>JAHRHJ020000067.1:0-107640 GCA_019776745.2 Taxus chinensis
CTGTCTACTATTAGAAATTGCTAGTTTTAAATTTTAAACCCTACAGATCTATTTCTCAAAATTCACCTTTAAAAATTCATCAAAATCCTAAATTAATTATTTTTGTGCAAATAGGACTTTGAGAGCTTTCCGGAAAGTCCTCATTTTCCCAAAATGGAGTTTCCTATCAAAAGTTATGGCCATTTGAAGTTTTTACTTCAAAATGGCCATCCAAAAATAAATCTAGCTATAATAAAATCAAAATTTGAACTTTGGAAAATTTTCCCCAAAACTTCCGTGGCCCCGTAACACTCTTAGCCAATCAGGTGTCGCCACGTGGCACTTTGGAGGGAAATTTTTTATTGAAACTTAACTTTTTGAAAAATTTGTCTTTGGGAAAATTTTCCCAATTTTCTCCGCAACCCGCGGCCCCGTAGCCAATCACATGCTGACATGTGGCTTGGAGGGCACACAAAATAAAATTTTAAACTTGAACTTTTATCCTTTTGAAAAAATTTCTTCTTTTTCTCCGTCTCTCTGCTGACCTGCGTCCAATCACAGGACGCCACGTGGCACTTTTTTAGCATGGGCAGAGGTTTGGAGGAAAAATTTCCTTTGGAATATTTTAGGTTTGGAATTTGGGAAAAATTCCCAATTTTTCCCCTCCGCCAATAGGCACTTGACATGTGGCATGGGGTTTCCTTGGTGGAGGCGCACGCCATTTTTTGCCGTTGGGCTTTTTTCCTAAAAATTTCTAAATTCTATTGTGCCCCACCAGTCCGCGTCTCCCCGCACCAATCGAAAAGCACCACATGTCCCCTTCATCGGCCCTATAGGCACGTGGGGGTGTTTTGTGCATTTGCACCAAAGAAAGGAAAATTCTCAATTTTCTTCCCCGCTCCGCCAACCCGCCTTAGGGAAAATTTCTCCCTGAAACCCCACCAGCCCATAACTTGAGTTATATAAGGAGTTAGGAGGACTTCCTTATATGGTTGGAAAGGTGAAGAAATTTCCTATCCAATGGGCATGATTTAGGAAAGTTTTGATGACTCTAAGTGTGTGAATAATCAGGTTGAATCCTATAATCCTGTTAGGGTAGGGAGGAGTGATAATTTACTCTCCTAACCTAAGTGATGAATTTAATCCCTTGTATTGACCTTGAACTTGTTTTGAGATGTTGTAGGATCATTTCTACAAGTCCCTCTTAACTATTAACCTAAACCTGGGTTGTGATAACTATGATCTTGTAACCTTCTTTTTAAACACCTTTAACAAAAAAAATTATTCCATAATTTTCCTAGCTAACCCTAGTTGTTTCTTGGTCTCTAGTTGTAGTTTGAAGCAAGCATCACAAAAGAAATATCCAAAATCTGACCAATGTATTGGGTTTTCTAAATTGTTCAACAATGCTATTTTCCCGACTTAGTTCATCAGAATTTCAGAGCTTTTGATCAGGATCCGATACCCGATTCTCTCTAAGGACTTCTAAGCAGCTTTGTGACAAGTTCCCCATGTTTGATTCAAGCAAGGGAAAGGGTAAGAAGGAAGGAGAAAAATAAATAAATTAAAAGTATCAGGGTGTTTTGGCTCCCTTAAACATTGATTCAAATTTTGATATTAGGGACACAGAGTTGGGACATGTAGACATGGAAAAAGTTTGGGCCAGAGTACAGAATTACTCACATAATTCATGGATACAATCTCTTTGTGAAAGTGGATTACTATTGGTAGTAGCTTTTCTTATTTCTTCTTAGTGTCCCGGATTTATTCTTGCATGCGCTAGTAATTATGACTTGAACTCAAGGTCAGTGTGGAAATAGGAGGGATAAGTAATAATCAAATTGGATGCAGATTATTTTGATGCACTCCTTAAGCTTCCAAATTTTGAGGAATATGTTGGTATAAATATTCCATTGGCTTAACAGGCCTGGGATAGTGACATGGAGATTTTTGTTAAGCATGTGAATAAGAATTTTCTGATCAAACCTAATACCGTTATACCTAGATTTCCAAAAATGGTCCCCAATAGTGACTTTAGTTTAGAAATTTGTGATATTATTATTCTCCTTAATAGGGTATTTGGGATACCGGAAGCTAGGGAATTTCATGGGTGGATGTATCAGTTCATCACCATCATTAAAAATAATGAGCAATATCTTGACTGGGGAACCTTCATTAGCGATACCATTAATGATTAAATGAAAACAACCCTTTCCACAAAAAAGTTTTACATGATGTCCTATGTCACCTACACTACCACCAGAATGAGGAATTATCCTGGGTTTGATTCAAAAGGTAACAGATCCACTGATCACATATAAAATTTCTATCCCTAATTGTTTTTGAAAGGAATCTTCAAAGATTTCAGAAGAGTTAATGATGCCTTCTTCTATGAGGTTATTTATAGATTAGATCATGATCTTGCAAAGTTAAGAGTCTTGGATGTTGTGTGGAATGAAGTATCAAAGTGGGGATACCTATTTTTGTAATTAAGAAAGTTTACATATTTGTAGATTGCCACATTTTCAGAAACACCAATGCATCTTCCAAGATATTTGAGTGATAAATTAATTCTCATGGAATTGGTTCGAAAGCTCTTAGATTTTCACAAGTTTCAACATATTAAGCATACGTATTCCATTTAATTTCCTATATTAATTGGGAGAAATACGTGCTCCTCAGTAATCAAAGCCAAGAGTGTGGTTTATGAGCTACAAGAGAAGCTTAAGAAAATTATGAAGTCAAAGTCAAGCTTTGATTTTAGAGGTGTGCTCAAGGCTCATGGAATAATGTAGCTTCACATTCTAGACATCAAGGACATTTGAATTGATCTTAGAGATGAGGTTACAGTCAGAAGGAAAGATAATAACAGGTTGACATTGGATGAGATAAGGATGTTGAATCTTACTGAGGATATGAAGATGTAATTAACAATGAGAGCATTGTAGAAAATATGTACAAACAAATGGATGGTAACAATGTCAGGTTCCCAACAATCCAATGGTCGTTTAAGGAAAAATTATCTATATAGGAGAGAGTGACCCAAACCCTTGTTTTTACAAAGGCATGGTTATATTCATGGGGTGTGCATATCAAAGAATCCAATTTCCCAAAGCTACTTGTCACATCAACATCAAAGGTGGGCCCCTCACATATTGAAAAGGGTAAGGGTGAAAGCCCACCTAAAACATTGAAATTTAAGTTTGTTCGAAGTGGAGGAAATTCTTATCCTCTTCCATCTATTGTACCTTCTAAATCATTTTTGATTCTTGATTCTCCCCCTCCATCAGTCTTAGAGGAAGTTCTAGTAAGCAGTGTGGCTGATCTTCTTGTCACTTCTTCTACTCTTGACACTCCTTCTGTGATTGAATCCACTCAATTATCTCCAGTTCTTCCTTCCATTTCTCCTCCTTATCTCTTTCTTTCCTCTCCTCATTATTTTCCATTTTAATCATCACCACTTGCATACACCAGGGTAAGTGTTTTTTCATCCTTATCCCCTCTTTCGAGTGGAGTAGGATTGAATTTGGAGTTACCAGTGTCTTTTGGGATCCCAGTCTCCTTTCCCCTTTCTACTCCTATGTCAACCTGTTGGTCCGAAAATCTATCTCGCGGACAGATCTATGGATAGACGAGCCAACAGTGTTGCAGGGCTTAGCCCCTCTTTGAGACAGCAAAGCGAAACTAGTTTATTGCTACTTCTACTAGCAGGAACCTATGCAAGTCTCACAGATTCTGCCTTCGGGGGTTAGGATCTCATCCCAGTAGAGTGTTCCAGGTTGCGAAAAGAAAGGAATGGAAGAGGGAAAAGAGAAAGATCAGATCCGAAGGAAGAAAAGAAATGAATTCCAAAGCAGAAGGGTCAGAAGATCTATGCTTTTGGCTTGGTAGTAAACAGAGCCAAACCTACTTGCATAAATAAACAAAGCAATACTGATAAACAAATGACAGAAAAGTAGATATGATTCTAACAGATTAAACACATACAGATCTAACGTAAGAAAGATCTAATGTATAACACAGCTATTGAGCAAAAAGTCTGAATAATTGTATTACTGTTCTTTTCTGTTACAAGAAAGCTCAAATTCTTTCTCTCCTCACTTCTATTTCTATCTGAAAAATGTTCCTGGCGAATACAACAAGTATTCTCATATTTATAGAAGATGAGAGAGAGAGAAGGCAAAATGGAGCCAACCACTTATTTACAAAGATATTTACAAAATATCTAAAAGTCATGTTGACTTTGACAACTAGGATGGATGACATCATCCCATGATGCAACATGGATGATGTCATCATTTGTGCCAACACATTTTAGACATTTCGAAAAGAAAGTCGGAGAATAGAGAGAGGAAGAAGAAGAAGAAGAAGAAGAAGAAGAAGAAGTCACTCATCATCATCATCCTGTGGCCGAAAGGGGGTTGCCTGTTTCTGATGCTGCTCAGGAGATGATATGTGGAACTGAGCGCGGTATTCCAAAAACTTGCTAATCATCGGCCCAAATTGATCCTGTGATGGATCCTTGTGCCGTTCACTGATTGCTTCGCAAGTCTCCCGCTCGTCTATGAGCTTTTCTGGGAGTTTGGAATAATCTTTACCCGCCTCGATTAGGAACCCGATGAAGTCCCTACAGGCCAGTAGGTTGTTGATAGATTCGATGTCGAATGTGACCTCTGGCCTTGTCCCTTGAGAGGCTATCTCCTTGAAAATCCGGATAGTGTCATCAGCTGATCTCAAGGTAAGGGAAGGAGTGAGAAACCCTGGAGTCATGGATAGAACAATTTTCTCCATTTGATGCATTGCATCTAGGGCCTCTTCCTTTACCTTGTCTATCTTTTCTAAAATGAATTCCAGCTGATCTATCCGATAGTCTAGAGTGGACACGGTCTTGTTGAGGGCCCTTGGATGGCCGAATACTCCGAACTTGACCAGATCTTCGACTGAACAGTCGAACATTTGTTGGAAGGTCTCGTGATGGAGTCTAGCATGTTCTAGCTCTTCTGATACTGGACCTGATAATGCTTGGAGTTCCTTATTCGCCTTCCCGATGTTCAGGTATAAGCTGATATATTCGGCGATTACTCTTTCACTATCCTTGAGGATCTGGCTCCTCCAAGCAGAAACAACCATACCTTGCTCGCCGATCTTTGAATATTCATTGATCTTCTCCTGACTGAGTAGCTCAGGAGTCTTGGCGGCAGTTGTGGGAGGTGCACTTCCCATCTTCTGTAAGGTTTGAAGCAGGTATTTATTCTGCTCCTTCAGTAACCTTTTCTCCTCTTTTGTTTCCTGAAGCTTTTTGCAGAGTGCATCAACTGCGGAAAGAGCTTCCCCCTGGAGACTTTCAGAGGATGTTCCCATTGTGACTTGGGTCACGGTGAAATCTGTCGGAGACAGATCTTATTTTTCTTTGAGAGGGTCAGGGTATGCTATTTCCATGACTCTCTCACCTGCAGTGCTCTTCGAAAAGCGTGTAACCGGCTTGTGCTTCTTTGCTCCTTTAGCCGGAATGACTGAAAATTCCATCGGAGCGATGGGGACTTTCCTCTTTTGTTGGCTCAACTGCTGAGAGATCCAAGCTGGTCCTATAGAAGAAGGACCAGAGATAGAGGGGGAGGCAGCAACGGTAGAAGAGGGGAAAAACGTGGAGACACGCGGCGGCGGCATTGAAAGAATGGCCGAAGAAGTGTCCACGGGAGGAAGGGAGACCGCAACCGCAGAGGACATAGGAAGGGAAGGGAGCTCGGAGATGAGGGAAGAAATGGAGGAAGACAAATCAATGAGAGAGGATAAGATAGATGAAGAGGTAGGGGAAAGGGCAGAGGACACAACCAAAGGAATGGTTGCCTGAGACACCCGAGGAGGGGAAGGAAGAGAAGAAGAAGGGATAGAAGGGACCTCTGAAGTTGTAGCGACGCCGACATCCTGAGTGGATGGGCCTATGGAAACATCCTCCGTCAATTCTTCCTCAAGAGTAATGACTTGCTCTGGCTCTGAGGGAAGAGGACTTTCAGGGGCTTCCTCCTGAATGGTGCTAGGTTCACCTTCTGCACCTTTGCCTTTCAGCTGCTTCTTTGACCTTGGAGGTGTGTTGCCCAAAGGGGAAGTTGTGAAATCTACCCCGAGGTAGATTAGTCCGTTCATGTGGCACCAATGTTCTGTTCTCCGCACAGTCTCTTTGACCCTCTCCTCAATTGTTTGAGGAGCTTTACTTCTATCAATGGTCGGGAAGGGCCAATCGTCTCCTTCTGTGTCATTGTATACTTTGTCAGTTTCATCTTCAGCAGTCTGGAAGCCTTTGGGTACGATGGCCACTCCATATTGAATAATTTCTGCCAATGCCAAGCGAGAATGATCCTTCCTTCTTAGTTCCACCTCGTGGATGACATCAATGTAAATGTCCTCAATTTGAGGGACATGGATCGGATCAAGCTTAGCCCTTGGCAGGCAGCCCCTTGGGTCAAAGGTAGGCCTGGCTGGGAAATCATGCTTCAAGTTGAGGAGTTCCAGCTCAGCATACATCTCCTTCGCCTTGTGGTAGGTGGAGCATGTGTATCGGCCTACTGTGAGGGCGAAAGGAGTTCCGCCCTTCTTTCTTTTGAGGCACTTTTCATGGCATGTGACCAGCTGTCTTGATAGTTCTAATAGAACCAGCTTCAGTCCAGCATACCTTGGCAACCTGGTTGGTTCGCCCAAGAAGTTGGCCGCCCTCAGATAAGTGAATGTGGGAAATTGGGTGAACAAGGCCCCCCACTTCTCCACAGTTGACACAATGTTCTTGGTCGTGCGGCCATGAGTTAGATTTGGCCTCAACATGCCTCAGTGCAGATGACATGATGGTAGAAGAAAGCATCATTAACTTTTGAAAATGTTGGATGCTATTCTCCAGCCTCAGCTCTGGGTAGTAATCAAATATCTTGGCCTGAGGCCAAGTCCACTTCGGTGCAGCCCTGGATAATCCCTTTCAGACGCTGCAGCATACACTACATAGGAGTTCATATGAAACACTCCTGTTGTGGCAAACTGTTGTAGCTGCTCAGAAATGGTGCTGCTTATTATTTCCCCCCAGCAGAAGCGCTGATCGGGCAAATTTTATTTCATCGTCTCCAGGTACCGCAGCATCCATTTATGGAAATAGTGGGCATCTGAAAGCCCGAAGACTCTGCTCAGGAAAGTGATGGTGTCACTGAGTTCCTCTGAGAAATCACTTCGGTGGATAGTCTGGGGCCACCGGGTCACTACCTTCTTATTTTTAGGTAGACCTCATTCATTAACTGCATGCATGGTCCTCTTCGTTGTCCTCCCAGTCTTGATGCATTCTTCTTGTTGGCTAACGGCCACGAAGTTCGGTGATGAGGGATGCCAAGCATCTTTTCAAAATGACGGGGTGTGAGGTGAGGTGACAATGACCTTCCCCCTTACTATTTTCGACACATCTTGTGTCCTTGTTGTAAGATTGGGCAAATCCACCATTATGAACTCATTGTTGACAGCGCTGACTGGGATTCCTCCGGCGAAGTGCAGGGCACTACCCATTAATTGTCCATCCAGGGGCTTCTTGTAACTTTCTGAGTTCTAACCCAGAATTCGTCCATGTCAATGTGGCCCAATTCAGAGTCTCTGACATCCATACTGCATTCAGCCTGTGATTCGGGCATTCTGACCCTTTGATATTTATACTTCATTCTTCTTCTGTGTTAGCTTAGCTTTTCCTCTTGGTTTGGCGGGTCTCTTGCTTGACGTAGACATGTGTTCTTCGAAGGCTTAGTGATGATCTGCACGAAGAGAGTGAGACCCAATCCAAAAGGTTGAATTAGTCATTTGATTTTCATTGGAACGCTAGCAGAAGAAAGAGTTAGAGATTTTTTTTAGGGCTCGGGTTGCAGGGCGCATGGAAAATGCATATAAACAGGCCAAATAGACAAGGCGCACAGAAAAGGAATGTAACAGAGGTTAAACTGGCGCCAAAGGCGCATGGCGCATGGATGAAGCAGACTGCATTTTATAGAAGGGCGCACAGGAAATGCATGTTACATTGAGGTTCGTGCGCCCTTTGGCGCATGGGAGATTGTGCGACATGGACAAAAGGTGCGCCAAAGGTATATGGCGCGGCGCATGGGGGGGGGCAGCGACACAACATCATGTTACTTGCAATGGAAGGGTGCGCCCGCGCCTTGGAGGCTTTATACTTGCGCGAATAAGGCTTGTTTGCATGAAGCTGGGGCGCCCTTTAGCGCATGAAAAGGATTGCAACAGGGGTAAAATGGCCAAAGGGATATAAGAAAGGCGCGGGTTTTTGAGTGCATGCAAAAAGGGCGCTTATGAGGCCGAAGCAGGACAAAAGGGTGCTTAGGGGCATGTTCACAAATGCAACAGCTGGGTAGACGCGCCGAGGGGCGCGACTGTCTAAGTGTACAAGTGCGCGCCACCATGACTCGCGGCAACGCGCCATTTCTCCATTCCAAAAAACATAAAGGTTTCTCTAAACATTTTTATCAGCATCCATTCATTTAACACCAAAAATAGCTAATCCCAACTTCCCTTAGCAATCTGGAAAGAGGGAGGGACAGAAGGAAGAAGTTGGTTTAAGAAAATAGGGAAAGAAAGAACAACAGGGGGGAAAAATGCAAAAACGACATTTAAAAAAACGGGCCATCAAACGAAAACCAGACCGAACAACCAAGACCAAAGACACGAAAATGAAAAAGAGGATGAACCTCTTACCTTAGAATGTATAAAAAATTTGGAAAGCGGGTCCCAGAGAGCAAATGACAACGACAGAGCAGAGCTGACACACCCAGAGCAATCACGTGCTTTGAAAAAAGAACAATGAAAATGACATGGCGCGCACTGTTATATATAACAAAAACTTTGTCATAAATGCGCCAACCCACTTTTGAAAAGGCGCGCGAAAAACGACTGTCGACCAGGAGGAAAGCATGCGCCCTTTGGCGCATGGAAGTAACTTGACAACAGGAGAATGGGTGCGACCTTTGGCGCATCAAACGTGTTGTCGACATGAACTTTTTAAGTGGCGCTTGAAAAGCATTGTCGACACTAGAAGGCATGTGCCCTGTGGCGCACCAAAAGACTCGCTAACACGAAGTTATATGCGCCCTTGGCACCCGAAAGTGATGTCGACAGAGGAATATGTGCGTCATTGGCGCACCAAAAAGTGGTGTAACAAATGTTTTGTTGACATGAAGGCGCATGCGCCTTGGCGCATGTTGTCCACTCAAAATTCCCCGCTCTGATAAGAGTAAAATTTCAAAATTTTCAGTTTAAGTGTTTTTCTCTTAAGTGCCTAAGTCGTGAAATTGAAAAAATCTGTGTTTTGGGTCATTTTGTGTGATTTTCGGGCCTGTCGGAACTTTTTGTCCCATCTGTCCCAAGTACGAAAGTGCGTTCTATTACCCGACCGGCCGAAATCCCCGAAGCTGTCCCATTTTCAGGCCCGTCGGAGAGTTTTGTCCCAAGTGTCCCAAAACTTTGCGTGTTGTTCCAACTTTGGCCGAATCATCCTTCCCGCGTACTTCGCACTTTCCTGTCCCAAATGTCCCAAAGTTAAAAAGTGCGAGCTTTCCCATTTTCGGCCGATTTGCCCGAACCGCGTCCTTCGCGCAATCCTGTCCCAACTACCCCATTTTAAAAAGTGCGAGCTTTCCCAATTTCGGCCGAGCCGGTCAAGTCACGTACTTCGGAACTTTTTGTCCCGAATGTCCCAAGTCCAAACGGGCCCTTTGATCCAATTTCGGCCGAAACACCCGAATCGCGTACTTCGCACATTTTCGTCCCATTTGTCCCAAATGCATTTGTGCGTCCTCTCACAGTTTCGCCCGAACCGGCCGAGCCGCATGTTTCGCGCATTCGCATCTCACATGTCCCAAGCGTACCTAGTGTCATTCACACTTAGTTTTTCCCGCTCACTCCGAGTATGATGCTTTTCAAATTGGTGGTTGTGTATTCAATGCGCATTAAAGTCATTCCTCTCTCCAAACGGCTATATAACGAGCATTCCCCTTTGCATTTTTCGCATTGCTTCCATGCTATCTTTTTCTCGAACCCTTGCAATTTGAAAACCTGCACGATACCCCCTCCATTCGTAAATTCCTTCCAGAAGTCTAGGTTGCAGCTTCGAGACTATCAATATGAAGATCAAGTTCTAGGGATAGGAGCAAATTTCTCCGCTTGAGTCTGCTGTTAGCAATATAGGGGACAGCGAAGCTCGTCATCTCGACTTCGGCAATTTTTGGGCAAGAATGACAGATGCAAACCCTACACCAATGGCACAGATGATTAATGATAGTGGTTTAGCTTTTGCCGGAGGATTCCCAATCTCAGTACAGTGTGCTGATACAGTGCTTTCATGTGGAGCTCACTTCGACCCCGCTTCAAGTGAATTGACAAATGTACATGGGGAACTCATTGCCAAGCTGGACGCTGCCGCCATTGGTGCTGCTCTCAGGATTCCGGAGATGGACAATGCTATAGTCGTCTCCCGGGATCAAGCACAGGCTATGTTCGACCAAGACAGTGACAAATATAAGACGCGAGTGGCAAAATCTTGGTTGAAGAACCCTAAGAAAGGTGCTTCTAGCCTAACCAAAACCCTCTTCCGAGTAGATTTCAATGAAGAACTGTCAGACTTCATAATCCTGCTGGCTCGGGTTATGGGTTTGCCCTCCACCAATGAGTTTCATTTCTGGATGTGCCCGCTCATCAGCATGGTGTGCGAGGGAACAAAAAATATCAACTGGGCAGAGATCATCAGTATGAATTTGGCAGAGCATCTATCCAACGTCCAACAAACAAAGAAGTTCTATATGACTTCATACCTGATGTATACCCTAGCAGCATCCATGCAGTGGTTTGGTTTCTCCTATATAGATGCACACAAAGATGATCCAGTGTATGCCTATTGCCCACAGTTCACCTTGGAGACCAGCAACCACAATTTCAGAAGGGTCAATGATGCTTTCACCATGTACGTGGTCAGATTGCTCGAAGGTGATACTGCAAGAAGGTTTTCAGATGAAGCCATGAACCTGATATCGCAGTATGGAGCCTAAATCATTCAATTCAGGAAATTTTCCTAAATCCGGCTTGCTGGCTATGAAAGCACCCCTCTGCGGCTTCCCATGTTCTGCAATGACAAAATGGCCTTGATTGAAATATGTAGGAAACTAGACAAGTTGCACAGAACTTGCAGAGACAAGAAGATTTCTGGCTTGCACTTTCCCATCTCTCTGGGAAACTACACATGCAAAATAGCTCTGGATGCTCAGAACATAGAAAGAGCCCTGGTCCCTATCACTGTTCATTTCTTCAAGCCAAGAACCTGTTTTGACTTGAAGAAGTTCATTGAACAGAACATCAAGATAGTCTATCATCATAGGGTAGATACAGAAGACTACTGGGCTGACTGTGCAGATGATTTTGAAGCCAGAAGAAGGCATTATGGCAGGTTCTCCCTGCAATTGATCCAAGAACTTAGTCTGTACCAAGTTCCTGAAGGTCTCCAGGATGACAATTCTGATCTATACTCTTATGAGTATGAAAATGTGATTAAGCACACCCCTCTGGAGGACTTGGATTGGAACAGGAAAGAGAGAGATGATCTGGCTGAGATTCTTGCTCCAGTCTTAATCAGGACTAGGGTCTGGTTCAGTAAGAAGATTCGAGAATTCAAGAGGCACTCAGGAGAATCTAGCTCCAAGGATGATTCGACACCCATAAGAGAGGCATCAATTCTAGAGTCTGGAACACCAGTGAAAACCCCTCCTGCCTCAACAGCTCAGGGACCTATAGAATCTACTCCTTCTCCATCTACCCAGGTATACAGGAAGAAACTCAAAGAGGTAAAGAAGGAACCTGCAGAGAATGATCCTCCAAGAAAACAGGTAGAGTTGCCTATAGGGCCAGAGAACATCATTGTTCTCAGTGAAAGTCAAGAAAGTGAGATGCCCACTCCTGCAAATGTTCCTGAAGACCCAGCAGATAAGGACAAAGAGGTCCAAAGCACTGAACTTCCGGGTGCTATTGATTCTTCTAATGCCATTGCCTCCAGTGCTCTACTCACGTCTCAGCTTGAGTCAATAGCTGCGCAGACCCTGAGTGTCATGAGCTCCCTGTCTCTTGGTCCCCTTGCCCCTCCTGCAGATTCTTCTTCCTCTTTTGCTTGGGTGCAACCTCTGGTTGACAAAAGGAAGAGGAAATCCTCCTCTCAAAGCTTGGAACCAAATTTTGATGCTGTAGCAGCCTTGTTGGGCACCACTCCTTCTCGTGCCAAGAAAGCCAGAAGTACCTCCAGAATTGTGTTTGATGCCCAAGGTCAACAATTCTTGGAGATTGCTAAGCCTACAGTAGACAAATTAGAATCAGACTTGCTGACATCTGACTTAGAGCTTTCAAGGATCCCTATGGGAGAGTCTACTCCTGAAGGTGAAATTCACAACCTCTAGGAAACAGTCACAAGAGTCATTGGAAGGGTAGAGAAAGGGCAAAAGACTATTGAACAGCTGGAAGAACAAGCCCAAGTTCTCACAAGTTTTATCAAGTCGCTCTTGTCTAAGGACAAAGTTTTGGACCCTACCCCCTTGACTGCTCTACCGCCTCCTATAATTCTAAGCCAAGATGAAGTGCAAAGTATTAAAGATATGCACAAGTATTTTGTCTATGGCAGGCTATTGAAGCCATGGTAGATGACATGCTTGTTGCTGGGCTAAACTTCATCGATGAAGCTTTTAAACTACATGGAAAGGTAGACAATTTGCAACAGAAGCTATCCACTGCTATTGGGGTTATGGATAAAGAGCTTAAACTCTGGAGCAGTTGCATTGTAGACCTTCGCCTCATGGGACAGACAGATGAGAACATCTTACTGGCGAATAAGATTTTCGATGATGCTAAGGACAATCTATGAAAATCTTGGGTCTACAGCGTAGAGTGGAAAATCAAAGTCCTTGAGGAAGCTGTGGGAGAAATGAAGAACAGCTGGCAGAAAGGAGAAGATTTCAACACACTGGCAGCTGCTGCTTTCAAAGATATACATTGTCATCTTCAAGATGAAAACTCTGGTGTTTCCTTGTCCTTGCAAGAAATCAAATCTCAGTTCAGAGCTTTTGTCAAAGATCATCTATTCAAGGAAAGCTCCATCTCTAAGGAAAAGATGAAGGAAATTTGTTCTCTTTAGTCTGCCATTGAAGAAGCAAACAAAGATTATCATACTCACGTCGAGTTTGATAAAGAGATGGAGAAGTGTCTGGGATTTTGGACTCAGTCTGTGGCCAACACATCAGTCCCTCGTGGCAGAGATATAGCTGAGTCATTGAAGAAATTCAGGCAGCGGATTCTGAAGACTGTGGGCCCATCCCAGTAGCTGGCCACCTGTCTCCTTCTCCTTTCTTTTCTCTTCTTCCCTTTCTTTTCATATTCCTTGTAATTAGTTAAGGTATTGCAATGGGTGATCTTTAACTATTCTTTAATTAAAAGAAACGGTTACGAAGAGTAACTGTCTTATAAGCTATATAATGGCCTTTCCATGCCATTTTGAAAAGGAGGAAGAACTTGGATATTTGCTGAAAGTGTAAATAGAACTTAAAGAAATCAATACAAAAGGGCTTTCCATTCTTTGTCTATCTAATTCTTGTTATCTCTGTGTTTTCCTTTAATATTGTGGAGATCATTTTGTTCCTAACTCGTTAGTCTCTCTGATTGCATACTGTTTAGTTTTGCAAATACAGTGATCTTGTACAACCAAGAAGGAACTTTGTGTCCTTGATTAATAAATCCGAAGAAGGTTATTTATGGAACTTTGTGTCTTTAAATTTAATCTCATTCAGCCAACGTAAATGATCTTGTCCTAAATTCTTTGAAGCTTCGCATACACGAGGAATTATTCTGCTATCTATAATTCTGAATGTTGCTATTCTGCTCATCTTCTTATTCCCTTTCCTCAGTCCTTGTGTAATTGATGATCCTTGTGGAAAACACTTTCGTAAAATCCAAGTTTGACCATAAAACAATGTTCTGTACATTTGTAAATAAGTTCGTTTCTGAATAAGGGAACCTCTCCCATTAAAGAGGAGGGACTTCTTGTCCCCTGACTGTCGCTCTTCTAAAAAAGTCCTATTTGACGACCAACAGGTGGCAACTGAAGTTCTTATTTTGAGCATTCTTATTTTTAGAGTCATGCAACAAGTTAAATATGTGAATGCGATGGTGTTTGACGACTGATACATGTGATTGCATGAAATAATTTGAGTGATAAGGAGGAAAGAGACAGATGAAGTGAATGTGGGCTGAGATTCAGAAAGCAGAAAGGAAAATTTAAAAAGGGTGGGGAACATGGCTGAACGAGGAGAAGCATCTAGCAGGTAGGGACGAGAGGGAAGACAAGTTCTGCTTCAAGCTGCTGCAGCCCAAGTGGTAATCTGTTTGGGTGTAATTTGATTCGTGCATGTTTTGTGAATAGGATGAGAGAAGTGTAAGTGGGTAAAGATGAGAAAGAAAAGGTGATAGGCAACGGTTTGGGATGGGGTGAGTGCTAGGGGGTAGGTAAGCAGGGTGGTCATGTATGTTTTTAGGTATATATAGGAGTAAACGGGAAAAATAATTATCGTAGCTATATGTTTTTAAGCAGAGTAAGTATATTTTTGACAGTGACTGGTATCATTTAGAAATAACCGGTATCAGTCAGCAAACTGGTATCGGTTATCCATAACCGATATTGGTCACTATAGGAGTTTCCAGAATTTGAGAAAAAACCCATGGAGATTTGTTCTATTGAATAATTATGTGTCGTTTTGATGTATGCAGGCGGAAGCAGGGTTAAGGATGAACGATATTGTGCCAGCGTTGTTGTCACAAATCTAAGCGGAATGTAACACCAACTGAATGGGCATGGATAAATCGTTTGGGGTTAAGTGGAATCTGCTATTATTCATGAATCGCACGTAACCATGCTATGTTGCAGGCGTTGATTGAGAGATGGAATCCAGAAAAGAATACCTTCTATCTGCCAACAGGGGAGATGAAAGTGACTTTGGAAGATGTGTTCCATATTTTGAGACCCCCAATGATAGGAAAAACAATGTATCAGGCATTGCCTAGCGCGGGGTGGGCAGTGATAACAACAGTATTTGGTTCAGCTGCACGAGATTTGACACAGCGAGGTTTAACATTTACGTATGGTATAATGTATGCAACACACCCTGAGGAGACAAGGTTGGCCATGTTATTAATGATAGCAGTGGGGTATTATGCATTACCGAGGGCAGAAGGTGGAAGATTTCCCAAAGCATTGATGAGTGTTATTTGGGAAATGATAGAAATGAGCGTGACTTTCACATGGGCACCCGCATATCTGGCAGAGTTATATAGGGGTTTATGGGCCTGTAAGTGAAAACACAGGATGACACTGGATTGTTCGTACTTAATACATTGTTGGGCCTATGAGCATATTGTTTGTGTGCATCCAATAGGCCGACCCATTGAGTAAGGAGAGGCAGGAGTGCAAAGGTTGGGATTCAGACGATGGGTCCAGACAGAACAAGAAGTGAGATCCCAGGCCGTGATAGATGACATCAAGTATTATAGACAGGTATGGGAGATGGTGACGATTGCAGATATTTGTTGGAGGCCTTATGGGAACTATATGGTGACAAAGAACATAGCTGAGGAGTTGAAGGGTGTAGAGCGATTGAGGTGGATCGCAGGGCATAGGCTGGGTGAGTACGAGAGGATTCCTCTAGATCACGTGCGGTGACAATTTGGGTTCATTCAGGATATACCTATGACATATAGACCATACATGAGGATTGATGCCGAGGCAACATTCTCACCTCCCCGGCCTACACCTCCAAAAGGGCCAGAAGAGATAGCAGTCAATCGTAGGGTAATGGATGCGGGAACGATAGAGGCCTATAGAGTATGGTGGGTAGCAGAGCTGTGAGGTGCATGTGAGTACCCTGACATAGCTGTGATTACAGTGGAGAGAGATCGTCTATAGGATTTGGTTCACCAGCTTCAAACACAGGTGAATGAGACAATGGGATTGTTAGAGGTTTCACAGTTATGAGTGGAGAGACTAGAGGCAAGATTCCTCTACGCGAGAGGACATATTCGTATGTTACAGGAGATGTTAGCGGATCAGTGGGAGGAACCAATGGTAGTGGCACCTTTGAGGATGGAGAGGCCAACTGAGGGGCATCAATGATCACGATCACCACCTGATTCGGGAGGAGGTGCAAGGGTCTAAGTGAATTTCATAGGAATATAAGAATAAATAAGGATGCGGACCTGCGATTCGATGATAGAGAAGATGTATTTGTTTAACATCTAAAATAAAACTAAAGATGTATGTGGTTTTTGAGTGATGATAAAAATAAGAATGGTTGTTTTTTTGAATGTTGTTTTTGTTTTGTTTGAAAAAGGATAAAGATGAATGTTGGCAAATAGAAATACAGAAAAATATTTATATTTACAACACATGATAGGGTGTGGTAGGGGATGGTCGAGCTAACCTTGGGAGACCCCATGTCTCCTAAGTGCTACCTACATAGCCCATTGCACAAAGCAAGGAAGGGCCTCAGACCGATGGAGTTCTCCCTTACGACTAGGGAGAGGTGAATTCAGGAAATTTGGTTGTGGTTAGGCAATTTGTTGGTTGGTAAACATTTGATGTTTGTAGGGTAATGTTGTTGGTGTTGGTAGGGTAATATTGTTGGTGTAGGTATAGGTGAAGCGAAAGTTAGCTTACCCAAGTAGTAGGGAATCGTGTCTTGATTAAGGTCAACCCATAATCCTAGAGTCAAGAAAAAAAGGCCAGAGTGTCCCGTAGTTGAGAAGAGCTAAACAAACCACATATTAATGTAGGATGAGCTTGAATCCCTAGGTACCTTGCATAGGTGAGAAGTCGATAGGTGAAAAGAGTGGTATAATCACAATATATCGGATATACGTCACGTCCCTTGAGTTCTGTTGCTTTGAAAAAATGGTGAGGTGAGGTGGTTGATGTGGGTGAGGGTGCAGAGAACTTATGATAAGATGATTATTCCGACGAAAGAGAACCAAACCTAAATAGACAAGTCCATGACTCAAAAGTGTTTTGAAATACTGCTTTTATTTTTTTATTTTATTTTTCTAGATATAGACTAATCGATGCGGGAAGTCTACATGGGATATGTATTTTGTTGTTCTTGAGGTCTTTACGAAGCTGATCAATGCGGGAAGCTTTGATAAAGGTTGACTGTGTATAGCTGTCCTTCAAGGGAGCAGTCTATTTATAGTAGCAGATGCGGTGTTTATGTGTAATTGTCCTTCAGGGGAGCAGTCTATATATAATAGTAGCAATTGTTTGGCATATAGCTATCCTTCAAGGGAGCAGTCTAGTTTATAATTTAGAGGTCTAAATGTTCGTTGGTCATAAAGCATCTAGTTTTGTAGGAAGTTTGACTCAAGAAAATCCCATAAGTGTTTTAATTAAGAATGTGTCATTTTGATACTTTGAAGTCATGGAATAGACTAAAAAGGGGAAGGCATCTTTTAAGGGGAGGTGATGATCAAACCTTGTGAGCTTGATTTGATTTTGAGATGTAAGAAACAAAGTGTATGCGGTGGTAAATGAGCTCAAGGGATGAGTGTAAGGTAGATAAGAAGTGATATAACACTAATTTCAATAGTAGAATGGTCGAAGATGCAAGGCATTAAGGGGCTCAGGCTCAGGTTTACCATTAAGCGAAGCTAAATGATAAGTGCCTGATCCATAAGTGTGAGTGATTATGTAAGGCCCAATCCAATTGGGAGCAAATTTTCCACGTTTTCTCTTTTCTAGTATGGTTACATGTTGATTCTCTTTGAGGACAAGATCACCAACCTTAAAGGTACGCTCATGAAGTCGCTTATCATAAGCACGCTTGATGCGTTTTTGATAGATTTGAAGGTGATCAAGAGCTGTAAGACGACGCTCGTCAAGAAGCTCCAATTGGGCTAACCGCTCTTGGCGGAAATCATCATTGGTGAGAATATCCTAAAGAGATATTCTGAGGGAAGGTATTTGTATTTCGAGAGGCAAGACAGCCTCGGTACCATATACCAAAGAAAAAGTGGCATTAGTGGAAGTATGAATGCTAGTACGATAAGCCCAAAGGGAAAAGGGGATGTGATCATGCCAATTACTTCTGGACTCATTGACAACTTTCATGAGGATTTTGGTTAGGGTTTTATTAGAAGATTCAGCTTGACCATTGGCCTGTGGATAGTAAGGTGATGAGAAACTAATTTGGTACCAAAGTTGTCACAAAGGTCTTGTAACAACTTATTTTTGAAAGATTTTCCATTATCTGTTATTAGACGATGAGGAATACCAAAATGAAAGATAATGTGATGGTTAACGAATTCGACGATTTTTTCTTTTTTAATTGAAATGAGTGGAATGGCCTCTACCCATTTTGTGTAATATTCGGTTCCTGTGATTATCCAACGGTGACGTTGCGAAGAGGCCGGGTGAATCTCACCAATAAGGTCTAAACCCCATTGTGAGAAAGGCCAAAGATCTCGTGCGATCTGTAGCGGATGGCTAGGAGTATGTTGAAGGTTGGCATGTTGTTGACACATAACACAACGCTTAACATATTCGTAGCAGTCGTTATTGAGAGTAGGCCAATAATAACGTAGGCGAAGGATTTATTTAGATACGGCAAGGCCACTAAAATGTCCGCCACAAATACCATCGTGGATTTGTTGGATGGTATAGGTGACCTCCGCACCGGTTAGACATCGAAGGAGGATGCCATCAAAGCCACATTTATAAAGGAGTCCCCACATGATGACATAACAAGAAACATGTTTAAGAAAAGTGTGTTTGCCAGTACTAGTAAGGTCAGGTGGGAGAACAGAGATTGTAAGGTAGACATGAAATTAGTGGTACCAGGTATCCTGCAAATTAGCAGACACATTATTTATCATATAGACAATCGGGGCTAAGTAAAATGGGGCAAAGAGTTGTTGGACCAAGATGAATATGTCAGATTCAGTTGGTGAGGCAGGAATTTGCGAGGCTAAGCAAGCCATAGTATCTGTAAATTTTTTAGTGGAGCAGGGAATGGTCTGGATAGAATAACGAGTAAACGAGGTCAAAAGTGAATCCACGTAATGTTTGTACTTTTGAAGTTCCTCATTTTTACATTGGTAGATGCCCATAACTTGATTGACTACCAATTGAGAGTCGTCGAAAATATTGATAGATTTGACACCTAAGTGTAATGCAACCTGGAGACCCAAAATAAGGGCCTCATATTCCGCTGTATTATTAGTGCAGGGGAAATTGAGTCGGAATGAAAGAGGCATAGGCTTAGCGTTGAGAGGAATGAGAACAACGTCGGCTCCTCCGATGCGCTGGCATTTGGATCCATCAAAGAAGAGGGTCATTGGATACGACTCTTCCCTGAGTGCAAGAGTGGTGATGAGTTCGTCAGGGAAATTAAAATTGGTAAATTGTTCCCTAGGTAAAGGGGCGTCCGTGAGTTGGTAGACAATGGTTTGTCCTTTGATTGACTTCTGGTGTATAAATTCAAGGTCGAGGTCAGCAAGGAGCATAAGCCATTGAGTGATGTGTTGGTTTAGATGTGGTTTGGTATACATATAATGAATGGGGTCCGTGTTGGTGATGACGAAATTTTTATGATTCAGGAGGTAGTGTCAGAGTTTGGTGGCTACGAATGATAAGGCTAGGCACAGTTTTTCTACATGTGTATACCTAGTCTCGTAATCCACGAGAGTATGACTTATGTAATAAACGACTTGTTCTCGATGCTCAGAGTCACGATGTGCGAGCATGTCTCCTACGGCGTGGTCGGTGGCGGAAAGGTAAAGGTAGAAAGGGCGATCATCCTGTGGTGGGATAAGCATGGGTGGCTGCAAGAGATAGGCTTTGAGAGCTTCAAAGGCTTGGTGACATTCTTCGCTCCATTGAAATGCAATGTCCTTTTTAAGAAAGTGATGGAAAGGCTGACATCGATCCGAGAGTTGGGAAATGAAACGCCGGATAGATTGAAGTTTACCTTGCAAACTACGCAATTGTTTGAGGTTTTTGGGGTGGGGGGCATTTCTAGGATAGCTTTGACTTTAGATGGATCGACCTCAATGCCATGCAAAGAGATGATAAACCCAAGAAGTTTTCCCGAAAGAACACTAAAGACACATTTCTTTGGTTGAAGCCGGACCGAATATTGTAACAGGAAACCGAAAATAATAGTTAAAACATCAAGATGTTCACTGCGATGTTTAGATTTTCCAAGAAGATCATCGACATAATCCTCAAGGATAGTGTGCATAATGTCATGAAAAATGTAAGTCATAGCCTGCTGATAGGTCGCACCAGCATTCTTAAGGCCAAACAACATGACACGATAATAGAAGGTTCCCCAAGGAGTTATGAAGGCAGTTTTATGTTGATCGGCAGGGGCAACCAAAATTTGGTTGTATCCCGAAAATCCATCTATGAGAGAAAGAATTTCATGGCCCGCAGTGAGATCAACAAGTTGATCAATACTTGGGAGGGGGAAGTCATCCTTGGGGCAAGCGAGGTTAAGGTCTTAGTAATCCATGCATATCCGAAGTCCCCTCGTTGCTTTAGTGACAGGTACGATGTTAGAAATCCGTTGAGGATAGTCAATAGGCAAGATGAAGGAAACATAAAGAAGTCGTTAAAGCTCTTCTTTGACCAAGAGGGCAATGCGTGGATGCATTTTTCTCAGTTTTTGTTTGATTGGTTTGGAATCGGGATTTAGGGTGATGTTATGGACAGCAATGTCAGGATCAATTCCTGGCATGTCAGCATAGGACCAAGCGAAAGCTTGGTTGCGGGTACGGAGAAAGGTAGTAAAGGTGACTTGTTCTGATGCGTTAAGGGATTGTCCGATCTTCACAATGTGCGGATCCTCCTCTGTGTGGATGTTGATTTCTATAGTTGACTCGTTCAACATGGTTTGAGTTTCAGATGGTAAGGCGTGTTGAATATAAGAGTCATCCGCGCCAAGATAAGTGAGGATGGAGTCATCATCCTGGCAGTCAACAACATTAATTGAAGGCGAGTCCTCTTCAATCATGTCTGGATACAGAAGGGGAAGAGAAGATGGGTCCTCATTATTGCATTGATAAGTGAGAGGACCTAGGAAGATAGCATTTATGAAAAAAAAAAGTTAGGAGGGATAGATTCAGGGTCTATCGACTCTGTGGGTGACGATGGCAAAATGGGTGATGATGGTTTGGTAGGGGTGACATCATCATCTTCCAGGATACAACTGACACGAGGTTTCTCCAGTGTAAGTGTTTCAGGAAAACCGAGACCACTACGATCACTGTGTTTGCGTGTAGTCACGAGAATGAGTGTATGTCGGCCTTGTTCATAAAGACCAAAACCAAAGCCTTTCTAAGCACAGCGAGTCAAGAAGGTGAGGGCGAAACGACGATTTCTCAGGTATTGAAAATTAGATTGGAAGGGAACCACCTCAAAAGGAGGTTCAGGGGTAATAGAGGATGTGTCAACACCCCCATATGTTAGGTTGGTGTGGCAATGAGGCGGTCTGTAGGGGATTACCTCCCCCACACGACGGTCATAGGTAGGATGTGCATGTAACTATCCATACTCCTATGGGGTATGAAAATAATTAACGTTATATAAGCGGTATTCCCTTAGCGTAAGGTGTTGAAAAATATCTACTAAGGGGTCGAAGGTTGGGATGTTATCTTCGGGAAAGGAAGTGGTATTTGCGACGGCGATTTCATTGGTTGAAGGCGTGGGTGCGGTTGAGGTAGATGGTTGAAGTGGATGGTTGGGTTGGATGAATGGGTGTCTTGATTGGTACAAGCACATCATTAGGGCGATACAACATATTGGAGGTTTTGAAGGGGGGAGGATCAGCTTTTACGGTGTAGGACTTCCCCTCGTACTCAAATTTTATGCATCTATGTAAGGTGGAGGGAACACATCCCATGGCCCGGATCCAAGGGTGGCCTAACAACATATTGTATTGGAACTCTCCCTCAAGGACGTAGAAGAGTTCGGGTAAAGTATGTGGTCCTACACAAATGTTAAGGATCACGGTGCCTAAGGTAGAAGTAATAGCATCATTGAATGACCGCAACATGATGGGGTTGGCACACATGCAACTAGAAGGGATATTCATTTGTTGGAAGGATTTTGAAGAGATGATGTTTAGACTAGCACCCCCGTCAATCATAACATGACATACCCGAATGTCCCAGACATAAGCTGAGATGAAAAGAGCAGGGTCAGGATCTTCACCACCAAAGTCGATAATTTCGTCTTTGGAGAAACTGACAGCAGTGGCTTGCTGAATAGAGACAGAAGTAGTTGGGGAGATAGGTTGTTTGGTGAGTGAAGCAATGTGATTGGGTGTTAGAATAGAGGTAACAGGCAAGGTTTCGTTAGGTAAGACCTCTATCCCTTGAAGGATTTCAACACGAGCCTGTCGATGAGATTCACAAGCCTGAATGAGATCATACAGTGTCATTTTTACAGGTGATTGGTGAAGCTGTTTGATCATGGTTCGGTGGGAAACTCCATTAGAGACGGGGTAAGCGGGTCCTTGAATAACCACTTTAGGTGGTGGTGCGATCGGGATGGTGGACGGAGAAAGAGAGGACGCAGGTGTGCTTTCTTTCACTTTCTCATTATTTTTCTGCCCTCGAGTAGCAACACTAATCATATTGATCTTGTGAATACGAGAGGAGGAAGATGGTAGGGATAGGTCATGGTCTTCGAGAGGTGGGGCTGTAATAATGATAGATCTTGGTGAGGCGGGGACAGGTGGTATAGGAGAGGGAATTGAAGCTAAAGGTCTCTCTCTTCGTAAGTTGTCTTTCTTAACTTTTTTATCTGAGAGAGGTGACTGATGAAGTATGGCTTTCAACGCTTTACATCCCTCTACGTCATGTCCGGGTGTGCGGTGGTAAGTGCAGATTTTAGACTCATCATAACCTATAGGTCGAGGTTTAGATGGATCATAAGGTCTAAGTGGGGGTAGGGAAATGGTCGCATTCTCCACCAACATAGCAAGGATTTTGGCGTAAGACCCTTTGAGTGGGTCAAAGTCAGAGGAAAATGAGGCTATTGACTGGGTAGTTTGTGGTAATGATGGGGTATGGTTGGTTTGTATGGTTGGTGGTTTAGCCAAGGGGTTTTGATAATGGGTTTTAACTAAACGTGGCTTCTTTGGAGAAGAAGCTATGTTTAGCTGGTTAGATGATGAGGCCATAGATGATGTGGTATCAGAAAACAACCATGGAGAAATAGGAGTGGGAGCAAACAATTCTTTTGATGATGGAATTTTTTTAGGGTTGGTAGGTGGACAGGATACGCGGGGTGATGGTGTTGCTATACCCTTGGATTTCTATATGGGTGTAGAAGGCGTAGGTCACTTTAAAGAAAACGTAGGAGGTATGATATATTGATGAAAGGTAGAGGGATGGGGTCCCAATATGGAAGGTAGGTGTGACGGCGAGGGTTTTAGTTGTGATAAAGGCATAGGTTGAGGAGATTGAGTCTGTCTCCTAAGTGGATGGACGGCTTTATTTTTAGATAAATCAAGTTGCTTAGGTGGGTGTGTTAGACTGGGTATTGGTGAGGTCCCAATCGTAGGGGAAGATTTCGTTAGGTTAATAGAAGTGGATGAGGTATTTGGTAGAAATGAGGGGGGTGAAGATGAGGACACAGGCATTTTAAGCTTCTGTAAACACTTCGGGTATATGGTAGAGGCATCTGTATCGGTCATCTATATTTGAGTAGAATATGGCGTACTCAAACGTTCCCATAGGACTTGTCTATCTTCTGGGAAAAGACAGTCCTCGTGTGTGAATAGGAATTTTTGTATGGAAGAGAGGTGGGTTGTGATTCTGATCCACTGTAGGTGTGATATAGGGGGTAAATGAGGCACTGTATTGATGGGTGTTAAGAGGTCAACCGGTCGCTGAAAAGATTTAGGTGATGAAGAACTAATAGGTAGGAGGGCATGTTTGAGAGGATCCGTCATGTTTAAAGAATGTGGTGATGTCGGTTCAAGAGGTTTCTCGTCTAAGGATGACAAAAGAATTGGCGAGCCTTCCTCTTGTACAGCAAGAATGGTAGAAGGAGACGTTTGGGAAATAGATAAATTAGATAACATCCGCTCACAGTCTTGCAAGGATGTGGTGTAAGAAGGCTCATTTGTGAGAAGGGAACTCTGGGTGGTTAATTCCTTAATGGGTAAAGGAACGGCCAGGATTTCGTCTTGTCTTGATGGTGATGAAGGGGGTTCTGGTTCCTGTGTTAGTGAAGAGGCTTGATTCAAAATTTGTTCGATAGAGGTTTTTGGCTGGGAGTCGAAGACTGCATGGATCTCGTGAACGCTCTCCTCGGCTAAGATATCTTGGTTTATGTTACTGTTAGAAGAGTGGTTCGGGAATGGTTTGTTGAATATTTTCAAATTTCGGTTAGCAGGGGCGTTAGGATTATCGAGGGCTATATCCCCCGCATCAACCATTTCCTGCACTATGTTTTTCAACATCTTGCATGTTTTCATGACTGTGTCCCTTCACACGGTGGAAGTTACAGAAGTCATTTTCTTTGTACCAAGAAGGTATGGCGCGAGTGGAATCAAACCCGGAATGAGGTTTAACAGGAGGTAAGGTAATAGCTCCTGCTTTAAGCAATTTTTCCAATATGACACCATAAGTTTCTCCCAAGGGGGTGTAATTGATGGGCTCTGACTTTATACTTATAGGTGGTTTTTGGCGGGGTATTAGACGGTGGTTGGGATTTGACCATCACCACGTGCACGGCTCCTTTTGATTTCGAAGCAGTCGATGGGTGAGGATTGGTGGTGTTAGGTTTGTTGGTGGAATCTTGGGTTCGGAAATTGGGGTTTTTGTTACGCAACCGCAATTTCTCTTCCTCTAAGGCTCGAATCTCTAGTTTTCGAGCCATAGTAAAGGCCTCGTCAAATGTGCGGAAAGTTTGAATTTGGAGGGTAGGAGAGATGTGCTTAGCGCAGTCCTGCGTAAAGAGTTCAATAAGTTCGGCCTGAGGTAAGGCATACGTAAGTTGGTTGATAAGGCCCTGCCATCGTCCAACGAAATCT
The DNA here is from genome assembly GCA_019776745.2 of Taxus chinensis. Taxonomy (NCBI): domain Eukaryota; kingdom Viridiplantae; phylum Streptophyta; class Pinopsida; order Cupressales; family Taxaceae; genus Taxus; species Taxus chinensis. The sequence continues at coordinate 25,119 of JAHRHJ020000067.1, forward strand.
GTGATAGATTCGTCTTCAAATTGTCGGATGGCATAGAGGTCGGTGATAGATACTTTCTTGGCAATGTTAATGGAGAAATGATCCAAGAAAGATTGGGCTAGTTGGTTAAAAGAGAAGATTGAGTGTTGGGTTAAAGCATTGTACCACTCCAAGGCGGGTCCTGATAAGGACATGGGAAAGGTGCAGAGTAGTAAAGCGTCGTCGTGAGCAATCAGATAGCAGGCATGTCTAAATGATCGCAAGTGTTGTTGAGGGTCCTCCTTACTATTAAAACAGGTAAATTTTGGTAATTCCCATTGAGGAGGATATGAATGAAGGGGGACTGAAGGGTGGATAGGCTCCCGACAAACTTGCTCGTATGTCAAGGCGCTACGACTTCCCGAAATAGAAGCCTCCAGATTTTGCATTTTGTCCATCATTTGTTTGATGAAATCCGTGGTTGGATGAGATGATGGTGTGGTTGTGGTGAACGAAGGAAAATTGGGCCAAGGGCCTCCACTAGACAATGGTGGGGTTAAGTGTTGATAAGGTATGGAGGACGAATATGTTGAGGCGACCGAATAAGGATGTCCTATATAAGATGTTGAGGTCATTGGATATGTGTGTGGGAATGAAAAGGTGGGCGGAGCTTGAGAAGGAAAGCTCGTGTGGATAGGTGGCAGAGAGCAAGTCATGAACGGAGCAGTCTGCAAGAGAGACGAGGTAGGAGCAGTCGGCGGTAATGACATGTGGGGCCCAAGATTAACCAAAGGAAAGCCAATCTGTGTCGTATGAACCTCTGAAGCCGCTGGATTAGGAGACGGGAGCTAAGGATGCAGAAGGGAAAGCGGAGCTATCAGGTGGAGAAGGAGCTAAATGAGTAGCTATACTAATAGGCATGCCAACAAGGAGTTGACCATCGGGCGTACGGTCAGGGGCATGAGACAAATAGTATTGTACAGTGCTAGGATTAGCATCCAGAAATTTGGCAAATTCCTTATCTCCTACAGGAATTTTAGGAACCTCGCTGGTATCCGTAGGATTCCCTATAGAATGTGAAGGGGGTGATTCAGGAAAAGGCACAGAGCAGGCATGTGAAACCATGGTGGCGGCTTGCTTTCGAGTGATAACAAACATGGACAAGAGTACACAGTAGGGTTTCAATCTATCAGGAACAAAAACAGCCTCAGAATGTTGAAATTGGTAAGTTGCTGGTTTGTCAGGAACTGTAAAAGACAGTAACCGATATCGGTCTGCTAACCGATGTCGGTTAGACTATAGCCGACGTCGGTCAGTTAACCGATGTCGGTGTAATAAGACTAGTATAAGAAAATATAAGAAGCTTCTGATTTGAGTTTTTAACAATGCTTAGTACATCTATCAAATTGTTCTGAAGTGATAACTGAAACAGTGTATGACAGAGAAATAGAACTAAAAACAAACAAGATACAAAAACAAATTAACAGACTAACCCTAGGGTTAATTTTAATCAATTTGGTCTTATGCCTTTAGACGCAGAATGATGTCAATCCTAAACAAAAGACCTAGGGGAAATGTCAAGTTCGTTTTGGCTTATAAGGTTACCTCAATCGGACGGAGGAATACCACGGAGAAGGGGGGATGTTTTGAGCTATTGTGTTAATTATGAAGTGATTCGGTATGTGTTGTGTAGTGAAATTAAGATTAATTTCCTGTCAATACCGTAGAAATCACCCCCACGTGTACGACCTGTTACTTAGTCTATGTTCACTAGAATTGAAAACAGCAAGCAAGAATGTAATGCACGTGTTTTAAACCCAAATCGAAAATGATATTCGATGAAGCAAAGAAGATGACTTTCACTAATGTAAAGACTGGAAAAGCAAAGACAAATTCTTATTACCAAATATAACAAAATACCTTGTGAATATCTTTAGAAGAAAACAACAAGTATGCTCCCTATATGAAAGCAAGCAAGAGAAACAGAAACCCGAAATGGGTCCCACCGGGCATGCCAAAATGTTTCGCATGGAATGTTTCAACTTTTGGGAATAGAGTTGCTTCTATCCTTTCATTCCTTTAAGAAACAGATAAGGTTAGGGCTAGGAGGAATACCTGTTGAATGTCGAGAGGGTGTGCGTGTACCGTAGAGAAAGATCAGATCGACTGCGAAGAACTCCTTTTTGTGTGGGAAGGACTAATTGCAAATAAGAATACAAGACCACCAGATTTTGATTAGACAATAAATGAGGGAACTGCCTTGGGCCCAGGAAATATAAAACTTCCTTTCGAAGGTGGTCATCTCCCCTGCTAATATGAATTAACACAAATTCTAACAAATAATCTATTGTCCAATTACAATTTGTTTACCTTATTAGAACAATAGAGAAAGGGCTAGCCTTAGTTTAGAATCAAGGTGACCGATGCCGGTCACTATAACCGGTACCAGTTGGCTCTAACCGATATCAGTAGGGGCAATGTTTTAGGGGATTTTGGTGAAAGGCTGGTTGTAAGGTGGTTGTGTTGTTTTATAAGGCTGATAAATGGGTGGGGTTGGGTAATGGGGTGATGAGAAGGACTCAGAGAATACGGGGGGTGTTCTTGGGGGGGTAATGTAAGGGTGGAGGAATGACAGTTAGATGTAGTGTGTTGCTGGGTAGTAGATCTAGGAATAGACTTATGATGGCAGTGGTTCAGAAATTCAAGAAATGTTATTAAAAGAACGTATAAGACTTACTTACTAGTTATTGATGGAAAATGCAGGTTCTGGGACTGTGATGATGAAGATAGGGCTCAAGTAGGATGATCTGACAACCCAAGATGAGCTATCTCCTCTCTTGATACTCCGATGAGTGTCACAAGGCTCTGGTTACTCAGTTGCAGTTTTTGGGCTTGATGTCCTTCTCTGCAACCTCTTCTTCTTTTTTTCACTTGTCTCTGTTCAGCCAAGTAAATTCTGGATTCTTCCAATGATTTCTCCTTTGGATCCCCTAAAATCCAACCACTTGTTTTTGGTTGGGAGTGGTCATTTACAGGGAACTGATGCCGGTTACGTAACCGACGACGGTTGAGTAGGAACCGGTATCAACTAGGTCAAAGCGGGCTATTTTTGGTAAAATAGCCAGCTTTTCCTCTTTTTTCTCCCGAGGGATTAGTTGCGGGCTTGGTCAAGTCATTATGAGGTTTTTTTTAGGTGCGGATGAGGAGTAATTAGTCATGGGTGTGGATGTGGACCAAGTTATAGGTCTTAATTAGGTTAATTTAGGGTTAAGACTAGGTCATGATGAGGTGGTGAAATGAGGTGGCAGGTATGGCGATGTGGATTTATTAATTATAAGGTAATTAATAAATAATTGTGTAAGGTTTAGGTGATGAGGTTAGGTTGCGAAATGAGATGCGGGGCACAGGGGGTCGTAAGACACAAATTTGGTGTCTACACTATTCATATTTATAGTTTGAATGGGAGGTTTGAGCTCCACAAACCCACTTTTAAAAAGAGAAGAAGGGAGGGTGTAAAAAAACATATCCAACCTTTAGAAAAATACCCCTCCTTATAATATATAGGAGGAATGATAGAGATAGAAAGAATAAATTCAAAAACCTACTCCAAATACCCAAGAAAATGCATTGAGTTTGCCAACAACAACCACACCAAAATACCATTGAATTTGCCAACCTCAATCAAGGGTTTTACTGAAAAACTCATACCTCCATTAATGTTATTTTTTGGGTCAAAAATAAAGCCCATATCTCATTATGGTGGTAGGTCTTAATCCTGATAGCCTAAAAAATGGTCGGCTGTATTTATTAATTTTTCATTAATGGTGGTAGGTGAGAAGTAGACATCAAGATCTTTTCAAAATGTCGTGTCTTTCTCAAATTTGAGCTTCCAGTCAAAATTTATGATAATCTCCAAACTGATCTAGGTTTGGAGTCTATCCATACAAGATCCACGTGGAATCCTCGTGCATTCTTAAGATTTTTCTACCTTTTAGGGTCATGGGAATGGGACATGCCGACACTTAGCACCGTCTTCGAACATGTTGTTTCATTTGTGTTTTGTTTAAGTCCCTTCTATTTAGAGAAGATACTACTTATTACCCTAGACACGTGGAGGGAAAACACACATTTGGGACCTACCTTTGGGTTTTACTCTTGAAGTTATGCTGATGAGACATGTGGAGGCCTCCGCTGACTCTTCCTATGCCTTAGAATTTTCAATGGCCGGTTCAACCTTTTTAGGATTTGACCACGTGGAGGGCTTGCACTCGTTTAGGGACCCCAATTTTGATTTTACCTTTGGTTTTGTGCTGATGAGACATGTGGAGGATTCCATTGGCTCTTCCCATGCCTCAAAATTTTCAGTGGCTAGTTTAACCTTTTCATGCTCTGACCATGTGAAGGGCTTGCGCTTGTTTGGGGACTTCCTTTGGATCTTACCTTTGAAGTTCCGGTTTCAAATGTGGAGGCTTCCATTCTTTCTTCCCATGCCTTAGACTTTTCAATGGCTAGTTCTTCCTTACTTAGGCTCTGAGCATGTGGAGGGCATGTGCTCATTCAGGGACCCCGCTACTGATTTTACCTTTGGAGTTACACCGAAGAGGCATGTTGAAGCTTCCGCTGGATCTTCTTTATACTTAGCCGATTCGGGCCTCGATTGAACATTGCCTTGGGTTTGAAGCCTATAGGTTATCCTTTATATGTGTTGAGATCCATGTGGGGGGATAACACATCCCTAGGGTCTCCACTTTCATTACACCTTTTCAAAGTGCATTGAGTTAACATGTGGCACCTTTTGTGGCTCTATTGTTTCACTTTCATTTGAATCACTATACTCTCAATTTCAACTTACCAAGATAGCTTTCTTCATTTTTTTCACTTGAGATTTGGTCTCCTTCAACATTTCCATTGGCCATTCATTTTCCCACCTTCCATTGCCATTGTGGAGCCTGCCTGTAACCTTATTTTTGGGGATCGAATGTGAGCTCGCAAGGCTGAACCAACCTTTCCATTTCTCATTTGCAAGGTTTTTTCTAATGAATTTTTCCTGAGTGTAAAAATTGGATAAAAGTGTCTTTCAAGTAAGTTTTTGAAGAAAAGGGTATGTTTATTTTCAAGACATTATTGCTCAGGTTAGAAGATTGAGTTTGTTGAGGAATGAAAAGGATTGTTTGATGATTTATATCACATGGAAATTATTAAGGGATGAATTTTTTCCTATTCAATTCCTTTGTATGTATTTTAAGTGACATATAGGGTTAAAAATAGTTGATATTGGAAAGCTGCTTTCTGGGAAACATAATTTGGATAAGAGGAAAGAAGTTATGGTTTGAATGTATTAATGTTTCATTATCTCTAACGTGCATGGATTTGTTCTATAGGTCCTGAGGATTCCATATAGTGGTTAAATTCCATATTTGAGTTGATATTTGGTGGTCTTGAGGCCCAAACATAAATCCATGGTGTTGGAAACAACTGTTTAATTAAGGATACGAGTATTTTTGCTTATGTTATGAATTATTTCATTGGAAAAATAAAATTTGTGACTATGGATGATTATTAAATGTATTATTACACACGTGTTATTAAATTTTGAGATTAAATAATCATGGTTTTGGCACTTTTGGTTTTAGCCCATCCCAGTGATTGGGTTTTGAGCTTATTTTGTGAAAGAGGAGTGGTTTTGGGCATGACCGACTCATATGGGTCATATGTGAACATTTTAACAAAAAATATTGGTTTTTTAAGTTATATTTATCTAATTCAAGGAGTAAACCTGACCTATAGGGAGTTTCAATCAAGTGAATATAATATAAAAGCAATGTTTTGGGTTTATTTTTGAACTAGTCTTCTAAGAGGGAAACATGTGACCATCCTAAAGGTGTGAAGGATATTATATTGCATGATTTAAAATATGACGATGTGTGTGAAATTTTGAGAAAGACTTATTGATGGCATGTGATAAATATTTTAGAGCCAAGACAAGTCAATGAAGAAGAAGATATAGCCAGTAGAAGGATTGAGATTTTGAGAAAAGGTTTGTGAGATTAATTAAATATGTCCATTAGTTGTGGAAGAACCACATTCAGATATCATAAACTTCAATTAGATGAGTTTTTTATTATTCATCTTAGTAGGTTGTAGCCTCCTTGTGGAGTGGGTAAGTCACTAAAGTAGGGCTTGATGCTCCTTGTAGGGTTGGTTCTCTACTAAACTAGGGGTTGGTGCTCCTTGTGAAGTTAGTGCTTCATTATTATTTTTTGCTGTGAGTAATACTAGATAAAATTTATTATGTTTTATTCACCTTGAGGGTTTCCCACTTAAATATGGTGTTATTGTGTTGTGTACTTTGTTTTCATGCTCTTATGATTGATGTTGCATATCTTAATAAAAACATAATCATTTATGAATATCGAATGGATGGTTAATATGATGTATGATTGTTAAGTTAAGTATATTAAATGTTTTGAATGAATGTTTCACCCTCCCTCTTACTTAATTGTTCTTCCAAAATTTAGTATCAAAGTAGGTCCTTGAGAAGCAAGTCTAACAACTTGAAGGAGATTCTAGAAGAAAAATCAATGGGTAAGTCTTAAAATATTGAGGTTATATTAATATTGGAGAATGAGATTGATCAGTTATCGATTCATAGATTTCATGTTTAGATCAAGGATATGGAAATAGCTCATGGTCAATCCATCAAGGGTTTGGAGTCACAGGTTGAGAGTGTGTATAAAGCTCTAAAGGAAAAATAAGACACGTGTTCTAGGTATGAAGAGTGGTTAAAATCTTTGGAATATGATTTAAAACATTATTCTAATATATGTAATATGTATGGGAAGTTATAGAAGAGTTCTGAAACTCTTGAGGGAATCCTAGAGAACCAAATATGGTCTAGTGACAAAATAGACCTAGGGTTCAAAGGTGAACATGCAAAGAATGATGGTGAAGTAGTTCATAACTCTTCATCAGATGAGAAGATGAAAAAGAAGGATAATCTTAAAATCTCTAAATCTGTTAAACATACCAATTGTATGAGGTATTGTTCTTCATTTAATTTATTTTGATTTATTTTTTATGATTTTTGTCATAGATATGGAGATTAAAAAATAAGGCCTTCTAACAATGGTGTAGGTTCGTTCAAAGGTGAACATCATTCATGTTGTAAGAATATCCATAGAGCTAACGATTCTGGATGGAATCTAAGTGTGGTTGAACAAAGAAAAAATAAGTATGGTGTTGTGTGCTATAATTACAATTAGATTGGACATGTAGCCGTATTTTTCCATCAAAAGAATTCTAAACAAAGGGATGGATATTTTAGAGGAAAGATTTATTTTGTTTTCTTCAATTTTAAGAAGGTTGGTAACATTAAAAAAAAGTTAGGGTTAGGGACAACTCATATAATGGGAAGGATGAATGTAAGAATAATAATGTTAGACGAGGAAAGGAGTAACTTATATCTACTTCAGTCATGAAGAAAAAAGAATTCCCTGAAGTTGTTTTCTTCACACGTAGTGAGCATACTATTGATAAAGGATTATTAGCTCTTGTTTAACTTCAAGAATTTTTGTTATCTGATCATGAAGGTGCTAAAGATAATAATAGATTAAAAAAATAATATACTATAATATAATTAATAGTGGATGTTTGTATCATTTCCCTCGAGGGAAATGTTCTTCCCTATTAGAAGAATGTAGATGTTTTTGTTATCTCCATTAGGCCTCATGCGGTCATCATGTATGTGAGTTTAAGCATGTAAACATGTTTCTTCGTCCTATCTTTCATTTTATTCTCTTGAAATGTATGTAGTATTTGTCAAAATGTTTAAGAGTGTGTCAAGGTGTGAAATGATTCCTTGTGAGATTTAATATTATATCATAAGCATGTGGTCATATGATATCACTGGATGTCTACATAGTTTGACATGTCATAATGTCACAATTAGATAAGTGTGACTGATTATAGTCAAGTTATGAGTCTGTGTTTATTTCTTCATCAACTATGACATGTCACCATAGTGTTTTTGGTCTAATGAAATGTCGCTAAAAGTGTTGAGGATGTTGGTATCCAAATTCTTTCTCATTTTCAAGCCAAATAGCAACACGGATTCAACAGGGAGCTTAAAGACAAATAGATCACAAATATATGACGTTTTATAGCCAGAGAGAAATCTAGTTATCCCTTTGTTACTTGGATTTTGTTGAGAGATAGATAAAACCTTCAAGAGGATTTGATCTATCCTCACTATTTTAGGTTGTGCCTTTCAACCACGGTAAGAGAACCTGTCTTGTAACCTTTGTTATTGAATAAAAATGGTAAATCATTCTTTTGCATGAGTTTTATAAAGAAGACCTTGGGAAAATATAATCAAAACACCAGATCTGACTGTCATGAGTTGTCACTTTCAGATTATGAAGATACTTTCACAACAAAGGTAAAGGTTACTACAGACATTTGAGACCCTGATTGCATCTGCATGTTTTGGTAAAAGAGATTATGCATTTGTGTGCACACAAGACAAATAGGGGTAGTATAGGAGGGATTGGTTTTTTTCTTTTATAAAATTTTTGGTGGGAGGGGAGACACGATGTACTTGACTCACCAAATCCTTGAGTGCTTATGTAAAATGGAAGGTTTCAAACAACAAAATGCGACAAAAGTTAAAAATATTTCTTCAACTAGAATATGTGCTCAAATGGAGGCCTAGGTTAACACTCTTTCATACAACCTATTGCATTATATCATGAAGTCTTGAGTCATAGATCCCAATAAAGCACCAAGATTCAAATAAAATCATGTCTGAGGTACACCTAGAGGCTTACAGGTAATATCTATCAACAAAATAAAAGAAAAGTGATTTTAAACCATTTCTCTCACTCCCAAATGAAGGCTATTTTGAGAAATGAAATTGAAGATGCCACTAAACTATCACAAGGACTAAGACCTATGTGATTAGACCATATTTTGATACAAGATTGCAACAGAAAAAATAAAAAACCACTTGCATGCATTCAAAGATGAAATAAATACACTTTACTCAAAATTAACATAGAATAACTCAAGTTTGATCAAATTTATCAATAAGGGAAAGTTTCCAGAAAAATCTTAAAGCTTTTCAATGGTTGTACATTTGTAACCACCTAAAAATGATCAAATTTGACACAAAGACAGATATACAGGCTTTTTAGATGACTTCTTAAAAAAGGATGGGCTCTGTCAAACTTTTTCTGCTGGAAAAATCAGTCCTTGACCTCTCAAAAAAAAACCCACCCATTTACACAAAAAAAATGTGTCATTTATAACATTTGCAACAGAGCCCCTTCTCCCAAAAAGACAAAAAACATTTAATTCACAAGTGCTCACCATGATTATTTCTTGATTTTGAGAATCAGATCTACGAAAAGTCTCTAGGTGCTCGACGTGGAAGATCTCATTGGATATCACCCACATTCAAATATTTCCTCTAGTGAATCACTCTTCCTTAAGTTTTCCAACCACTTCCACCCCTAATATGTCAAATTTGGCTCCTTGCATGTTTGGGAGAAAGAAAAAATAAAATCCGATCAAGCACGCAAGTAAGACCATTTTAATGGCGAAAGACACCCTCCAGATCTTCTCACCAAACTTAGATATTAAAATTAAATCCCCTCTCTATTTACAATGTATAAAAAATCAAGAAATCATGGATATTCACACTTCCAGATGTGTTTCAGAGAAATGGGGGGAAATCAGATATAGACTCTCAGCTTCCGTTGATCTTTACTTTGAATTTGGGCCATCCATGTGGAAGATTAAACTTTAAAAATAGACCTGGGTGCTTCCCTTGAATTCTTACAACCTTTTGGGAAAAATGGAAAAAAAATTCATTTTTCTCCATGCCTCCACCCTCAGGAAATGAGCCTGAGATGTGTCCAAATATGATCCGAGAGGAACCACAACCAAATTCTGGTACTTTACTCTCTTTTGGATAAGGGAAAATTTTCCAAGTTTTCCCTATAGCTCCGCCCCTAGGAAATGAGCCTGACATGTGTCCAGATTTGATTCAAGTGGATCCACACTTCCCTTCTTAATTTTGACTCTTTTCTCCCAAAGGACTTTTTTCCAAAATTCCCCCAAGAGCCCACACCTCCAGCATTGACTGAGGTAAAACATTGACTTTTTCCTTCATCGGGCCTATGGGCCATTTTGAGATTTTAATCCTTTGGATGTCGAGGGGAAAAAATCCAAATTTTCCCTAATGGTCCACCTCCCTACCTCTTTGATTTTTCAAACTACCACGTGTCACCATGGCACATCTTGAAGCGGTCTCAAAAATATGATAACTTGAACGAGCACGAGCTCGCCACGTGTCTTTTTCTGGAAAATTTTTCCTAAATACTTGGAGCTCAGTGGAAGGTGCCACATGTCATCCTCCAAGGTAGTCTCCCTAGGCCATTGAAAAGTCTAAGAAAAAATTAAAGTGAGTGGAGGCGTCCATGTGTCATCCTGGTCCTCCTTTAGAATGAAACTCAAGGGCCGGTCCCCGAACATGCGTGGTTCCTCCACGTGTCCTAGATCTCTAAAATTCTTTGAAAAAGACTAATTATGGGAAGAACTAGTGGAATCCTCCATGTGTCTCTATCCTGCCAACCTCCACGTGTCCTCTTGGCACTATTTCAGAGCCAAACCAAAAATTAAATCTTCAAACGAGCATAGTGCTTCCACGTGGACACATTTTGAGTTGGGTATTTTCATGAATGTTTCTAAGTACCTAGATGAGTTTCATCTAACCAAAAGGTGCCACATCCCCTTTTGATGCTAGGATGCAAATTTGACCAGGAGAAACACCTATCAAACTGTAAAATATAGAGAAATGATTATTTGAGCCTAGGAATGAAATTTTCTTCAAAGACAAAATGTTTAGAATTGTTACAAGGCTCAAACACATTCTTCAAGGATACATCCATTCATTATGTTTAAGCACTAAGGGCAGAAACAATAGGGAATACAAATATCGACTATGGAGAACAAAAAACATGGGGGAACAAGAATTTTTAAAGGAACAGAGCATGGGAGACTCAAAATATAGACTCTTAAGTGATTTACAACCCAAGAAAAAATTAAAAATGGCCATATAGATTAACCAGGCACAACATGGGGAAGGGGAAAAAGACAGAGGTCGCAAATAAATAAATTTTCAGAGGAAAATTGGGGCGAGACTATTTTTGAGCACCAACATCGGCTCCGACTTAGGGATGGGTGCTCCCTTTGAATGCCACAAGAACAACAATAGAAAAAGTGCTAAAAATATCCATTGGGAGACAGAGTCAATTTGTAGGGCAGAGAAACAAATCCATCTAAAAAAAAGAGAGAAACCTAGCAAAAATAGGTCACCAAGGACCAGAATGAGCAAAAACACAAAAATAGGAAAAAAGAAACAAACTATACACTGTACACGATATTTTCTTGATCCAGAAGCATAAATCCAAGAAATGCTTCAAATTCCTGCCATTAACAGGAAATTCGAGTAGTTCACCATCTAAGTCCTTGAGGAAGAAGGTTTTTTTCACCAATTCTTATATCAATGGAGTAAGGGCCCATCAATAACAAGTCAAACTTGCTATGCTTTCCCTTATTCTCATGTATGCTATCCCATAGTAGCACAAGATATCCAATATTGAAATATCTTTGAGTAACCTTCTTTTCAAATAGTTTCTGCACCTTTTATCTCAACTTTACATGCCTTTAGTGAGATGGCCTCCTCTCTTTATCAAGCTCAAAAATCTGGTTGATGCGAGCATCATAAAAAATTACCTCTTGATCTCCCAGCTGCTGGATGAATTTATAAAAAGATAATTACATATGAAGGGGTAGCAGGGCCTGATTCCCATATACCAGCTCAAATGGAATCTTTCTAGTGACCCTTTCAAGTTGATCCCATAATCCTTACACATTACCACCAAAGGTTTAGCTCTAAAGCTCATGGCATTGTCAGCAATAATCTTGACTTGTACCCCAACCTATAGATGATGTTGTTTAGCAAAAATTCCATGAAAAATTGGTATGTTTCCTTCATGGTGGGGATTTCCTCCACCCATTTAGTAAAATAATTATTTTCTACACAAATCCATTTGTGGCCAGCACTTGAAGGGTCTGAAATTTTCACCAATGAAATCCATTCCCCTTCGCTTGAATGGAGCTTCAATTGACACAGGATGCAAATGAAGGGATACTGAAGCTTTGAGTCTTCCAGAGAAGCAATGACAACTTTCAAATCTTCTAACCAAAAAGGTTGAATCCTTGAAGAGAGTTAGCCACCAATAACCAGCCCTAAGGATCTTGTGTGTTATGACTCTTGCAGAAAAATGCCCCCCACAAACTCCTCTATGGAGATCAGTAATTATCCTGGGGGCTTCTTCTTCAGTAATGCACCTTAAGAGGACTCCCTCTGGGTTCTTCCAACATAACCCATAATTATTGATGACATATTTCTTGGAAGCCAACTTAAGGGCTCTTTTTGGGTTCTTACTTAAATGCTCAGGGTAGTTTAAATGTCTGAGATAGAACTGTTAGTGCAAATCAGCAGCACCCCCTAAATGACCTTGTGATCTGCACCTGTGAATCGAGTCATTTAGTGTGATTCCACAACATTGAATCTTTTCCCCAAGTATGGGACTTGCAAAAATAGGAAAAACTCTTCAGATTAAAGGCTAGTTCCTCTACTCCTCTGATCAAATGTATACATGAAAATTGCAGAGGTTTAACTCAAAATCCTATTCTAATTCTACCAAGGAGACAAGGATAGAAGAGAGAAAAGAAGATAAAACTAAACTAACAAGGTGATACACCAAAGGAGTGGTGAACATCTACTTCTGAAAATTGACACAGATCATAATAATGTAGCATAGAGCATGCACAAATTTCCAGAATATAATGAAAGATCAGAAGACAATGATAAACACATGAGAGGATTGGAAAATTCAATCAAAGAACATACATTATAATTCCCAAGTTTAATACAATGCATTACAATGGAAAGGAGGAAAAAATATGTGCTATAACCTATATGAGAGGTATGAAACTCTACAAATCTACCTGCTAAGGAAGAAAAGAGAGCTTGCAAGATAAAAATGTGCAGCCCTTTATAAAATAAGTCAAATTTGGCTTTTAACAATGAAAACTCGAGCTCAGGAAGGAGAAACATGGGAAAATAAAAGGAATCATTAAACCACTGACTAGATCCATCAAAATAGCATGGGTACCCTTAAAAGTTTATTCCCCAAGATTTTTTTGACAATGATGGAGAAGAATGGAAGCCATTACTACATTAAAAATGGTGGTTGAATGCCATTTTTTCTCTTTTCCTCATGCCAGAGGCGTCTTCTCATTTTTCTTGCACTAAAATCAACTAAAAAGAAAAATTGAATATTTCATCATGTAGATGAATTCAATATCTTTAGAATGACACCAAAATTGAGAAAAACCAAGCTCTGGATCAAAACATATTCCCCTATGATGATTTAGGGAAAAATAGGGCAAAAATCAGGTCGGCGGGCCGAAACCCAAAAATTTTCCCTCTTTTTTGAATTTTGGTAAAAAATTCTGAAACAACTCCATCCCCTACCACTTTGATCCCATGAGGTAATTTTTGATTGGTTTGTAGGTTTAACTAGCCTGTTCACTCCCTTTTGAATTTTTTGGAAAAAATTTCAAAATCACTTTGCACCCCGCCACTCCGCTGCCACGTGTCACCTTCCTATTCATTGGAGGGAGTGCGCTTCCAAATTTTCCATGACGCTACCGACCCTTTCAACTTCCACCGGCCATATATGGACACGTGGCACATTTTCATTGGCACGAGACTTTGGGGGGAGGAGTTTTATTGTGCTATTTGCAACACTTTGGAAAAAATTTCAAATTTCCCCCTGTGCCCTCGATCCCCGCCGAATCCATGGACACGTGTCACCTTCCTACTCACTGGTGGGGCTTCAGGAAAAAAATTCTCTTTACACCCCACACTGAGAACTTTGGAAAAACTTTTAAACTGTCCCCACCATTCTGCCACTCATATGACACATTCTGATTGGTCTGCGGACCTTCCTAGGGAAAATTTCCCTGAAAAACTTTGTCGAGCCATAACGTGCAAAATACAAGAAGTTAGAGGGAAAAATTTACCTTTCTGGAAAGCTGAGAATATTCTCTATCTGATGAAGCCATTTCTAGAAAATTTTAAATGCTTGAAAAAGTGGAAAATTTTGACTAAAGCATAAGGAAGGAAGGAAGGAATGAAAGAGAATTTAGCCAAAAATGAGCAAGGGACTTATTTTTTATAACAATTTTGGTGACTCATGAGGCGGTCATCTACCTACTGGATGAAGTTACCAGTTGCCTGAAATAATAAATTGGGAAATGGAGTCATCAAATTAACTACTTGGTACTCCCAACTCATTAGAAAAAATGCTAGAAGGAAGATTGTGGAGAGTAGAACATCACTTCATCTGGAACATGGCCTGCAAAAATGCATCACCTAGGACAGCAAAGCTTGTTTCAAATCACTTAAGGAAATGTAAAACTAAGCTACAATAGAACAATGTGCACAAGCACTTGGAGGAATTAAAATCTAAGCTAATATGTACAAGGTGGAGGAGTTTCCCTTCTAGTAGCAATGCCTTAGAGGGATTCCATTAACATAGAATCTATGCAGTTCTTCACCATTTAATGTAGAAAATTAGAAGGCATTGTTGTTATTACACTTTGTGACCATGTATGGCCCACTCCAAATGGCATCAAAACTTCCATTGCCGTTCTAGGTTTTTCTCAGTCTACATCCCATTTCAATACTAGATCTCCAACTTGGAATATTTCTAGCCTTAGCTTTCCTATCAAAGGTTCTCTTGATCAAGGCTTGGTTCTTCTCCATTGCTCAGGATGCATGCTCTGCTGATTTCTTGGAGCTCCATCAATTCTACATATCTAACTTCCATGAGTTTCAAACTCTAACAATTCCAATTGCTTCATGCGTTCCGACATGTTGGCAACTCAAGTGAGATGGGAAAAATTTCCTCTCTTTCATAAACAAGTCTGAATGGAGAGTTACATGGTGGATCTCTTGGGAGTTATCCTATCAGCCCACAAGGTTGATTTTTAATTTAGTATGCCAAGTCCTTTGATTTTCATCAAGAGTCCTCCTAATGATCTTTAATTGGTTCTTGTTGGTAGACTGAGCTTGGCCATTACCTTGAGGGTAATATTTTGATGAAGTGCTCAGATAAATCCCACTTCTTAACAGCCCATTCAGTTACCTTTGATCCAATGAATGCCAATGCATTATCTGATATTATAGTGGCAGGGTATACCAAATATGGTTACTATCCCCTCATAGAAGTCTAGAATGCTAGATTTCATTTGCCTCTTTGAGTGCCACCGCCTCAATCCATTTACTGAAGTAATATGTTTTCTGTTAGAATCCACTTATGTCCTTGGCTTGAGTTTGGGTTAATGAATCCAATGAAGTCCCAAACCCCATTGCATGAATGGCTGGTCAATTAAAATTGGGGTGCAATGGAATGGCTGCTAATCTTTCTTTGCCTGTGAAGAATGCACAATTTTTGCACCTCTTGATCCATGCATAATAGTCACTGAACACCTTGGGCCAATAATATCCATCCTTTTATAATCTTAAGGGCTATCACTCTTGGAGAAAAATGACACCCAGCTGATCCACCATGGAACTCTTCTAAGCATTCTATTAATTTAGATTTTTCCCAATGCATCTCAGCAGCACTCCATGTATGTCCTTCTTGAACAAGACACCATAAACAAGTGCATATGGGACATAGCTAGCAATCTAAAGTGTCTTCTCTTGGTTTTTTTTCATATCTCAGAGGGCATAGGCCTGTTAATAGGAAGTCCATTATGTCTTGGGTTCTAGGAAGGAGTGAGGACACCATCTATTTTCCTCTTGAATGACCTTTTTAATTCTTGGTACAGTCTTGCAATGCCAAATCAACATCCCTCTCAGTGCTTGGCTTCCATTGATTTTCTCAAGACCAACTTCTCACATAATCTCTTTCCTTGGACCGGCTTGGTGAATTTTGATCTCAACGTCATACTCCATTGACATGAGTAATCCACCCTGCACGTTTTTCATTTAGTTTTTTGTTGAGGAGGAAGTCCTTAACTCCCATATGAGAAACCAACAGTTGAACCTTGTTGTTTGAAACTAGATGCTTAAATTTATTCAAGCTCCTAATCACTGCAAGAACATGCTTCTCAATGAAATAATACCTCACCTCATAGTCCTCCAGGATTTGGCTAAAGAAGGCAATTGGCTGCTCTTGCATTTTTTTTTGTTCAGCTATACTAAAATTGTAGAAATTGTATCATCACCTCAAAATGCATAAAGGATAAAATCCTTAGAGAAATCTGGGTTAATGAGAGTTGGAGCTTGTGAGATTGCCTCAAAACTTTTCTTACCTTCAGCTGTCCATTTGAAAGCCATGTTTTTCTTCAACATCATAGTTATTGGCTTGAAAAGGGATGTAAAATATGGAACAAATCTCCAAACAAAATTGATTCTTCCCAAGAAACTTTGAAGGGCCTTCTTGTGACTTGGTAATGGCAATGCCCTTATTGCTTCAACCCTCTCTGGATGAACTTGCCAACCCTTCTTCTGGAAACAATGTGGCCTAGAATCTTTTCCTTTATGAGCTAGAAAAATACATTTTTTTGGGATTCAAGGATACCCCTAAATCTTATACATCTTTGGAACACTTGTTTCAAATGAAAGAGATGATCTATTGTACTTTTAGAAAATACAATAATATCATCTTAAGTATATCAACACTATCTTGTTGATCAATCCCTTGAATTCGACATATCCATTACCCTTTGGAATGTTAGCTCTAGCGTTGGAATGTCCAAATGGAATTTTTCTATATGCATAAGTCCCCCATGTTGTGGTGAAGGTTGTTTTGAACTGATCATCTTCCTTTACCATGATTTTATTGTACCCTGAATAACCATCTAGCAATGAAAATCTCTCAGAGCCAGCAATAACTTGCAAAATCTTCTCCATAGAAGGAAGTGCGTAATGATCCTTTGAGGGATGATCTATTCAACTCTTTGAAGTCTACACACAATCTGATTTCTCTACTCTTCTTTCTAACTGGATTGAAGTTTACTACCCACCTTGAATGTTTGATGTGAAATATGATACTTGCCTCTATTAACTTATTAAATTCTTTCTTCAATAGAGGCTCCATGTCTGTATTGACTGGGTCCTTTGTTTTTTGCCTGATGTGTTTTAGAATCTTATATCCAATTCAATTGTATGATGAGATAGCTTTGGATTGAAACCTCTTCAAGTCTTTATAGTTTCCAAGGAAATACTATTTGGGAACTCTTGGAAAAGTTGCATGAACTCATACCCTTTCTTGCTCGGTTGTCCACTTTACCAACTTGAAGTGATTTGCCTTCTCCAACTGAGATGGGCATTGAATATTCTCCCTTGACTTGGATATTTTTGCTTTCTCCTTGCTAAATTGATCATTTAGGATTAAAGATGGACTCCAAAGTTACAAGTCCCTTTGGCAGTTTTTTGGTTCTCAGTTGTACCACTTGATCACCATACTATTGTTCTAATTTTTTCCTGATTTTTGGTTGATGAACTTGGCTTCTTCTTGCAAGAAATTGATGATTTGTTGGTCACTCTCAAAGCACTTGCCAACTTACATTATTGTCTGGCACTGATGACCTTACAATCACATGAATGTTTGGTTGTACCTTTATCTTCCTTGATACTTTCAACAACAATCAAAGGCTGCTCCAACTGCTACAAGCCTTGTCAGCAACTTGGTTTTCTTTCCGATGGATCGAATTGATGCCAAAGCCTTCAAAATCCAAATGAGGTCCCACACCCTATTCTTATAAAACTTTTGAGCAGAATCATTTTTGGTAGCATGTTGCCCTTTAACTTGATTAATAATTAGCTCACTATCACCAAAGACTTGTAAGTTTTTTGATACCTCTCTTATCTTGACCAATGCAATCCTTATATCAAAGCTTCATATTCAGTAGTGTTGTTAGAACATGAAAACTGAAATCTAAAAGTTGAATAATACTTAATGCCTTAAGGTGAAACAAGCATAGGTCCTCCTCTTGCACCTTGTTTACTTCTTGATCCATCAAAGAACAACTGCCATACCTCATTGTCATCTTTATGGTCTGGCTTGATGATGCTAGGAGATGAGACTGATTTTCTTCATGTATGCAATAGACTCCTAGACCAGATTCCTCTATTTCCTTGTAGGGATCAAAAACATGTACCTTTCTTGCCCATTCATGAAGATTTAAATCTGGGATGCTTCCAACTTTGGTGTCAGCTTCATTTGTGTTTGGATAATCTTCTTGATCAAAATGCTAAATAGTTGGCATTGATTAGGCTTCGAAGTATGAGTCTTAATGTGAAAGTTTGTAATAGGTTCAAACCATATTTGTGGCCTTAGTTCCATACCTAGGTCTAGAAGAACTTGTGTGACCAATTCACATAGATAAATAGCCTCTAATTCTAGCTAGTGAAAATCCCTTGAACAAACATAGGGCAAAATAGTGGTGGTAAAATATATCACTGAAGACATCTTGCAAAATCAGTGACATTGAGGCATGCATGAAAAAGTGAGGTTACGAATATTTAATTACCCCCTAACTATTGTTACTACTGTCCCATCCAGTTGCAATACCCCTTTGGATATGATTTTATATTGGAGGCACCAGCTGATCAACTATTTTCTTGGGCATTGCAAAACTACTTTCCCTTGAATCAATCATACAATTGTGTACTAGTTTATCCCCAATGATCAATGAAACATAGAATGGAGGGGGATTCAAAACTTTACCTTGTTGTCCTCCATGATTCCCTTTAGGATGAGTAGCATCTACGAGTACCTTCTCTTGCATATGAACTTGTTGATTTGAAGTTGACCAATTCTTCCTGGCACCTTGTAGTAAATCCCTTTGTAGTGGGATTCATAGTGATTCCCACATAGATATATTGACAGTAGTCTTCTTCATTTGTTCAATCTAATGTTCTATGGAGATGAAACATATCTTTTACACCCCTTAGCCTACACATTAGGTGCTTGTACTATGTGCTTGCAATGATTTCCAAGTTTGAGCTAGTCTACAAGGTGGCATGGGAATGTCCTAGGAGCCAGTTTGGAACTACAGCTTGGATGCAAACAATTTCTGGAGCCCTAATGGAAGGTTGTAGATAAGCTGCAGGTAATGAATTTGCACCTCACCAATATGGATCTGGATTGATCATAGAAATATGGCTACTACATTCTTAGATATTCTTTGATTCATAGTATAAGAAATCACCTTAACCAGCTAGTTGGCACAAGTGTACTGCTCATTTGGGATTCTATTTTGCTGAGATGTCCTTTAAAATCTGAAATTGAATTTGTGTCAACTGACTCACCTGGGAGCTCTCTATGGTATGGTGTTGTCACCATCAAATCTTGGTTCTAGGAACCATAGAAGCACATCGAATGGTATCTGAGGTTCATTGCATGGGAAACACCAAACATACTCATGGAGAGCTATGCATTATTTTACACTAGCGGTAAATCTTTAGAGGTAGATGCCTACCCCATTAGGCTTCTAAACCATTACAATGGCTTTCCCTATTGAATGAAGAGATGCCTTACTTGAATTTGATTTGCAGCTAGGTTACATGGTCTAAAAATCTGATATGGATTGCACAAACATTAGTGGTGTCTTTGAAAATGATCACCAAGAGTGGTAAAACTTTGGGATTTCTACCTCTTGAGTGTAAGTATGCTCATGTTCTTCAATGTTGTAATTGGAACATCGACTTCTTGAAGTGCATTTGAGAGCAAGTAGGGCTGCTGCTAGTAGAAGTTGACACTATGGGGTCTGATTTCTAGGTGTGCCATTTTGAGCTAAAGTAGGTGCTCAGAACCATTGCTTGGGCTTTCCAAGTGAAAGGTCATACCAGGGCAAGGGAGGAGTAGGAGCTAGAGTTACCTATTTGGATCAAACAATTCTTTGACCCTAATTGAACTCTTCTAAGATGCCCCTCTATTTGCACCTCCCATAGATTAGGCTAACATAGCAGATACTCAGAATTTATAGATCCTTGAGATAGTCTTTGAAAGCACCTTCAACCTTGTTTGGATCCTTATTCTCACTGGGAATCTATCCCACGTCCTTTGGACTACTGAAACCAGATGATTTGTTAGCTACTCATTTGGAGATCACCAGATGTGCAAATCAGGGCTCTTGTTCTAGTAGAGACAAATTATCTCCCTTGTCTCCAAACTGCAAATGGAGAGCTTTGCATAATTGGTTCCAATTTAAGATGAAGACCTATAAGGTCCCACCAGGCATGCCAAAACTATTAGTGCAAGGATCAGTAACACCCCTGGATGTTGATGCTCAACAATTTGACAGTAGTTTGCATAATCAAGACATCTCAGTGTGATTGCACAAACATTAACAATCTTTCTCCCAAGTGTGGGACTTGCAGAATTGGGAAAATAATCTCCGGATTAGAGGTTGGTTCCTCAAATCCTCTGATTAGATGTATGCTTGAAAAAATGCAGAGGTTTAATAGTAGATCCTACTCTAAATTCTAGGGAGACAGAGATAAAGGATGCAAAAGAAATAAAACTAAGACTAACAGGGTGATACACCAAAGGAGTGGTGAACATTAACTTCTGTAAATTGACACAGATTATATACATGCAACAAACATCATGAAAAAATTTTCTAAAATTGTAATAGAAGAACATAATGAAGCAAACAACACAAGAAAAAGATTAAACCACTTGATTTATCTCTGAACATACATTATCATTCCCAAGTTTAATACAATGCATTACAATGGCAAGGAGGAAAAAATATGTGCTACAACCTATATGAGAGGTACGAAACTCAACAAATCTACCTGCTAATGAAGAAAAGAGAGCTTGCAAGAGAAAAATGTCCAACCCTTCACAAAATGAGCCAAATTTGGCTTTTAATAATGAAAATTCGAGCTAATGAAGGAGAAACACGGGAAAATGAAAGGAATCATTCAACCACCGACCATATCCATCAAAATAGAATGTGTGCCCTTAAAAGTTAATTCCCCAATATTTTATACCATGCTAGAGAAGAATGGAAGCCATACTACATTAAAAATGGTGGTTGAATGTCCGTTCTGCTCTTTTCCCCATACCAGAGGTTGTTTTCTAATTTTTCTCTCACTAAAATCCACAAAAAATAAAAAATGAATATTTTTCATGTAGATGACTTCAATAGATTTCCAATGACACAAAAATTGAGAAAAATAGAGCTTTGGATCAAAATATATGCCCCTCTGAAGATTTACAGAAAAATAGACCAAAAATCAGGTAAGCGGGCCGAAAACCAAAAATTTTCCCCTCTTTTTTGAATTTTGAGAAAATTTTCCCAAACAACAACCTCCACCCCTACCACTCTGATGCCACATGGAACTTTCTGAATGGTTCGTGGGTTTAACTGGCCTTTTTACGCCCTTTTTAATTTTTGGAAAAAAATTCAAAATCACTCCGCGCCCCGCCGCTCCGCTGCCACATGTCACCTTCATATTCGATGGCAAGAGCGCGCTTCCAAATTTTCCATTTTCGCTGCTTACCATTTCAACTTCCACTGGCCACATGGACATGTGGCACATTTTCATTAGCACGGGCCTTCAGGGGGCAGAGTTCTATTGCACTATTTGCAACACTTTGGCAAAAATTTCAAATTCCCCCCGCGCCCTTGACCCCTGCCAGATCCATGGACACGTGTCTCCTTCCTATTCGCTAGCGGGGCTTCAGGTAAAAATTTATCTTTGCACTCCCTACTACTAATAAATTTGAAAAAAAAAAAATAACCTACCCCCACTAACCCGCCATTCCACCGCTAACGTGGCACATTCTGATTGGTCCGTAGACCTTCCTAGGGAAAATTTCCCTCCAAAACTCCGCCAAGCCATAACTTGCAAAATACAAGGAGTTAGAAGGAAAATTTTACCTTTCTGGAAAGGTGAGAAAACTATCTATCTGATGAATCCATTTCCATAAAATTTTGAGTGCATAAAAAGGTGGAAAAATTTGACTGAGGCACAAGGAAGGAAGGAATGAAATGAAGTTAGTCAAAAATAAGCAAGGGGCTTATTTTTGGATAACAAGAACATCACATACTTGTACCAACTAGAATTCATCAACTTTTCAAAGACACCTGACCTTTGTTCTTCTACCTCATTTACCTCAATATTATGCAATTTTCTCTCATCCATAAGATTATCCAAGCCCAAACCCCTCACCAACTTCATGGTTTTGATGTCCATATCATATTCTTGCAACTTGTTCACCCATCTACATATTTTTCTCTAGACATCCATCTCTAATAAGATTTCATTTACCATGGTATGCGTAACGTAAGAAAGAACCTTTGAACTTATAATATAAGATCTGAAAAACTTGGTTGCTTTTTACCAAGGGAAATGGCTGATTTTACATGATAGTGTACTTTAGTTCTGCCCCTTGTAATGCGTTAATGAAAAAGGAAATTGACCTCTCATCCCCTTCATTATCTTTCTACAACAACAGGACAGAAGCAATAGAGTTTTCTAAAGCAAAGGAAAATAGCTAGAAAGGTTTCTAATAATATGGGGCTACCAAAACAGGGGCATGCTTTAATTCCTCTTTGATCCCATTAAATGCATAGATGGCAGCCTCCTCCCATTTGATGGCCTGGTCTTTATTTAGTATGGGAAGTGATTGGGATGGTCAACTTAGCAAAGTTTGATATGAATATTCTAATGAAGTTTATCTTCCCTAAAGAAGGATTGGATTCCTTTCTTGGTTCTTGGAATTGGGACTTTTTTGATGGCCTCCAATCTTTCTAGATCAATCATCACTCCTTGTGACATAGTGTGGCCTAGAAAATTTTCCTTCAACACTCCAAAATGGGATTTCTTTGGATTGAGTGAGATGCTATATTCCCTACATCTTATTAACATCTTCTCCAAGTGCAGTAAGTGGTCAATCTCTTCCTAGAAAACATTGTTACATCATCCTAGTACATAACAATATACTCATTGATGTATCCAGAAAAAAGCAACATCCATTGCTCTTTGAAAGGTGGCTCCAGCATTCATCAGACCAAAGGGTATCTTGACATACACATATTTTCCCCAAGGAGTAGTGAAGGCTATCTTGATCCTTTCTGATTATTTTACCACAACTTGTTTATAACCAGAGAAGCCATCCAATGTGGAAAGTAACTCAGAACCAGTCACTAACTGTAGCATGTACTCCATGTTCGGTAAAGGATAGTTGTCCTTCATTGAAGCATTGTTCAGATTCTTGAAGTCCACACATAACCTGATGTCACCATTTTTGTTTCTGACTAGTACTAGGTTTACAACCCAAGATGAATACCTTATGGGCTAGATAATCCCTCCATCTCTTAGTTTCTTCAGTTCCTCTTGCATTTTAAGAGACAAAAGTGGATTGATTAGCATTTACTTCTACTTGAAAGGTCTTTCATTGGGCTCCAAGGGAATCTCATGTTGAAACAAGTCTTCTCTGTATGGTTTGAGCTCGGAATAGGTCTAAGCCAGGTAGTATTGGTATTTCCTCAACAACTGAATGTATGAATGCTTCTCCTCTATGCTGAAATTTTTACCTAACCAAATCTTCCTTGGCTTTTCCTTTGTACAAAGATCATGCTCCTCAATATCCCTTGAGGCTATCATGCATCTATTAATAATGTGATCAGTATTATCAAAATTGGACTCAAGAGTGACCAGACCTCTAGGTATGGTATTGGTGTTTAGCTGGATGATACCCTTACCAAACAAGGTTTATTTTCCTTCTGTTGTACAAACCATTAGCTCCCAATCAATGCATTGATAAAAAAATATCCTTTGTTTTGCATAAATATTCTGATTTGAGCATCATCATCAAAAACTTACCAGTGTTTAATATTATCAGGGATAGGGGGTCTTGTAAATACTTCAACTTCATATTCACAATCTGGGGACATTGTACACTTGTTAAACCGAGACCCCAATACTGCAAGCCTATCATCCAAGTCATTTAATATCCTATCATGATGCATAATGTTGAAGGAGTCAAACATCTCAATAAGATCCCAAATTACAAGTTTATACTATTTCATTCCCTGATTCTTTGTAGCATATAGTCTTCTAACTTGATTGACAACTAACTCTAAATATCCCTTGACAATAATGTGCTTGACACCATACTTCCAAGCAATTCATAAACCTAGCAATAGTGCCTCATACTCAAAAATGTTGTTAGTGCATTCAAAGTTCATCTTGAAGGAGAAAACAAATCTTTCTTGGCTTTGAGAAAGCAAAACAACACCAACACCATTCCCAAACCTAGAGCAAGCTCCATCAAAAAACAGAGTCCAGGGAGAGCCTATATGTTCAAGGAATTTGTATTATTTAATATTGTGCTCCTTTCCATCAGAAAATCCTATAAATTTGTCAGCATCAACATTTGTATACAATACTTCATAGGTTGCATTGTTGGGATCCTCAATAAGATGCAACATTTTCTTTTCTCCATACAACCTGACAAGGCTGCCTTCAATTGGATTTTTGGCATAGGACATATCCATTTGGATGATCCCACCAACACAAGAGCCCATTTTATTGACACTATCATGCCCCACTTGGCTGGGAAGTCAACAATGACAACATCAAGTTTTAAGTTTTTTCCTGGGTAAGTTGCAAGTTGTACCACCAAACGCTTCACACACCCTACCAATGGCACCTCTCTTGAGTCCATGGTAGTGCACTCCCCATATAATGCTCTCACTTTTATGTTTATTTCATACATGACTTCCAAAGGCATGACATTACATGATGCCCCTGAGTCAAACATGCAGTTATACAACAGTCTGTCCTTAATGATCAAAGTAGTGAAGGCTGGATCCAAATTCATCTGAAATTCCACCAAGGATGTTCCCAAATAGACCTCAGGTGGTTCATCTAGCTCTTCTTTTTCTGGTGGTGCTTTTGGTTCTTCAATGATTGGAGGATTCTCCACAATGTCTATGTTTCTACCTAGGGAAGTCTTCTCTTCTTTCAATCCCGAGTATTGAAATGATCTCTTTTTGTACGCAGGAATCCTAAGCAACTCAACAATTGGGATAGAGAATTTGATTTGAATCAACTCTTGGGAAATATCATGTGGGACATTCTTTGGAAATTTAGTATTAGAGGGAAAGCCAACACACTCATTAGGTGGTATAGGATTTTTGACAACTTGGGCATGGGGAGGGGTATGATTTTTATTTGGAACTGCGGGGCTCTTTGACAGATGTATCTTTCTTAGGAGCCTCTTTAGATTTTTGAAAGTAAGGGAACTTTAGGCTTGACTTGAGGCCATGTCCCTTTGAAAACCTTACTTCTTGTGTTATATTCCTTCTCTTGAGACACAACAACATTCATTAGTAACTGTCTATCTTCCTCAGATGGGATTCCTCCATCATAATTTTTTATCATTAAAGCCCTTAAATATTCAAATTCATTATTGGGAAATTCCAAATCTTGTACATTATCTACTTCTAAATTATGAGAGGGAGGAAGAATAGGTACCCTATGAAAGTAGTCCCAAAAAGTGACAGTAGTTCTAGCACTTATCACCTTAGTTGAGTTTTCCTCTTATTGTGAGTTGGTGGAACAACCCATCATGCAAACATCATCATCATCATCAGTTCCTTCTTCTTCCTGTTGATCTTCTTCACAAGCATCATGGGGCATGAAAATTTTTTCACACCAATTAATGTCCTCTGTTTCTTCCACAACAACAACTCTAGTAGCCAAAGGATCAGGCACCATTCTATTTTCTCTACCTTGGGGATGTTTATTTCCAAATACAATAGGTCCCTTGCCTCTGTCATCAATTCTTTGATGATTTGTGAACCTATCTTTACCTTGTTGCTTATGTTGTCATTGTGAACTCTTCCCAACTCCTTTCTCATCTTGGGCTATCTTATAAGAGATCTCCTTGACAACCCATGCTAAAGTTTTCACAACTTCTTCCAAATCAGCAACCTTGCTTACTTGGGGTTTTTCCGGGTTAACTAGCTCTACACCTTCCCTCTTTGGAGGCTTCACAGTTTCCTTAATATTGTTTTCTATTTTCAAAGCCATGGTGAAGGCTTGCCTAAAATTTGTTGGTTTCTTGTCTCTCAAATAATATGTAACCTTTTTATCAAATGCATCAGTATATTTGATCAAACATGACTCATCACAAGGCCTTATCCCGAGAGCAAATCTCCTCAAATTTTTATTAAACCTTGTATTGAACTCATATACTGACTCATTGGGGTTTTTCTTGATGTTTTCACAGTATGATAGAAGAAACCTATTTTAATTACTATCACCATATTGTAATCTAAATGGATTGTTCATTTTGGCCCAAGAATCAATAGAGTTATTCGGTAATGCTTTATACTAGTCCCTGACATCCTCTTCTAAAGTGTGGACAAAAAATTTGATGTATACATCTTCATGCTCAATTTCAGTGTCTTCCATCGTATTGAGAAAGTGCTTCAGATGTTGGTCACTAGTTATAACATTTTTTCCCTCCAACTTTGGTAGGATGTTTCTCACATCTTGAGGTACTACATTTTGGTAACTAGCCATTCCCAAAAAATTTATAGGTCCAAAGGTGTTTACAAAAAATGGAGGAATTTGTTGAGCCATGTTGATTTGAGGAGGTGATCTTGGGGGAGAAGAAAATTGATGAAGGGTAGAGGGCCAGGCCCTTGGAACATAGGAGTATAATTTTCAAAATGGATACCCCATAAAGGCCTAGCTTCTTGGAAATCCCTATTAACTTCTGAAAAGACATTAGCAGAGTGTTAAACAAACCTTTAAATATCAAATGAAGGCCCCTCTCCAATTTGAGAATTCAATTCCACAAAGAGGCTACCTGATTCAGAGTCACTTGAATGGAAGTATTCAATGATAGGCCACTCACTTTCATCAATGGAAATCCCTCTTCTTGTCTTTTGTTCTCCCACAGCTCTCTAGGATTTTCTTCCTTCTAACTTTGCTTTTCCTAACTTAGGAAACAATGTCCTAGCAAGATCTCTAGCAAAGAAAGATCTTCTTCCTTCCAGCTTTGCAAATGTTAGTAACAAATATTACTTGATAGAGGTTTAAGACACCGGTCCTTATCAAAATCAAATCAATCACGGATTCGGCACTAAGGATTTCCACCTTAGTTGTTAAAATGCACTAAAATGTGCTCTATCATCACTTGTAAACTAGAGATGAAAGATCTTAATGTCCTTTACAAAGATTGATAAGTGAATACTGGTGTAAAACTTGTAGATACTTGAAAACTTTCATGCAACACTTGTAACTTGAAATTTCATACATGACCAAACACAAGATAATATTTACAATAGATTTCTGGATCTTTAGAGCATACAAGGAATGTTTTCCAAGGTTTGAAAATGAACTACAGTCATAATGTCCTGGGAAACGGTGCCACAAGTGTTGGTATCCAAATTTGTTCTCCTCTTCAAGCCAAACAACAACACAGTTTCAACATAGAGCCTAGAGGCAGCTAGATCAAAAATATATGTCATTTGGTAGGCCGGGGAGAAATATAGCTCTGCCTTTGTTACTTGGATTTGTTGAAACATGGATAGTACCTTCAAAAGGATCTGATCTATCCTCACTATTTTAGGTTGTACCTTTCAACCAAGGTAAGAGAACTTATTTTGTAACATTATGTTTATTGAAGAAAAATGATAAATTCTTCTTTTGCATAGATTTTATAGGGAAGACCTTAGGAAAATATGATCAACACACTATATCTGACTCTCACGAGTTGTCATTTCCAGATCATGGAGATATTTTCACAAGAAGGAAAAGGTTACTAAAGACATTTGAGACCCTAATTGCTTCTACATTTTTTGGTAACAGAGATTATGTATTTGTATGGACACATGACAAACATCAGTAGTACAGGTAGGATGGGTTGTTTTTTAATAGATTTTGGTGGGATGGGAGATAGGATGAACTTGACTCACCAGATCCTTGAGAGCTTATGAAAAATGGAAAGATTCAAACAACAAAATGCCACAAAATTAATAAATGTTTCTTCAACTAGAATATGTTCTTTAATGGAGGCCCAGATTAGCACTCTTTCATACAACCTATCGGATTCTATTACGAAGGCTCGATTTAGATAACCCAATAAAGAACCAAGATTCAAAACAAATCATGCCTAAGGTACACCTAGAGGCTTACAAATAATATTTATCAAAAAATGAAAGAAAAGTGATTTTAAACCATTTATCTTCACTCCCAGATGAAGGCTCTTCTGATAAATGATATTGTAGATGCCACTAAACTGTCACAAGGATTAAGACCTATGTGATTGGACCATCTTTTGATGCAAGATTGTAACAGAAACAAGAAAAAAATACTTACATGCATTCAAAGAAGAAATAAAATACCCTTTACTCAAGCTTAACATAGAATAACTCAAGTTTGATCAAATTTATCAGCAATGGAAAGTTTCTAGAACAATATCAAAGCTTGTCAATGGCTGTACACTTGCAATCACCTTGGCATGATCAAATTTGACATAAAGAGAGACATACACACTTCTTAGACTCCTTCTAAAAAAGGATGGGTTCTGTCAAGTTTTTCTTGCTTAGAAAAATCTGTTCTTGACCTCTCCAAAAAACTCCCAACCATTTGCACAAAAAAATTGTGCCATTTATAACATTTACAACAGAGCCTCAACTCCCTACAAGATAAAAACATTTAATGCACCAGTGTTCACCATGATTCTTTCATGATTCATAGAATCAAATCTGTAAGAAGTCTCTAGGTGCTCAAGGGGGAAGATTTCATCAGACACCTCCCGTATTCAACTACTTTCTCTGGTGGATCTCTCTTCCTTCAATTTTCCAACCACTTCCACCCCTAATCTATCAAATTTGGCCCATTGTGTGCTCGGGAGAAGAAAAATAGAAAATATGATCGGGTATGAAAGTCAAACCATTTTAATGGCGAAAGATGTCCTCTAGATCTTCCCACCAGACTTTAGATATCAACTTTAACTTCCTTCTCTACTCAGTGTGTAGAAAAGACCAAGAAATCATGCAGACTCACACTTCCAGAGGTGTTTCAAGAAAAAAATTAGGGAAATCAGATTTAGATTCACAGCTAGTAGTATTGATCTTTACTTTGAATTTGGGCCACTCATGTGGCATATTTCAAACATTAGAAAAGACCCGGGGGCTTCCCTTGACTTTTTACAAATTTTTTTAAAAAAGGAAAAATTTCAAATTTTGCTCCGCACCTCCGCCATTAGGAAACGAGCCCAACATGTGTCCAAATATGATTAGAGCGGAACCACTCTCAAATTCTGCCATTTAACTCTCTTTTTGAAAAAAGGAAAATTTTCCAAATTTTCCCCGTAGCTTCGCCCTCTGGAAACGAGCCAGACACATGTCCAAATGTGATTGGATCGGTGTCGTCTTCCTTTTTTACTTTTGACTCTTTTTTCTAAAAAAGAATTTTTTCCAAATTTCCCCTGAGAACCCACACCTTTACTGTTGGCCAGGGTAAAACTTTGACTATTTCCCTCATCGGGCTTGTGGTCCATTTTGAAATTTTAATCCTTGAGGAAAAAAATCCAAGCCACCTTCGATGGTCTACCTCCCCGTATTTTTAACTTTTCAAACTGCCACGTGTGACCATGGCACACCTCGAGGCGGTCCCAAAACATTGATACCTAGAACGAGTGCGGGCTCGCCACATGTCTTTCTTCGGCAAGGTTTGAATGAATGCTTGAAGCTCAGGGGAAGGTGCCATGTGTCATGCTCTGAGGAAATATCCTTTTAGAAATTGAAAACTCTAAGTAAAATGTAAAGCAAGCGGAGGCCTCCACATGTCAACCTGGCACTTATTTAAATTGAAACTCAAAGGTCAGTCCTCGAACATGTGTGGTTCCTCCATGTGTCTTCATGGTGCAACTTCAAGATGGTGCCCAAGTCAGAGACCCTGAATGAGCATGAGGTTACCACATGTCTTGTTCTACCAAACTGCCCCAACTACATGAAAATTTGTTTAAGTTTCAGGCCAAGTAGTGCAAGCCTCCACGTGTCCCCCTGGCACTACTCCAAGTCAAAACCAAAAATTAGATCTTCAAACGAGTGTCATTTTTCCATGTGGACACATTTTGAGTTAAGGCTTTCCATGAATTTCTATAAGTACCCAGTAGAGCCGCGTCCAATCAAAAGGTTCCATATCCCTTGTAGATACAAGGATACAAATTTGACCAGGAGAAATGCCCGTCATACTATAAAATATAGAAAAAAAATAATTTGAGCCTGGGAATGCAATTTTCTTCAAGGACAAAAAGTTTAGAAATGTTACAGGGCTCAAATATGTTGTTCAAGAACACATCCATTCATTTTTCTTAGAGTATATGGGATAGAAACATCAAGGACAACAAATCTAAACTGTGGGAAATAGAGAGAACAGGAAAAAATGAATTTTGAAGGATAAATGTACGGGAGACTCAAAATATAAACTCTTAAGTGATTTGCAACCCAGGAACCAATTAAAAATGGCCTTAAATATTAACCAGGCATAACACAGGGAAGAGGAAAATGACAGAGGTTGTAAATCAATAAATTTTTGGAGGTAAATTAGGGCGAGACTATTTTGAAGGGGTATATTTACATGAACTGTGTTATCACTCAAAGTATTCTCTATGAATAATCTAGTTTTTAGTATCCATGTAAATGATCTCAAGACAATTGTATATAGTATGTGTAATCTGATTTATGGTGTCAAAACCTAATAGGAGATATTCAATGTCATAACTTACTTAAAGTGGTTCTCTAAGTTGTTTACAAGTTCTATCAATTGAAGAAGTTCTAAGTCTCTTTATTTTTAGGTTTCTTGGAATGAGAAAAATGGTTTACTCTAATCGATAAGTACTTTTGGTTTGTATACCAAAGCCATGGTGGTAATGTTGTAGTCATGTGTAAGGTTATTTTTTATGAATGTCATGGGTTAGTGTCCTATGGTCAGTATGTTGATGAAATGTGTCACCGTTTTATTTTTGTAGTCCTTATAGAGGTAGCAATGTCATAATAAATATGTTCAAGGGTTAGCTATATTGTTTTAGTAGTCTGTATTCGGTTGCTATCACGAAGATAAAGTCCTAATTGTAACTCTTATTTTTGACTATAGTATTGATAGTTATGGCAAGATCATTGGGATGTATTTCATATAAATAAGGCTTTGATAAGTATCAAGGAGGCCTCTTATTAATATAAGTGTGACTGATGAAACTCAGAGGTCCTAGTAAGTCTGGGTATGATTTCTGAAAAGTAATGACTCCTTGAGGATATGTGCATGCATCATTACTATGAATAACTTTGTGTGAAAATTTTGAAAGAAAAGTAGACTAGTATAAAAAGATATTATTGTGCAAATATATGTGTGATCTATCAGTTGAATCTAAAATATGTGTTTCCTCTGGGTCTGTATAATTAAGTATTAAAAATTGTGATATATGTTTATGAATTTGTGTCTCGATTGCATATCTCTCCAAATAATCAAAAGGAAGGTTATATTTTCATGTTATGAGAGTGAATGAATCCTCAGTTCAGTCTATTAAAATTATTTAATATTCCTCATATGAGTAGAAGGAATATATTCAAGGTTTTGATGAATTGTAGTATCTCTATGAATCTCTAAGTGTCTATCTCCCAGGGGGATTTTGATCTCAAGTATTCAAAACTTTGATGTTATTGGTAATATTTTGAGTCATGTGATCATGATATTGAATAAATGAGTTTTTAAGATAGTGAAATTTGTTTCTCATTTCTCTAATCTTCAAGTGTATAGTAAAGTAAATAGTTTATAAGTTATCTATCTTGTCCTTAAACAAGATCTATAATCTTCATGGTCTGTCTTGTGTGTTGATGGCCTTTTAACAAATTTTAGATATTTTTTAAGACATTGGTATGATCAAAGAGGACTAGATTTTGAACTTGGCTATGAAAAAGTGTGTTACATTTAAAAGATATGTGTCTACAGGTCAATATTTTGAAATATAAGCACTACAAATTAAAAGGCATGCTTGAGATCAGTTAAGTGAATATATGTCAATAAAATATTGATTCATTTTATCAAAAAAGTTTCTATATTTTTGTGTGAAGGGAAACTAATCATGATAAACAGTGACATAGGTGTATAATTCCCTGATGAAGGATCAAATCTTATAAAAGGATACTAGTTTGGGTAAGTGAAATATGATGCTACAAATTTTTTAGGCATCTCAAATGCATTCTCAATGGTATGTGGATGAGGTAATAATGTGTATAAAGATAGTGATTTATAGAGTTCCATTCCATGGATTCATGAGGTTAGGGATAAGATTCTGAAGAATATATAGGAACTCTTATAGAAAAAGAGGCGTAAGTCTATTGTTACAAAGAAAGGTGTCATGATGAAAAAAAAAGGTTTTAGATGAATATGAGTAACTAAAATCTACAAGTTAGGATGGTTTAATTATGATATAGGTGTATCAATCTGAGGTAACTCATGAAGATGTTGAATAAAGGATTTATAGCAATCTGAGCATTGAAGCAATAAATTTCACATATGTAAGTGACCATTGAAGTGTGCTATGTTATATATGTCAGAAGTGTGAGGTGTGCTACATGGTTGATTATGTCCCACCAGTTATTAGCAAGATAGTCATGACTGAAAACAACTATTTTAGGCATAAAAAAACCTAAAAGGATACATTAGTGGATGATAAAGTTGGTTCAATTATACGGGTGTCTTCTATAATCTTGTGTAAGTTTTAGTGACTAAGAAAGAAATATAACTACAAGGTACAAGTCTAACATATCCTAGTAATACATGGGGTGGTGTGTGCTGTGATTATGAAGAATGTGGTCTAGATGGCGTACCGTGTCTAGTGGTAATAAAAAAGTAATAAAAACGAGGTGCCAGTTGTGGGTTACAAGTACAATGCCTAATGGAATCAAGTTAGGTGACTCAAAATGATTGTAAAAACATGAAAATAAGGTCGAGAATGCCTTTTAGGATAGATCCAAGAAGGTTGAACCTACTCTATAGCATGGAATCTAGGTAAGAGAAAAATGTTTCATGTTTTCTACTTGAAAATGGTCCCATAGGTCCAAAGGGAGCCATAAGGAGGGATTTTATGCTAAGATTGAGATGTTAGGACTTACCAAAGGTTTTTCAAAAATGCACTAAAGGTACTATTCAGGGAAAAGTGGTCCTAAAGGTTTGAATGATAATACTAACAGGAAAAATGGTGCTTTTTTATCATTAAATAGACCTAGAAGGCAATTTCAAGCTTAAATGAAGATAAAATGAAGAGTATCCATTCATGAAAAGATATTTTGTGGCTTATTACAGGTCCATGAATAAAAAATTTGGTGACTCATGGGATCACCTACCTGCTAGGTGGGAAGATCATTTACCTTGTTGCATCCATTGTGCATGGAGTCATGAATGATAGCCTGATATTGATCTTGTGCTTGAAACTTGAACCTTAAGGTTACACTCTTTGATCCTGAACCGGTTTCACTGATTTCACTCTTAATTTTCATAGGAAAATCTTAAAGGTGAGATTTTTGAGAGTAGAAAAGTGTCTTGACCTGGAACATTCACCTGCCCTAGAAATGTACTGCTACAACATTAACCTTTGGAGGCACATTGAACTGCACAATGATTCAACCTAGGAGCAACAAAAACTATGACGAAGAACTTAGGGAAATTGAAAACTACACTACAACAAGATAATGTGCATACGCACTTAGAGGAATTAAAATCGTAGGCTAATATTTACAAGGGTGAAACCTTCCTTTTCAATAGCAATGTTTAAGATAGATCCTACTAATTGGAATCAAAAGTTCCTGTCCATCCAATGTAGAAAATTAGAAGGAATTTCTACTTTTACATCCTTTGACCATGTAGGGTCCACTCCAAATGGCATCAAACATGGAATGCCTTCCTAGTTTTACCCGATCTACATCCCACTTAAGAACTTAGTCCCCTTAATGAAAAGTCCTTACTCTTGCTTTCTTATCAAACCATCTTTTAACTAAGGCCTGATCATTCTCCATCGTTTTACCTATGTGTCCCCTGGTTTCTTTTAATTCCATCAGTTCTACATACCTAGCCTCCATTGGTTCAAAATCAAATAACTCCAATTACTTCATGAGATCTAATGAGGGTGGCTCTAATGATCTAAGCAACACTGATTCTTTCTTATAGACTAAATTGTAGGGAGAATTAACTTTTGACCTATTTGGTGTGATCCTATTATCCCATAATGATGATTTTATATTTGTTTTCCATGTCCTTTGATTTTCATCTAGAGTCTTTCTGATGATTCTTACAAAATTCTTGTTCGTGGACTCCATATTCCCATTACCCTACGGGTAATAGTTTGAAGAGGTTCTAAGTAGATTCCATTCTTCACAACCCATTCTGTGATCTTGGAACCTAGGAACACCAATGAATTTTCTGATATGATAGTGGCGAGTTCACCAAACCTAGTCACTATTCCTTCATAGAAGTCTAGTATGCTAGACTTTTTGGCCCCCTTAAGTGCTACCGCCTCAATCCGCTTGGTAAAATAATTTGTTGATGTGAGAATCCACTTGTGCCCTTTCCTTGAGTTTGTATTGATGGCCGCAATGAAGTCCAATCCCCATTACATGAATGGTTGGTCAACTGAAATTGGGTATAATGGAAGCGTTGCTAAATTTTATTTACCTGTGAAGAATGCACATTT
Organism: Taxus chinensis; assembly: GCA_019776745.2. Taxonomy (NCBI): domain Eukaryota; kingdom Viridiplantae; phylum Streptophyta; class Pinopsida; order Cupressales; family Taxaceae; genus Taxus; species Taxus chinensis. The sequence goes on from JAHRHJ020000067.1 coordinate 59,957, forward strand.
TTTGCACCTTTTGATCCAAGTGTAACAATCACTAAAAATTGTGAGGAAATAATAACCCACCTTTCATTATCTCGAGAGTTGTTACCCATGGAGAAAAATGACATCTGACTTCTACATTGTGAAACTCTTGTAACAATATCTCAATTTGATTTGTTCCAATACATCGCAGTAGAACACCATTTATGTCCCTTTTAACAAAACACCATCAATAAGCACATATGGAATGACTTGTAATATGAAGTATCTCCTCTTTTATTTTCTTATTTCTAGAGGATGCATGAATTTTTGTAGGAAGTGTATCATGTTTTTAGTCCAACAGGGAATGGGCACATTATTATTTACTTGGTCTTGGTCATCCTGTAGTACCAAAACAACCCCATTTTCATTACTTGCATTAACCTGTTGACTCGAGGCTAGCTTTTCACATAGTCCCTTTCCATGGACCAACTTAGTGACCTTAATTTCAATGTCATATTCCATGACACGAGTGGCCCATACTACACGCTAATCATTTAGATCTTTGTTCAAAAGGAAGTCCTTGACTCCCGCATGAGAAAATAGTAGTTGGATCTTGTTATTTGAAACTACGTGTTTGAACTTCTTGAAGAGCCTGATCACTACAAGGACATGATTTTTGATGAAGGAGTACCTAGTTTCATATTCCTCAAAACCTTGATGGAAGAAGGAAACTAGCTGTTTAGAACCTTCTTTGTTTTTCTAGACTAGGATTTTAGAAATTGTTTCTCCACCACCAAAGGCATAGAGCATGAATTCCTTGGAGAAATATGGGTTGACGAGAGTTGGATCTTAGGATATAACCTCTTTTATTTCTTTAAAACTTTCTTTTCTTTCAGTTATCCACCTAAATGCCATGCTCTTCTTCAACATCAATGTTATTGTCTTCACAAGAGTTGCAAAATTTGGCACAAACCTCTGAACAAAATTGATCCTTCCTAGAAATATCTAAAGATCCTTCTTATAGCTTGTAAAGGGAAATGCTCGAATTGCTTCAAATTTTTCTAGGTTGATTGTCAATCCTTCCTTTGACACAATATGGCCTAAGAAATTTGCCTTCTTGAGCCAGGAATATTAATTTTTTAGGATTTAATGATATCCAAAATCTCCTTCATCTTTGAAATACCTATTTCAAGTGCAATAGGTGATCCCCTACATTTTTGGAGAACATAGTGTTATCATCAATATATATTAGCACCATTTTTTTGATCAACTCCGTGAATGCCATGTCCATCACCCTTTGAAAAGTGGCTCTGGCATTAGACAATTTGAATGGCATCTTCTTATAGAAATAAGTGCCCCACTTAATGGTGAAATCCATTTTGAACTGATCATATTCTTTTACCATTATCTGATTATACCTTGAGTAGCCATCAAAGAGGGAAAATATTTCTAAGCCAGATACCACTTGAATGATTTGTTCCATCGAATGGAGTGGATATTGGTCTTTTAGAGATTCCCTATTCAAGTCTCCAAAGTCCATGCATAACCTTATTTCTCCATTCTTCTTCCTAACCGGGACTAAGTTGGCAACCTAACTTGAGTGGTTGATTAGAAATATAATGCTTTCCTCTATCATCTTGTTTATCTATTTCTTCATAAGAGTCTTAATGTCTGGGTTGAATTGTCTTTGCTTCTTCTTGATGGGCTTGATAACATCTTGATCCAGTTCTATGGTATGTTGTGCCATATTTGGATTGAATCCTCACAGGTCTTCGTAAATCCAAGTGAAAACATCTATAAATTCTTGGAAAAGTTGTATGGATTCTTATCTTTCCTATTAAGTGGCCACTTTTAAAATTTGTAGTGTATTTCATTCCTGAACAAAAATATGTTCCAAATCCTCTCCTTTAACCTGTGTGTTAGCCTTCTCTTTGCGAAACTGGTCATTAGGTTTGAAGATAGACTCCAATGTTACTAAACCTTTGGGAATCTTGTTGGTCCACAACTGCATTACTTGATCCCCATACTGTTGATCCAATTTGTCTTGATTCCTAGCTAAGAACTCAACCTCTTCTTGCAAGAAGTTGACGATCTCTTGATAATTCTCAAACACTTTTCATCTTGTGTTATTGTCTGGAACTGTTGGCCTTACAATCACATGGATATGTGGCTGCATTTTTTCTCTTTTTATACTGTCAACCACATCAAATGTTTCTCCTACTATTACAAGCCTATCTTAAGCTTCATTATTCTTCCTGGGTATGAATGCAATGTTGAAAGCTTCAAAGTATTCAATTAGGTCCCATACCCTATTTTTATAACTCTTGAGTAGGTCATTCTTTGTAACATGTTACCTTCTAACCTAATTGATGATTATGTCTCTATCACCAAATACTTGTAAATTCTTTATGCCTCATTTCCTGGCCCAATAAATTCCACGAATCAGGGACTCATATTCAACAGTGTTGTTTGAACAGGAAAAATGGAAACAAAATGTTGACTAATACTTGATGATTTGCGATGAAATCAACATTGTTAAGCCATCTATAAATATTTTCCATACTTCATTTCCATCTTCATTTTATGGCTTGTTGATGTTAGGAATGGGTGAGTTTTCTTCATGTACACAATATATACCCAATCCAGATTCTTTCATTTCCTTAAATGGGTCGCATGTGATCCTTTTGTTTTCCCATTTATCTAGAGTCAATCTAGAATACCCTCAACCTTAGTACTCATTTCTAGATAAGTTAAACACTCCTCCTGATAAAATGTTAATCAATTTGCGTTGATAGGACTTCACACGTGAGGCTCAATGTGGAAGTTTGCAATTGGTTCTGACCTGATTTTCACCTTAGCTCCATATCATGTGTGACCAATCTGTAGATAGATATCCACCAATTATTGCAGTGAATTCACTTGATAGGGATAACGTAAAGAGTTGCGGAAGGTTGATCACAAAAACATCTTGTAATACTGTGACATTTGGACATGCATACAATGTAAGACTTAACCCCTTGATGACCCCAACCGTTAATATTGCTCTTCTATTTGTTGGTTCTTAGATTTTTCTCACCCCATTTGCCATTATTTTCATGTGTGCATGTCTAAAACATCTTGTCTCTCGATGTGGGTGTTTTGAAAGCTTCTACCTCCATTTGAAATGCTTCAAATTTTTTACAGAATCCTTTTTCATGTCGCCCCTTGAAGAAGTCTCTGATTTTGCCCTATTCTAGCCCTAATTTTCTTCAAAATCCATGGGCTTTGTCATTTTACCTATCTTTCCTCGACCATGGAATCTTGAGAATGATCAATTTAGATTTGTATGCCTTTAAAAAACCAAACCCTTTGTCAAAAGATGCTCGGAGCCATGATTCATTTGGTTTGTTTTTTTTTAAATTCATCCTTAGCAAAAAAATCGGGGTCTAGACATGAATGATGAATTTCTATGTTTTTGACGATATGACAGGTGTCCTTTTCCTATCAAAATTATTCCTCAGCATTCGGTGGTCACGTGGATTCTTTTGGATTGATCAGGGGATGGTAGGAAAATGCTTTAACTTATAACTTTTTTCTTTTTGGAAAAAGGGAAAATTTGGTCTCGTGGCTCCACTCATTTATGATTGGTTCTTTTGGTGCTTATGTGGCTTCTTCTAATTGGATGGGGCGCGGTAGGGAAAAAGTCTTATTTTGACCCCACAGGAGGACGCGTGGAAAAGCTAAAGGCGGAGATATGGGCCTTTGGAGGTAAGTTGGATGTTTTGCCCTTTTGGAAAAATGGAATAAAATTCTAAAAATGGAAGCACGGCCCCACCAAATCATTTTGAAAACCTTAAGGTTTTTTAACTTGAGCCATAGACATGTGGTAAGCCTACACTCAGCCAATGTATATTCAAGGTCTCAACTTTTAATGATCATATCAAGATGCACCATTGTGACACATGGCAGTTAAAAAAGTCAAAGGGGCAGGGAAGCGAACCATTGGAGGCAAATTGGATTTTTACCTCTTGTCATCAAAAGGATTAAAATCTCAAAATGTTCTACAAACCTGACAAGAAGGAGGTCAAGGCTGGATTTGAAATGTTAAGAGGTGGGAGATAGGCCATCGGGGGTAACTTGGATTTTCCCCCTTGATAAATCATCAAAATGACCCGCATGTTCGATATAGAAAATTCAAAACTTGTTCCAGTCAATGATGGAGATGTGGACTTTTAGGGGAAATTTGGAAAATTTCCCTTTCGTGAGGAAAGGAGTTAAAAGTGTAAAATGAAGCATGGTTCTATTGGGACCCACATCAAAATCATTTCTCAAAGGCAAAACTACAAGGAAAACTTGGAAAATTTTCCCTTTAACAAAAATGAGGTCAAATAGATGAATTTGGCCACGGTTCCTCTGGGGCCCACCTTGGGGTACATGTCAAATTTATTTCTCAAGGGTGGAGGTGCAGAGAAAAATGGAAATTTTCTTTATTTTTTCAAAAGGTTGTAAAAATTCAAAAGGAAACCCCTGGGCCCGTTTTAAAATGAATATTTCAGTTGGATGGGCCGAATTCAAAGTGAAGATCAATGGAAGTTGTGTGTCTGAATATAATTTCCTCACTATTTTACTGAAAACCTCCTAAAAGTTTGAGTCTTCATTATTTCTTGGTACTTCCTACACGCCAAACAAAGAGGGAGTTAATTTTGATATCTAAGTTTGGTGGGCTCGATCTGGAGATGTCTTTCACCATTAAAATGATCTGGCTATTGGGCTAGATCTAACCTTCTATTTTTCTTCTTCCGAGCACGCAAAGAACTAGAATTGACAAATTAGGGGTGGAAGTGGTTGGCAAGTTGAAGAAAAGGTGATCTACTAGAAGGAGGAGTTAAATGTAGGAGATATTCGAAGAGATCTGCCCCCTTGAGCACCTGAAAGCTTTTCACAAATCTGATTCCAGGAATCATGATCGAGATCATGGTAAACACTGGTGCACTCAATGTTTAGGTTTTTGGGGGGGGGAAACTATAGGAAAAATGTTATAAATTGCATGAGTTTATTCTGAAAATGGTTGGAGTGTTAGAGGTTGAAGAAAATTACCAAGAGAAAAATTTGACAAAACCTGTCTTTTTGAGAAGCCATCTGAGAAACCTGGTTATCTCTTTTGCATTATTTTTTATCGTGTCAAGGTGGTTACAAGTGTATAGCCATTGACAAGCTCTGAGATTGTTTTAGAAAATTTCCCCTACTGATAAATTTAATCAAACTCGAGTTATTCTAGGTTGATCTTGAGAAAAATGTGTCTGTGTCATTTTCTGAATGTCTACAAATAGTTTTCCTTGTTCCTATCGCAATCTTGTATTAAAATATTTCTAAATCACACAGGTCTCAATCTTTGACAGTTTAGTGGCATCTGTAATTTCATGTCTTAGAAGAGCTTCCATCAGGGAATGAAATAAACGATTTAAAATCACTTTTCTTTCATCTGTTGAGAAAGATTGTTTATAAGCCTTTGGGTGTACCTCAGATGTGATTGATCTTAGATTTTGATTCTTTTTTGGGTTCTTTAATTCAAGCCTTTGTGGTATAATCTCATAGACTGTGTGAAAAAGTGCTAATTTGGGCCTCCATTGAAGCACATATTCTGGTTAAAGAAACATTTTAGCTGTCTGTGGAATTATGTTGGTTTAGACCTCCATTTTGTTTAAGCTCTTAAATATCTAGTGAATCAAGTCCATCCTACATCACCTCCCACCAAAAATTCATTAAAATAATCCAATCCTACCTATACTACCCCTGTTTGTCTCGTGTTTGTAGAAATGCACAATTTCTGTTACCAAAACATGCAGAAACCATCAGGATTTCAAATGTCATTAGTGGCTTGAACTTTGTCTAGAAATATCTCCACTATCTAGAGTGACAACTCATGAGAGTTATATTTTGTTGCATTGATCATATTTTCTTCAAGGTCTCTTTAATAACTTCGTAAGGAAGGATATCTCCATCTCCTCCATAAACTACAGCCTGCAAAAGGATTCTCTTACCTTGGTTGAAAGGCACAACCTAAAATAGTAACGATAGATCAAATCCTCTTGTTGGTGCTATCCATTTCTCCACATATGAGTGACAAAGGGCCAGTTAGATCCCATCCCCTGCTTCAAAATGACTCATTATGATATATTTGTCTCTAAGCTTCCTATTAATACTAGTGATGTTGCTCAGACATTGAGGGAGAATCAATTTGGGTACCGAAACATCATATATGAATCAAAGTCAACAATATTCCATAATCTAACATCTAACACCATACCAAATCAAAATTATAATAATGTCCATAATATATTCAGCAGTATCATGATCAATATCAAAAGATGTCAAAGGAAAGTGGGCACTACAATTGTTAAAAGTAGGAACATTTTTTAAATTGCAATGTTTTAAAAATTGCAACCTCTCAAAATTGTAAATTTTTTAAAATTATAACTTTTTCAAAATTGTAACATTTTAAAATTTTCATTTTTAAAAAAAAAACTTACAACTTTTTCAAAATTGTATATCTTTTCAAATTCTAGAATTTTGAAAATTACAAAAATTTCAAAATTGTTACTTTGTCAAAATTACAAATTTCTCAAAACTACATATTTTACAATATTGTAAGTTTTTCAAAATTGAAATGTATCAATAATGAAACTTTTCAAATTTCTAAAAATTATCTCTTTTTAAAAATTGCAACTTTTCAAAAATGTAACTTTGTTTCAAAAATCTAACTTTTTCAAAAATTATAACTCTTCAAATTATAATTTTTTTTTTCAAAATTGTAACTTGTTATGAATTTCAAATTTTGAAAAATCGTAACTTTTTCTAAATAAAAGTTTTTTTAAAATTCCAAACTTTTCAAAAAATTACTTTTTCAAAATTGTAACATTTTTAAAATTACAAAAACATAACTTTTAAAAAAAAATTAACCTTTTGAAATTGCCACTTTTTCAAAATTGCATATTTTTTAAAATAAGAATATTTTCAAAATTACATCTTTTCGAAAATTTTAACTTTTGCAAAAGCTGAAACATTTTCAAGACTTCAAATTTTTCAAAATATTAACTTTTCCAAATTGTAGTTTTTTCGAAGTTAAATTTTTTTCAAAGTTTAATATTTTTAAAAGTTGGAACACTTTTTAAATTGTAACATTTTAAAAATTACAAATTTTCAAAATTGTTAGTTTTTTAAAATTATAATTTTTTCAAAATTGTAACCTTTTCAAAAAAAAAAAAATTTCAAAACTGCAACTTTTTCAAAATTGTATCTTTTTTAAAATTCTAGAATATTGAAAATTACTAATTTTTACTAATTTTTCTAAATTGCAACATTTTAAAAATTACTACTTTAAAAAAATTGCAACTGTTTAAAAATTGCAAAATGTTCAAAATTGTAACTTTTTCAAAATTGAAAGTGATCAAGAATGAAACTTTTTCAAAAATTGACAACTTTTTAAAAATTATATCTTCTTAAAAATTGCAACTTTTCAACAATGTAAATTTGTTTCAAAAATATAACATTTTTAAAAATTACAACTTTTCAAAATTTTACATTTTCAGAATTTTGACTTTTCCAAATTATAATTTTTTTTAAATTGTAACTTTCTTAAAATTGTAACTTTTCAAAATTGAAAATTTTAAAAAATAGTAACTTTTTCTAAATGAAAGCTCTGTTAAAATTCCAAACTTTCGAAAAAATTTACTTTTTCAAAACCGTAACATTTTCAAAATTACAAGTTTTTTCAAAATCGTAACTTTTTAAATAAATTTAAGCTTGTGAAAATGCTACATTTTAAACATTCATAAATTTTTCAAAATTACAACTTTTCAAAACAACAATATTTTAAAAACATTAAGTTTTTCAAAATTTCAACTTTTGTAAAATTTGAAACATTTTTAAGACGTCAACTTTTTCAAAATATTAACTTTTTTAAAATGTATTTTTTTTTAAGTTAAATTTTTTTCAAACTTGAATATTGTTAAAAGTTGAAACATTTTTGAAATTGCAACATTTTCAAAATTGTAACTTTTCAAAATTGTAAAATTTTTAAAATTATAACTTTTTCAAAATTGTAATGTTTTCAAAATTTCTTTTTTTTTAAATTGCAACTTTTTCAAAATTGTATCTTTTTTCAAATTCTAGAATTTTGAAAATTGAAAATTTTTAAAACTTGCAACCTTGTCAAAATTATAAATTTTGCAAAACTACATCTTTTACAGTATTATAAGTTTTTAAAAATTGAAACTGATCAAGAATGAAACTTTTTCAAAAATCTGATAACTTTTTAAAAATTACATATTTTTAAAAGTTGTAACTTTTCAAAAATGTAACTTTTTCATAAATTACAACATCTCAAAATTTCAACATTTTCAAATTTTTACAACTTTTCAATAATCGCACCTTTTTCAATTTAAATTTTTTTCTTTTTTTCAAAACTATAACTTTTTCAAAGTTATAACTTTTCAAAATTGCAAATTTTTAAAAATAGTAACTTATTCTAAATATTTTTTTTTTAAAATTCCCAAGTTTTCAAAATTGTAACTTTTTCAAAATTGCAACATTTTCAAAATTACAAGTTTTTTCAAAATTTTAACTTTTTTTTTAATTTTAACCTTTTGAAATTGCTACATTTTAAAAAGTGCAACTTTTGAAAATTGCAACTTTTTAAAGACTTGAAGTTTTTTTAAATATTAACTTTTCCAAATTGTAGTTTTTTCGAAGTTAAAATTGTTTCAAAGTTGAATATTTTTAAAATTTGGAACATTTTTTAAATTGCAATGTTTTCAAAATTGTAAATTTTTTAAAATTATAAGTTTATTAAAATTGTAACATTTTCAAAATTTCTAATTTTTTTCAAAATTGTAACTTTTTAAAAATTGTATCTTTTTTCAAATTCTAGAATTTTGAAAATTACGTTTTTTTCCAAATTGCAACTTTGTCAAAATTACAAATTTCTCAAAGCTACATATTGTAAAAACTGCAACTTTTCAAAAATCTAACTTTTTCTAAAAAATTACAAATTTTCAAAATTTCAACATTTTCAATCGTACAACTTTCAGTAATTGTAACTTTTTCAAAATTATAACTTTTTCATATTATAAATTTTTTCTTAGATTTTTATTCAAAATTGTAACTTTTTCAAAATTGCAACTTTTCAAAATTACAAAATTTAAAAATATCATAACTTATTCTAAATATTTCTTTTAAAAAATGTCAAACTTTTCAAAATTGTAACTTTTGATTTCATATTATTAGTGCTCACATTATTATTAAAGTTAGATTATAATTATGTGATGTAATTGAGTTGGTATTACAACTCATATTGTTATAATATATTGTTTCAACAATATATTATTATAGAGTTTTGTTGTACCCATAAAATTATAAACGGGTAAGTTGTTTGTTGACTTCCTATTTTCTAGGAAGTAGTTCTTCTATTATATTAGCTATATATTAGCCAAACATGTTGTGCAGATATATAGAAATATAATATTATTGTGTGTTATTTCATGTGTAAATCTGTTGCTGCACTTACATTTGGTTTCAGAGCAGGTGAATCTGCTGACAGAAATTAGATCCGATTGCTTCATGGAGTGCTAAAGTTGTTTAAGGGCTTCTCCAAATTTCTGGTTGCCCTGGTAATGTGATAATTAAGTGAGAAATTGATTCATTTCCAACTTAATCCATATCAATGTATTGATAAGATTGTCCATGTGACTCTGTCAATTATTTATCATTGTTCTATTCCTTTGTGATTTAAGCTAGAGTCTTCTTCTCTGCCGTAGTGACATATATATCAGGTGCAGTCTATATTATTTCAGCATAGATATTTTTGAAAGTGTATATCGATTCAGTATCTTTCTTTATAGTTGTACGTTGTGCTTCATTGGTCTCTGTATTGAGCTAAACTACAAAGAGTGAAGGGGAAAGATAAATCTTGATAAGCAATCAGGTGCATCAAAATCGTTGGATGATTGTAAACAAATAATGTTTATTACAGAATATTTCTGGCACAAAAGCTGACAGTCCAAGTAGTGGACAATATTTTCAAAATTTCAACAATATAGTTTGATTCCTACACAAGTATGCAACATGTTCCAAGCTTGAGGCAAAACATGTCAACAAATCTGGCAGTAAAACAAAAGTATACATTGCATGTGCAACAATAAATCAAAGTTGTGAATATTGGGGTACTGGATATTTTTTATGTGTTTTCAGTCTTCAGCTGTGCAACATATTTGGATCTAATTTTTATTGCAGACTTCTGCCATTACAATTTAAGGTGTAGAAGAGTGTAGTTCTGACTACTTGATATTTGTTCCACATCAAGAGCATTTGATTCCCATACTGAAATTCACGGATTGGATGTATTTGGTAAAAGAAGGTTGTGTTTGCAGTTCAGGCATGAAGAACAACTCCAAATTCAAGTAAAACTCAGTCATGAACAAATTTTAGGTCTGGTGATGAAATCAAATATTGTTGGTACCATTGCAAAGATATTTAAAGCACCTTTCCAACGCATTTTTCGGTTTCTAAAATCTAGGAGCTCTGGTTGTCAAATTATCAGCAAATCATTCTCTCACTTCAATGAAGCCGTGAGTTTTTGCAGCCATTTGTGATTGGCTATTTTTTTAATTTTTAGCAAAGACTATAGTTTGAAAAATTTAATTTTACTATAGTTTTTGTTTAATAATTGCATTTTAAGGGCAATTATTAAGTTTGTTAGCCAAATTAATATTTTTCCGACACTATTTTTTTGGGCCTTTGACATTTTTGGAATCCTCATTTCCTCCCAGTTCCAACGAGTGGTCATACGATAAATTTTATCTCCATCCGGAGTAATTTTTTAATCGTTGATCCAATTTTAATTCAAATTGGGCCTTTTTTATGGGAAATTAAAACCTTAATAACTTTTTCTAGGGTACCTCAAAATCGAGTGTCATTTCTTGCAAAAGTGTGTGTTTTTCTATCCTCATTGCATTTATTCAAATTGCATTGAAAAATAAGATGTTTGAAAAATACCTTTATTTTTTTAGCCTCATCATGTCAATGTCAAAAATTGTAAAAAATTTCCTTACGGACGCATTTTCGGTGTTACCCGACGTCCAGAAAATAAAGTGTTTCACATTGCGGGAGGAATACCATATAATAAACAATGTGCAAACAAATGAGCTTCATATCCAAACCCGGCTGAGCTAGCAGCATGTTACTGGAGGATGGAGGCACAGGAGGCTGGAGGTCATTCAGCGACCTCTCGTCAGTCACCAATGACGGGGCCACGCAGAAGCTATGGTCCATATGTGTGATGTGTGAGTATATGATTTTCCAGTGTGGTTTCCATTTTCTCAGTTTAGCTTCAGTTTGCAGTGTTCCTAGTTGCTTTGAAGTGTGTGCAATGTTGTTAATACTGGAAAATTTTTATCCCTTGGAGTGTGATTTTAGGAGTCCTCTGACTGTTGTACTTGTTGGAAATGTATCAAGTGAATATGTTCACTTGGCATTAGTGATCATGTGCAACAAGATTAAGACAACAAGATCTAGCATTTACAACTCGTACGCATTTTCTTAGTTTCTGAGTGAAGTGTTTCACATTGTGGGGGGGAATACATACCAATGTTATTCCCATTCTGCACCCAAAACGACTTAGTCAAGGAAAGCTTCCAGTGGCAGTGGCAATTTTATATGGATTCGAGATCAAAGGAACGATCAATGACAGGACTACGATTAAGAACATTATGATTCTTATAGGAAGTAATGTGAAATATTTTCATATTTCTTGTATTGTGTGGTTTTGTAATATGCAGATGTGTTTCCTACATAATTCCCTGATGTAAAAGCATAGTGGATAGATGAAAGCACAAAAGTAAAAGCACATCATGATATTGAGGTTGTTGGTTGTCCTGTAAAACCATCCATGTTGAGGTTGTTGGTTGTCCTATAAAACAATCCATGTTTGTTGGTAGAAGGCTGGAGAAAACCATGAAAAACCATCCAGATCATGAATCACAACACCCCTGAGTGTCTGCAACTTGATGGGTTGAGACTCTCAGTGTGATTGCATAACATGGAGCTTTTCCCAAGTGTGGGACCTTGCGAAATCAGAAAATCTCTCTGGATGAAGGCCGGTTCCTATTCCTCTGTTCAGATGCACACAAAAAAAATGCAGAGGGTTTACTCAAAATCTAATCTAACTTGCCAAGGAGACAGGGTAAGAAGATGCATAAAAATAAACCTAAACTAACAAAGGTGATGCACCGAGGAATGAAGAACACCTATCTTGCCAATAAACACAAACCATTAAAATGTGATGCAAGATCATGCACAGATAACAAAATTTGCAGTGAAAGATCAGGAGGATGCAAATGAACACAGAGAGGGTTGAGAATCATCCACAGACATGCATTACTTGCTCCAAAGATTGATACAATACACTACAAAATGCCAAGAGGCAAAGTTGCATTACAGTTTTAAATGGGAGGTTTGAACTCCACAAATTCACCTGCCAAAGAGAAGAAGGGAGGGGCAAAACAAGAATGTCCAACATTTAGAAAGAAGCCCCTCCTTACAATTTATAGGAAGAATGAGAGAGGGAAGAGAGAGGAAATCCAAATCTACCCCAACCACCTCTAGGTTGCATTTAATTCATCTCATTATGGCGGTAGGTGAGAACCCTAGCAAACTTAAAAGCGGCGAACTGTATTTTGCATTAAAGCTGGTTGTTGAAACGTCATTTCTGGCCATTACCACGTGCCAGAGGCATTTGTCAATTTTCTCTCTCCAAACTGAACCAAAATGCAATATTGACCCCAGAATCATGTAGATAATTTCACCAGCTTTCCATTGATATAAAGAACGTGAAAATCTGAGCTCTGGATCGAAAGTTATGGCCATTTGAAGATTTAGGGCAAAAACAGGCCCAAAACGGATCGGCGGGAAAAAAGTTTGAATTTTTTACCCGTTTGGTCTTTGGAAATTTTTTCAAATTTTCCCATGCTCCGCCACTTGGATGACACGTGTCAGGATTTGATTCATCCATGGGCTCATCCTTTGAAAATTTCTTTCGGGCCCTTCCTTAAAATTTTTGCCACTTGGACACGTGGCACTATTTTATTGGCTCGGGCCTGAGGGGAGCACTTTGCCCTTCGAAAATTTGGCATTTTTCACTTTGGGAAAATTTCCCATTTCCCCCCTCACTCCGCCACTTGGATGACACGTGTCAGGCTTCCATTTGATGGCTGGGGCAGTGGGCCAAAACTTTTACCTTTGAAAACTTTGACTGAAACTTGGAAAATTTTCTAAGTCCTTCTCTTTTCCCCGCCACTTCCTGGGACACATTCTCCCGCATCGGCCGATTCGGGCTTCCTTGTTCCTATTTGCGATTTTTCTTTTCATCCCGCGTCCCTCGCGTACTTTGTCCCGGCTTCCCGGACGAAAATCTCCTGCTTCGGCCGATTCGGGCTTCCTTGTTCCTATTTGCGGCTTTTTCACCTTTTCATGTCTCACGCGTCCCTCACGTACTTTTGTCCCAACTGTCCCAGACTGCCTGGGACAAATATCTCCGAACCGCCTGAAATGGACTGTCTTTCGGCAAATCGGCCGATTCGCGTCCCATGCGTACTTTTGTCCCGGCTGTCCCAAACCGCGCGAAACAAAAGACTTAGATGATTTTTCTTGCTTTCGGCCATTTCAGATTTTTGCGTCCCTCACGTCCCGATGTCCCAACTGTCCCGCGGACCGCCTGGGACAAAAATGTCTGACTTAGCTGATTTTCTTTGTTTTTCGGCCCCAAGCTTGGTACGACGAACCTCAGTACGACCCGAACCCTTCAGACCCGAAATGCTTTAAAACAGTCCTGCAACCTTATTTTTTGCATTTTTTCCATTTTTCTCAACTCGTTGGGATTTCTTCTTGGATGGGAGAGTTAGAGAGAAGCCGAGGGGACCCCAAAAAACATGATTTTGGGCCTTGAATCAATCTTACTTGCTCGGGACTGAATAATTTGATGCATGTTATCAAAATTACCTTGAGGGGTGAATTTTGGATAACAATTTTGGCGACTCAGCGGGGTCATCTGCCTGCTGGATGAAGTTACCAGTTTCCTGAAGCATCCATTGGGCATGGAGTCATGAGTTGTATCCTGCAAACTGATCTGAACTTTAAAACCTCCTCTGCTGAGGAACTTGGAAACCCACTGAAATGGAAGTGCAAGAGCAAAACCAGCACCACAAAAACTATGTACAAAACTGAAATTCATACATGCTCCAAATGGAACATGCAAAAGTGTGCACAAGCACTTGGAGGAATGAAAACCTAAGCTAATATTTACAAGGTGGAGAATTTCCCTTTAGTAGCAATGCTTTAGATAGATTCCATTGACTGGAATCTGCAGTTCTTCGCCATCCAATGAAGACAATTGGAAGGCATTGTTGTCCTTACACTTTGTGACCATGTATGGGCCACTCCAAATGGCATCAAATTTTGAATGCCTTCCCAGTTTTGCTCTATCTGCATCCCATTTTAACACTAGATCTCCAACTTGGAAAGATCTACTCTTGGCCTTCCTATCAAAGGTCTTCTTGATCAAAGCTTGATCCTTCTCCATTGCTTGGGATGCCTGATCTCTGATCTCTTGGAGCTCCATCAACTCTGCATATCTCACCTCCATGGGCCCAAACTCTAGCAACTCTAACTGCTTCATGAGTTCCAATGTTGGCAACTCAAGTGACATGGGCAAGATTGCCTCTCTTCCATAAACAAGCCTGAATGGAGAGTTACCTGTGGATCTCTTGGGAGTTATCCTATCAGCCCATAAGGCTGATTTCAGTTTGGTATGCCAAGACCTCTGATTCTCATCAAGAGTCCTCTTAATGATCCTCAACAAGTTCTTGTTTGTAGATTCAGCCTGGCCATTACCCTGAGGGTAGTAGTTTGATGAAGTACTTAGGTAGATCCCGTTCTTGACAGCCCACTCAGTCACCTTGGATCCAATGAATGCTAATGCATTATCTGAGATTATTGTAGCAGGTATGCCAAATCTGGTTACTATCCCCTCATAGAAGTCTAAGATGCTAGACTCATTTGCTTCCTTGAGTGCTACTGCTTCGGTCCATTTGGTGAAGTAGTCTGTGGCTGTCAAAATCCACTTATGCCCTTGGCTTGAATTGGGATTAATGACTCCAATGAAGTCTAAACCCCATTGCATGAATGGCTGGTCAACTGAAATTGGATGCAATGGGAGGGCAGCAAGCCTCTCTTTACCTGTGAAGAATGCACAATTCTTGCACCTTTTGATCCACGCGAAGCAATCACTGAAAATCTTGGGCCAATAATAACCAGCCTTCATGATTTTTAGGGCTGTCACTCTTGGTGTAAAATGACCACCAGCTGGTCCACCATGGAACTCTTCCAACACCCTATGAATCTGATTTGTACCAATGCATCTCAGCAGTACTCCATTCACATCTTTCTTGAACAAAACACCGTCTACTATGGCATATGGGACAGCCTGCAATCTGAAGTGTCTTCTTTGGGTCTTGTTCATCTCTGGAGGGCATAGGCCCATGCTTAGGAAGTGCATTATACCTTGGGTCCAGCAAGGAGTGGGGACAACATTATCCTCTTCTTGAGTGCTACCTTGCACATGGCTGTCTTGAACTGTCAAAACAACCTCTTCTTCATTGCATACTCCCTTTTGCTTGCCCAGAATTAGCTGCTCACACAATCCTTTTCCTCTTACCAGCTTGGTGACCTTGATCTCTATGTCATACTCCATGACACGAGTGATCCAACCTGCTCTTTTCTCATTCAAATCCTTGTTGAGGAGGAAGTCCTTTACTCCCGCATGAGAGACCAACAACTGAACTTTGTTGTTTGAGACTAGATGCTTGAATTTCTTCAAGCTTCTGATTACTGCAAGTACATGCTTCTCAATAAAAGAATATCTCACCTCATAGTCCTCCAGGCTTTGGCTGAAGAAAGCAATTGGCTGCTCATCATTGTCCTTGTTCTGCTGCACCAAAATGGCAGAAATAGTATCATTACCTCCAAATGCATAGAGGATGAAATCCTTGGAGAAATCCGGGTTGATGAGAGTTGGTGCTTGGGAGATGGCTTCTTTGATTGCTTCAAAACCCTCCTTGCCTTCTGCTGTCCACTTGAAAGCCATGCTTTTCTTCAACATTTTGGTGATAGGTTTGACAAGGGCTGCAAAATCTGGGACAAACCTCCGAACAAAGTTTATTCTCCCCAAGAAACTCTGAAGGGCCTTCTTGTGGCTTGGCAATGGTAGTGCTCTTATGGCTTCAACCCTCTCTGGATCAATTGCTAATCCTTCTTTGGAGACAATATGGCCAAGGAGCTTTCCTTCATGTGCTAGGAAGATACACTTCTTAGGATTCAAAGACACTCCAAATCTCCTGCACCTTTGGAAGACTTGTCTCAAATGAGAGAGGTGGTCTGCTGCATTCTTTGAAAAAATAGTGATATCATCAAGGTATATCAGCACCACGTTGTTGATCAAACCTTTGAACGCCATGTCCATTGCTCTTTGGAAGGTAGCTCCAGCGTTGGACAGCCCAAATGGCATTTTCCTGTATGCATAAGTTCCCCATTTGGTTGTGAAGGCTGTCTTGAACTGATCTTCTTCCTTCACCATAATCTGATTGTAGCCCGAGTAGCCATCAAGTAGTGAAAACCTCTCGGAGCCAGCCACCACTTGCAAAATTTGCTCCATAGAAGGGAGTGGGTAATGGTCCTTGAGAGATGCTCTATTCAAGTCTCTGAAGTCAACACACAATCTGATCTCTCCACTCTTCTTTCTGACTGGAACTAAGTTGGCAACCCAACTAGAATGCTTGATTGGGAATATGATTCTTGACTCAATCAACTTGTTCAATTCCTTCCTCATGAGAGGTTCCATGTGTGGATTGACTGGCCTTTGTTTCTGCCTGATGGGCTTAGTATTTGGATCCAACTCAATGGTGTGTTGAGCTAACTCGGGATTGAAACCTTTCAAGTCTTCGTAGCTCCAAGCAAACACATCAGGGAACTCTTGACACAGCTGTATGAACTCATACTTTTCTTGTTCAGTTGTCATCTTTCCAATTTGCAATGGTTTGTTCTCTTCCACCAAGATGGATACTGAATCTTCTCTCTTGACCTGAATGTTTGCTTTCTCTTTCCTAAACTGATCATTGGGATTGAAAATGGACTCCAAAGTGATAAGTCCCTTGGGCAGCTTGTTAGTTCTCAGCTGTACCACTTGGTCACCATACTGCTGCTCTAACTTTTCCTGATTTTTGGCTGAGAATTCAGCCTCTTCTTGCAAGAAATGGATGATTTGCTGATCATTTTCAAACACTTGCCAACTTACATTGTTATCTGGCACTGAAGGCCTCACAATCACATGGATGTTTGGCTGTACCTTGTCTTTTTGAATGCTCTCCACAACGTCAAAGGCTGCCCCAACTGCTGCAAGCCTGTCAGCAGCTTGGTTCTCTTTCCTAGGAACTGATTTGATGCCAAAGCCCTCAAAATCTTCAATGAGGTCCCACACCCTGTTCTTGTAGCACTTGAGTAGATCATTCTTGGCAGCATGCTGCCCTTTGACCTGATTTACAATCAATTCACTGTCACCAAAGACTTGCAAGTTCTTTATTCCTCTCTTTATTGCCCAATGCATCCCTTGCACCAAGGCTTCATATTCAGCAGTGTTATTGGAGCATGCAAACTGAAATCTAAAAGCTGAATAGTACCTTACTTCTTGAGGTGAAACCAGCATGGCTCCCCCTCCGGCACCTTGTCTACTCCTTGATCCATCAAAAAATAGCTGCCATACCTCATTGTCATCCTTGTGGTCTGGCTTGGTGATGCTAGGAATGGGCTGATCTTTTTCATGTATGCAATAGACTCCTAGCTCAGATTCTTCTACTTCTTGATAAGGATCAAAAGCATGCACCTTGTTTGCCCATTCATCAAGAGTTAGATCCGGGATGCTTCCAACCTTGGTGTCAGCTTCATCAGTGCTTGGGTGATCTTCTTGATCAAATGCCGAACAGTTGGCATTGATTTGACTTGGAGTGTAGGGCTCAATGTGGAAGTTTGCAATAGGTTCAGACCTGATTGTAGCTTTGGTTCCATACCTCGTTCTGAACAGCATGTGTGACCAATCAGCAGACAAATATCCTCCAATCTTGGCTGTGAAATCTCTTGACAAACATAGGGCAAAGAGTGGTGGAAGGTCTATAACTGATACATCTTGTAAAACAACAACATTTGGACATGCATGCAAGGTAAGACTCAAGTTTCTAATCACCCCAACTGTTGTTACTGCTGTCCCATCCAACTGCACTACCCCTTTGGATATGGTTTCATATTGAAGTCCTAGCTGATCAGCTATTTGCTTGGGCATCACTGAGCTACTTGCCCCGGAATCAATCATGCAATTGTGCACCAATTGGTTTCCAATGATTAATGAGACATAAAAAGGAGGGGGCTTCAACATTTTACCTTGCTGTCCTCCATGATTCCCTTCAGGCTGGGCAGCATTTGTGAGCACCTTCTCTTGCATTTGGACTTGCTGATTCGAAGTTGGCCAGTCCTTCATGGCAGCTTGTAGCAAATCTCTCTGGCCTGGGATAGATAGGGATTCCCACATTGATATATTTACATTTGTCTTCTTCATCTGATCAATGATACTAAATGGTGATGAAGGATCTCTTTGCTGTCCCTTGGTTTGCATATTCATCCCTTGCATGTGGGCAGCAACAACTGGTATTTGAGTTGGTTTAGGAGCTGGTTTGGGTGCTCCTTGCATGTTTGGGACTACATTTTGTTTGCCAAAAGCTTGTGGAGTGGTAGAAGGTTGTGGATTACTTGGAGCCAATGGCTGTCCTTCACCCAAATTTCTCCTTTTTGACCTTGTGTTGGCTGCAACACCTTGAGAGGGTATTTGATTCATACCACAGAAATCTTCAGCCTGCCAATTGACAAGAGTAGTTTCGTTCGGAGATGTTCCTTGCTGAGGTGCTTCTTGCTGCTGATCCTCTTCGTGGCTGGACTCTTGCGACCCACCAATGGTTTGCACCATAAGAGCCTGATTTAATGCACCGTTAAAGCACATTGATTGGTTATGTGGCTGACTGCATGGGAAACACCAATCATATTCTTGGGCCATGTTATTTTGCACCGGTACCAAAGCTCTGGATGTGGATGCAACATTGAGGTTATCGGGCTGAAATGGTCTGTTGGCAGGAGGCCTTGCTTGATTCTGATTTGCAGCTAGATTGGGTGGTCTTTGAGGCTGATATGGCTGCCTGTTAGGCTGAGCTTGAGGCTGGAAGGAAGGTCTAAAACCTTGAGCTTGCTGCCTTTTGAGTGTAACCAGCTCATTACCTAGATTTTGCAATTGCTTCATGACTTCTTGAAGCTCGTTTGAGGCACTAGAAGATGAAGTAGAAGCTTCATTTGAACTCTGATTTCTAGGAGTGGGAATAGAAGCTAAATTAGGCACTTGGCTAGTACTTGGGCTCTCTAAACTTGGATATAATGGCATTGGAGGCCTAGGAGCTAGCTTTCCAGCTTGAATCAAACAATTTTCAGCCCTAATGGCAATGCTATAAGCCATAGGGATAGTTATGCCTCCCATGGACTGAATCAACATAGAAATATCAGAATTTAGAGCTTTGAGATAGTAAAGAAAAGCACCTTCTGCTGTTGGCCTGACTGCCACTGGAATTCTCTCCCAAGTCCTTTGAAATCTGAAATTAAAATCAGTCAGCTGCTCATTGGGAGCTCTTTTGATAGTTGTCAGCTGCTCCAAAAGGGACAAGTTGTCTCCCTTTTCCCCAAACTACTCATGGAGGGCTATACATAGCTGATTCCAATTTTGAATAGAACCTGAGGCAAGGCTCCTGAACCATTGTAAAGCTTTCCCCTTGAATGAGGATGCCAGCAATTTGACAGCAACTTGCATCTCATTGATTTCATGAATTGCACAAAGGTTGGCAATGTCTTTAACATGATCACCAGGAGTAGTCTGGTTCTCTCCAGTGAAGTATGGAATGTTCTTCAATGCTGCAACTGGGATTGGATGTTGTGCATTGAGAGCAAGTGGGCTGCTGCCAGTGAAATTGACATACGGATTCGGTGGTTGCGCCATTCTGATTGGCCTGAGAACCCTTGTTGATTGGATGAAAGGCCTACCAGGTGGAGGTGTTGACAAGGTTCTATTAGGTGGAGATGGAGATCTTTGAGCTCTTCTTCCCCTTCTCTCTCTTCCTGGAGATAGGTGTAGATGAACAAACAATCCTTCCTCCCTAGTTCTTGACCTGGTCTGTATTCTTCTCATAAATTTTCCAGGCTTGGACTGCTGAAACCAGTGGATTATGCTTCTTTTGGAGTCGCCAGATGTGTGATTTTAAGCTCCTTCAAAGCTGGAACTTACAACAAGTGCACATCGATCTTGTTGCAATAAAAGTGAAGACCTCTAAGGTCCCACCGGGCGTGCCAAAACTGTTAGTGCAGAATCACAGCACCCCTGAGTGTCTGCAACTCGATGGGTTGAGACTCTCAGTGTGATTGCATAACATGGAGCTTTTCCCAAGTGTGGGACCTTGCGAAATCAGAAAATCTCTCCGGATGAAGGCCGGTTCCTATTCCTCTGTTCAGATGCACACAAAAAAAATGCAGAGGGTTTACTCAAAATCTAATCTAACTTGCCAAGGAGACAGGGTAAGAAGATGCATAAAAATAAACCTAAACTAACAAAGGTGATGCACCGAGGAATGAAGAACACCTATCTTGCCAATAAACACAAACCATTAAAATGTGATGCAAGATCATGCACAGATAACAAAATTTGCAGTGAAAGATCAGGAGGATGCAAATGAACACAGAGAGGGTTGAGAATCATCCACAGACATGCATTATTTGCTCCAAAGATTGATACAATACACTACAAAATGCCAAGAGGAAAAGTTGCATTACAGTTTTAAATGGGAGGTTTGAACTCCACAAATTCACCTGCCAAAGAGAAGAAGGGAGGGGCAAAACAAGAATGTCCAACATTTAGAAAGAAGCCCCTCCTTACAATTTATAGGAAGAATGAGAGAGGGAAGAGAGAGGAAATCCAAATCTACCCCAACCACCTCTAGGTTGCATTTAATTCATCTCATTATGGTGGTAGGTGAGAACCCTAGCAAACTTAAAAGTGGCGAACTGTATTTTGCATTAAAGCTGGTTGTTGAAACGTCATTTCTGGCCATTACCACGTGCCAGAGGTGTTTTTTGATTTTCTCTCTCCAAACTGAACCAAAATGCAAGATTGACCCCAGAATCATGTAGATAATTTCACCAGCTTTCCATTGATATAAAGAACGTGAAAATCTGAGCTCTGGATCGAAAGTTATGGCCATTTGAAGATTTAGGGCAAAAACAGGCCCAAAACGGATCGGCGGGAAAAAAGTTTGAATTTTTTACCCGTTTGGTCTTTGGAATTTTTTTTAAATTTTCCCCATGCTTTGCCACTTGGATGACATGTGTCAGGCTCTGATTCATCCATGGGCTCATCCTTTGAAAATTTCTTTCCTTCCTTAAAATTTTTTGCCACTTGGACACATGGCACTATTTTATTGGCTCGGGCCTGAGGGCCAAAACACTTTCCTTTGAATTTTTGGCATGAAACACTTTGGGAAAATTTCCAAATTTTCCCCTGCTCTGACTTGGATGACACGTGTCAGATTCCATTCGATGGCGGGGCCTGGGCCAAAACTTTTACCTTTGAAAACTTTGACTGAAACTTGGAAAATTTTCTAAGTCCTTCTCTTTTCCCCGCCACTTCCTGGGACACATTCTCCCGCTTCGGCCGATTCGGGCTTCCTTGTTCTCTTTTGTGGACACTTTTTCACCTTTTTGCATTCCCACGCGTCCCTCGCGTACTTTTGTCCCAACTGTCCCGGATGAAAATCTCCTGCTTCACCGATTCGGGCTTCCTTGTTCCTGTTTGCGGCTTTTTCACCTTTTTACGTCCCTCGCGTACTTTTGTCCCAACTGTCCCATGGACTGCCTGGGACAAATATCTCCGAACCGCCCGAAATGGACTGTCTTTCGGCAAATCGGCCGATTCGCGTCCCGCGCGTACTTTTGTCCCGACTGTCCCAAACCGCGCGAAACAAAAGACTTAGATGATTTTTCTTGCTTTCGGCCATTTCGGCTTTTCGCGTCCCTCACGTCCCGACGTCCCAACTGTCCCGCGGACCGCCTGGGACAAAAATGTCTGACTTAGCTGATTTTCTTGCTTTTTTGGCCCCAAGCTTGGTACGACGAACCTCAGTACGACCCGAACCCTTCAGACCCGAAATGCTTTAAAACAGTCCTGCAACCTTATTTTTTGCATTTTTTCCATTTTCTCAACTCGTTGGGATTTCTTCTTGGATGGGAGAGTTAGAGAGAAGCCGAGGGGACCCCAAAAAACATGATTTTGGGCCTTGAATCAATCTACTTGCTCGGGACTGAATAATTTGATGCATGTTATCAAAATTACCTTGAGGGGTGAATTTTGGAAGAAATGTGGAGGCTTCAGTTCTTTATTCCCATGCCTCAGAATTTTCAACATTCAGTTATGCCTTTCCTGGGCTCTGACCACTTGAAGGGCCTGAGCTCATTTAGGGACCCCACTACTGATTTTACCTTTGGAGTTACGTCGATGAGGCACATGGAGGCTTCTGCTGACTCTTCTTTATACTTAGATGATTCTGGAATTGAATGAACACTACCTTAAGTTTTGTGTCTATATATTTCCCTTTATATGTGATGAGATCCATGTATGGAGGAAAGCACATCCCTAGGGTCTCCACTTTCGTTGCACCTTTTGAAAGTGCACTGAGTTAACACTTGGAACCTTCCATAGCTCTATTGTTTCACTTCGAGTAAACTCTCTATGGGCTTGATTTTGACTTACCAAGATAGAATTATTCATTTTGTTCACTTGAGCTTTAGTCTCCTTTAACATTTCCGTTGGCCATTCATTTTCCCACCTTACATTGCCATTTCCGAGCATGCCTGTAACCTTATTTTTTGGGATTGAATGTGAGCTTGCAAGGCTGAACCAACTTTCCATTTCTCCTGTGCAAGGTTTTTTCCAATTAGTTTTTCCCGAGGGGAAAAATTGGATAATAGTGTCTTTCATGTAAGTTTGTGAAGAAAAAGGTATGTTTATTTTCAGGACATTATTTCTCAGGTTAGAAGATTGAGTTTGTTGAGGATTGAAATGGATTGTTTGATGCTTTATATCACATGAAAAGTATTGAGGGATGAATTTTATTCCTTTTGAATTCCTTTATAGGTATTTTAAGTGACAAATAGGTTGCAAACTAGTTGAGATTGGAAAACTGCTTTCTGAGAAACATGATTTGGATAAGAGGAAAGTAGTTATGGTTTGAACCTATTGATGATTCATCATCTCTAACATCCATGGATTTATTCTACATGTTTTAAGGATTCCATATAGTGGTTAAATTTATAATTGAGTTGATCTTTGGTGGTTTTGAGGCCCAAACGTAAATCCATGGTGTTAGAAACAAATGTTTAATTAAGGATACGAGTCTTTTTGCTTATGTTATGAATTATTTCATTGTAAAATAAAATGTGTGACCATGGATGATTCTTAAATGTTTTATCACACATTTTTGATTAAATTTTGAGATTAAATAATCATGGTTTTGGAACTTTTGGTTTTAGCCCATCCAAGTGATCGGGTTTTGATCTTGTTTTGTGGAAGATGAGTGGTTTTGGGCATGACCAAATCATATGGGTCATATGTGAAAATTTTAATAAAAAAATTGGTTATTTAAAGTTATATTTATCTAATTAAAGGATTAAAATAGACCTTAAGTGAATTTCAATCAAGTGAATCATATAGAAGCAATGTTTTGGGTTTATTTTTTAACTAGTCTTCTAAGAGGGAAACATGTGACTAGCCTAAAGGTGTGAAGGATATTATATTGCATGATTTAAAACATGATGATGTGTTTGAAATATTTAAGACTTATTTATGTCATGTGATTAACATTTTAGACCCAAAACAAGTAAATGATGAAGAATATAATGAGTTAAAGGATTGAGATTTTGAGAAAAAGTTTGTGAGATTAATTAAATATCTCCATCAGTTGTGGACGAAGCAAATTCAAAGATCAGAAAATTTAATTGGATGAATTTTTTATTATTCATCTTATTAGGTTGTAGCCTCCTTATGGAGTGGGTAATTTACTAAAGTAGGGGTTGATTCTCCTTGTAGGGTTGGTTCTCTACTAAACTAGGGGTTGGTCCTCCTTGTGAAGTTGGTGCTTCATTAAAAAAAAAATTGTGAGTAATATTAGAAAATAATTATTATGTTTTATTCCCCTTGAGGGTTTCCCACTTAAATATGGTTTCATTGTGTTGTGTACTTTGTTTTTATGTTCTTATGATTGATGTTGCATATCTTAATAATCACATAATTGTTTATGAATATTAAATGGATGGTTAATATGATGTATGATTATTTTGAATGAATGATTCACCCTCCCTGTTACTGAATTGTGTTCCAAAATTTGGTATCAAAGCAGGTCCTTGAGAAGCGAGTTTAATAACTCGAAGGATATTATAGAAGAAAAATCAATAGAAAAGTCTTCAAATATTGAGGTTGCATTAATATTGAAGAAAGTGATTGCTTAGTTATTGATTCATAGATTACAAGATTGGATCAAGGATATGGAGATATATCATGGTCAAACCATAAAGGGTTTGGAGTCAAAGGTTGAGAGTGTGTATAAAGCTCTAAAGGAAAAAGAAGACACATGTTCTAGGTATGAAGAGAGGTTAAAATATTTGGAATATGATTTTAAATATTCTTCCAATATATATAATATGTATGGGAAGTTAGAGAAGAGTTCTGAAACTCTTGAGTGAATCATAGAGAACCAAATATGGTCTAGTGAAAAAAAAGACCTAAGGTTCAAAGGTGAACATGTGAAGAATGATGGTGAAGTGGTTCATAACTCTTGATCAGATAGACAAGATGAAAAAGAAGGATGATTTTAAAATCTCTAACTCCGTTAGACATACGAATTCTATGAGGTATGGTTCTTTATTCAATTGATTTTGATTTATTTTTCATGATTTTTGTCATAGATATGGAGATTAGAATATAAGGCCTTCTAACAATGATGTAGGTTCCTTAAAAGGTGAATATCATTCATTTTGTGAGCATATCCATAGAGCTAAGGATTCTGGATGGAATCTAAGTGTGGTTGAACCAAGAACAAATAAGTATGGTGTTGTGTGCTATAGTTGCAATCAGATTGGACATGTAGCCATATTTTTCCCTCAAAAGAATTATAAACAAAGGGATAGATATTTTAGAGGTAATATTTCCTTTGTTTTCTTCAATTGTAAGAAGGTTGGTCACATTACAAAGTTTTGTAGGGTGAGGGAGTAAACATATAATGGGAAGGATGAATGTAAGACTAATAATATTATTTAACAAAAGGAATAACTTATATCTACTTCAGTCAAGAAGAAAAAAGAATACCCTAAAGTTTTTTGCTTTAGTAATATTGAGTGTATTATTGATAAAGGACTATTAGCTCTTGCTGAACCTCAAGAATTTTTGTTATCTGATCATGAAGATGATAGGGATAAAAATAGATAAATAAAATCACATAATATAATACAATATAATTGATAGTGGATGTTGGTATCATGTCCCTTGAGGGAAATGTTCTTCGCTGTTAGAAGAATGTAGATTCTTTTGGTATCTCCATGAGGCTTGATGGGATCATCATGTATGTGAGTTTAAGCATGTAAATGTGTTTCTTTGTCTTATCTTTCATTGTATTATGTTTAAATGTATCTAGTATGTGTTAATATGTTTAAGAGTGTGTCAAGGTGTGAAATGTTTCCTTGTGAGCTTTAAAATTATATCATAAGCATGTGGTTGTGTGATATCACTTGATGTCTGTATAGTTAGATGTGTCACAATGTCAATATTAGAGAAGTGTGACTGATTATAGTCAAGTTATGAGTCTGTGTTTGTTGCTTCATCAACTATGACATGTCACAATAGTGTTTGTGATCTAATGTAATGTCACTAAAAGTGTTAAGGAGATTTAGAGTGGAAGTACAAATATTGGAGGGGTATCGTTACATGAAATGTGTTATCACTCAAAGTATTCTCTATGAATTGTCTAGGTTTTAATATCCATGTAAATGATCTCAAGATAATTGTATATGTATGTGTAATTTGATTTACAGTGTCAAGACCTAATAGGAGATAGTCAATGTCATAACTTAGTTAAAGTGGTTCTCTGATTTTATTACAAGTTCTATCATTTGGAGGAGTTGTAAGTCTCTTTATTTTGAGGTTTCTTGGAATGAGAAAAATGGTTTACTCTCATTGATAAGTACATATGGTTTTTATATCAAAGCCATGGTGGTAATGTTCTAGTCATTTGTAAGGTTATGTTTTATGAATGTCATGGGTTAGTGTCCTATGGTCAGTATGTTGATGAAATATGTCACCATTGTCTTTTTGTAGTACTTATACAGGTAACGATGTCATAAGAAATACGTTCAAGGGCAAGGTATATTTGTTTTAGTATTATCTTTTCAGTAGATATCATGAAGATAAATTCCTAAGTGTAACTCTTATTTTTGAATATAGTATTCATAGTTATGGTAAGATTATTGGGATGTATTTCATATAAATAAGGATTTGATAAGTATCAAGGAGGAATATTATCAATATAAGTGTGACTGATGAAACTCAGAGGTCCTAGTAAGTCTGGGTATGATTTTTCAAAAGAAATGACTCCTTAGGGATATTTGCATGCATCGTTAGTATCAATAACTCCATGTGAAAGTTTTGAAAGAAAAGTAGACTAGTGTAAAAATATATAATTTTTTAAATATATGTGTGATCTATGAGTTGAATCTAAAATATGTTTTTCCTCTGGGTATGTATAGTTAAGTATTAAATTTTTTGATATGTTTATGAATTTGTGTCTAGATTGCATATCTCTCCAAATAATAAAAAGGAAGGTTATATTTTCATGTTATGAGAGTGGATGAATCCTCAACTCAGTCTGCAAAAATTATCTAATATTCCTCATATGAGTAGAAGGAATATATTCAAGGTTTTGATGAATTGTAGTATCTCTATGAATCTTTAAGTGTCTCACTCCTAGGGGATTTTGATCTCAAGTATTCAAAAGTTTGTTTTTATCGTAAATATTTTGAGTCATGTGATCATGATCTTGAATAATTCAGTGTGTAAAATAGTGAAAGTTGTGTCTCATTTCTCTAATCTTCAAGTGTATAGTAAAGTAAATAGTTTATAAGTCATTTATCTCGTCCTTCAACAAGTTCTATAATTTTCATTGTCTATGTCATGTGTTGATGGCATTTTAACAAGTTTTGGATTTTTTTTAAGACGTTGGTATGATTAAGGAGGACTAGATTTCACGCTTGGCTATGAAAAAGTGTGGTAAAGTTATAATATGTGTGTCTATATGTCAAGATTTTGAAATATAAGGATTACAAATTAAAAGGCATGCTTGAGATAAGTTAAAGGAATATATGTCAATAAAATGGTGATTCATTTTATCAAAAAGGTATCTAGAGTTTTGGGTGAAGGGAAAGTAATCATGATAAACAGTGACATAGGTTTACAATGCCCTGATTAAGGATCAAATCTTACAAAAGGATACTAGTCTAGGTAAGTGCAATATGATGCGAATAATTTTATAGGAATCTCAAATGCATTCTCAGTGGTATGTGAATGAGGTAACAAGGTGTATAAAGATAGTGATCTACATAGTTTTATGCCATGGATTCATGAGGTTAAGGATAAGGTTCTGAAGAATATCTAATAACTCTTACAGACAAAGAGGTGTAAGTCTATTATTACAAATAAAGGTGTCATGATGCCAAAAAAAGGTATTAGATGACTCTACGTAACTACAAACTACAAGTTAGGATGGTGTCATTATGATACAGGTGTATCAATCTGAGGTAACTTGTGACGTTGTTGAATAAATATTTTATAGCAATATGAGCATTGAATCAATAACTTTCACATATGCAAGTGACCATTGAAGTGTCTTATGTTATATATGTTAGAACTGTGAGGTGTGCTACGTGGTTGTTTATGTCCCACCAGTTCTTAGAGAGACAGTCATGACTAAAAACAAGTATTTTAGGCATAAAAAACCTAAAAGCATTCATTAATGGATG
This sequence comes from Taxus chinensis, assembly GCA_019776745.2. Lineage (NCBI taxonomy): Eukaryota > Viridiplantae > Streptophyta > Pinopsida > Cupressales > Taxaceae > Taxus > Taxus chinensis. Next base: position 88,193 of record JAHRHJ020000067.1, read on the forward strand.
ATAAAGTTGGTTCAGTTGCAAGGGTGTCTTCTGTAAGATTGTGTAAGTTTTAGTGACTAAGAAAGAAAGATAGCTACAACATACAAGTCTAACATATCCTAGTAATACATGGTGTGTATGTTATGATTATGAAGAATGTGGTCTAAATGATGTACCATGTCTATTGGTCATAGAAAAGAGGTACCAGTTGTGGTTACAGGTACAATGCCTAATGAAATCAAGTTCAGTGACTCAAAGCTAGCTGTAAAAACATGAAAAGAAGAATGATAATTCCTTTTAGGATATATCCAAGAAGGTTGATCCTCCTACTTAACATGGAATCTAGGTAAGAAAAATTATGCGTTTTCTATTTGAAAATAGTCCCATAGGTCTAAAGGGAGCCATAAGTAGGAGTTTTATGCTTAGATTGAGATGTTAGGACTTAGAAATTTTTTTCAAATATGCACAGAAGGTACTGTTTAGGGAAAAGAGGTGTTAAACGTTTGAATGACAATAATAATAGGTAAAATGGTGATTTTTTTTATCATTAACTAGACCTAGAAGGTGATTCTAAGCTCAAATGAAGACAAAGTTAAAAGTATCTATTCATGTAGATATATTTAGTGGCTTATTATGGGTCCATGGATTTTCACATGTTGTTGAAGTAGTCAAAGAAGAGAGATTTTAGTCCTAGGGGGATCACCTAAGACAAGTCGTGTTTTTCATTATTATCATTGTATCTAGTCATTTGTTTTCATTTTCCATGTATTTTAATCATTGTATCATTTTTCATAGATTTCAAAGCGGGAGGGGGAGAGAAGCATCAAAAACATGGGAAAGAGTCAAGTAGGAGTTTTCAATCAATGTTTCTGAAGGTGGTTAACATCAATGACAAAGGGGAGATTGTTGACCATTGTGTGTTTCTATTGTCATTGATGTCAATTCCATTGATGGAAAAGGGTGTCATGAGGTTATGTGACTCTCTTTGAGGTGTTAATCAGATGTCAAACATGAAGGATGATTGGTAGTGTCAGGATATGGTGAGTTTGATGTTTTTATGAAGCATGATATAGTGAGTTAAGTCATGGTGAGCTGAGTTTGATGTTATCATGAAGCATGATCTAGTGAGGTGAGTTTGATGTTGTCCAAGTGATTTGAATTATTTCATGAGGTAAAAAATGGTTGGAATGATGTGCCTCTTTTTTACACGAGTATGCATGATGTCAAAAAAGGTTAGTACATTACTATCCCCACAAAATGAAGAACGGTAAGGACATATGGTATTTAAAGGAAATTAGTCTTATAAAACCATGGTAGAAGCATGTGACATGATGTATCATGTGTGTTATGATTTTCATGTCAGCATTATCTGATTCAATGCATGTATGAGAACCTTGCGAAGTAAATAGTGAGAAATAGGCAGGTAAACATGAGTAAATGAGATTGGTTAGAGTGTTTCACAACTATTTGGTAAATTGATTATTATTATGGAAAGGTACAAGATGTTGTCTTGATTATTCATGACAAGTTTTAGGTCATTCTGAAGAATGTTTTTGAAGATACATCGCTATTCATAAAATAGGGTAAGCTATAGTGTGTTTTTTAGGGAAATCTGTACATTCTGATACTCATTATGAATTGTATGTTTTCCATGGGAATTTGAGATATTTTGCATAAATTTTTAGGTCAATTATGAAGGTTTAAAAAAATTAACGAGGTGCTTTGATCATCACATTTTTATGGACTATAATTAAGAAGATAACTTACTTTGAAACCCTGGCTAAGAATTACTTAGATAAAAAACGTGTGTAATGATCCGATATTGTTTTTTTTACAAAAGTAATAATTGGATGTTGTATAGGACTCTTCCATATTTCCAAAAAGGTAAGATAATTCTCTTGATAGTATGTGATCCCCATCTTAAAAGGATTTTTTTAATAATTTTTATTTGGAAGAGAAATTTAGGTCTTTCAACAAGAGGATTTCCCAGAATAGCCATGGTTTGTAGACATGTGGCTCATATAGTTATTAAAATTAAATAAAGTTTTCTTTTTTGTATTTTGTATTTTCTATTTTTTTTTAATTTTTCAGACCCTCTGAGCATATTCAGGTGTAAATGCTGTTAAATATGCCCCATCGTGGGCACCAAAAATTGTTGGTAAGAAACATTTTTGGGGAAAAATTGGTGGTTATCTTGGCAATGCTATAGGAATATAAGTCCCTTCACTTCCGGTGTAGCATTTTTATGCGCATGCACAACTAAAAATGAATTTTCTCCTGGTGGCCATATAGTTAGGCATCTAATAGGGACACTTCATTGACCCTGTGGAAAAATCTTGTAGATATCTACAAGGGAAGACTTTTTTAGGAAAGTGGGAAAGAGAGTGAGAAAATTAGATAAGATAAACTAATGTTGCAAGTATAAAATCAAAGACTTGCATACATAAGCTAGAAACTTCATTACATGCACTTGAATTTAGAAGATAACAAATTTGGGTAACAACAACAAGACCAAATAGAGTGTGATGAACACAAAGTACCACTAAACCCATCAGTAAAAGAAGACTAAAATTCCTTCTTCCTTTATTCAAGCTCAAGCTTAAATTGTACATATCATAGAAATGGATAAAAATTGAGCAGGGATAATAGAAGAAATTAATTATCTCTTTTCTCTCTTCATAAGGATATCTCTCTCATGAATTCACAAAAAAGCAGCTCCAATATCTAAGAAGTTTAAGAATATTTTAGAAGTTGTCTAAGAAGAAGCTCAAATGAGGAGATAGTTACAATTTATAGAAGAGGATGTAACTCTTCTTATTCTAGGTGACTTTTCAAATACTTTAATTTGACTTTACACTGTTCATATTCCACTTAAATATTTAAGCCCCTTTTATAAAATCAAGGGAACTTAAATTTTACAATATTTTTCTAAAGACGCTTAAAGTAATATTAAAAAGTTGAAAACTCAACGCAAAAGTATAACATTGATTTGATGGAGCATTGAGTGAGAAGAGAAGAAGAAGAAGAAAGAAGAAGACAAAAGAAGAATTATGTGGAAGAATGAGTTGTTGTGGTGTAGTTGGTTCCACTCTCTGATTACTCTCCACTTCACATTCCTGAGAAGACTTCTATCTTTCCAAGCTCCTTGTTGAAATGAGACGCTGCAGGTTCTATTTTTTCAGCATGAGGGATGTGAATGCTACTCAAGGTTTTCGTCCATACATCAATCATACTATCGATTTCCTTGCACTTCCTGAACCATGATGAGTGATTTTATTTGATAAGTGCAATGGAGGCTCAGATATCTGAGTGGAAGTTGAGAGTATCCTTACTCAAGGACTGCGGGTTACCCACCCCTTTATTGACATATTATTTGAAAGGGTTGATCAAATCATCAATAGTTGTGTGTTTTCTCATTGCAGGTACTCAAAGTTTCCAAAATTTCTGATTTATACTATCCTACATCTTGTATGTTTTTTCTTCTTTCTACTCTAGCTCTATGAATGCCCGATTAATTTCCACAAACCTTATTGCCAAGGCCCTCACCCATACACGTGTCAAGTCTTCTATAGGAGTTTCAAAAACCTTCTTATCGATCAAATCCTGATGATGGGTGTTGCACATCTCAATCACTACTAGTCTCAGAGGGTCATGGTAATCTCTTTCTTTCTACACATCCTCTTTGATTACTTGCATTCTATTTTCTATTGCAGACATGTACGCAAAGAGCTTGACTTCTTATTGGAGTTTTGGCTTCACTTTTTTGGAGATTGAGTTGACCCATTTACAGTTTTCTCACACCTACATCGTGAGCTCATGTGTTCTTCTGATGGATTCTTGATCAAAGCTACTGATGGGCCTCACTTTCTCAATAAGAAGTGTTGTAGTGTTTGGTTTGACCAGGTGTTGCACATAAGATGAAGAGTTTTTACATGTTCTTCTACTACCTCAATCTTCTATTTATATTCTTTATTCTTTGCCACCATGAAAGCATAAGATTGTTGATATATGTGCAAATATCCCTCATGAGTAGCTGGTCCCAATTAGATCATGCTCATCTTGTAGTCGATTAGTGTCATCTCATCCACTGGCTTGATTACCTTTGGTCGAGCTACTTCGATGTATTAATTACCTGTCTCCCCACTGTAGGATTATGAATTTGTATGTGTGATCTTTCTTGACCTTTTTTCTTTATCTAATGAGAGAATTGTTGATAGATCATGGGATTCCAATTGTTTCATAGTGTGAGTGCCAGGGATGACCGTTTCCCACATCCATGGAAAAATTTCTCTAGACTTAGTCTCAATGATGGGTACAACAACCATTCCTTTTTGTTGAATAAGAGGACAAGTCGTGAATGATAGGGGTGTTGGTTTCAACAAGAGATGAGACCTGGCTATGGTAGCTCAAAGAAATAATCGTGAACCATGTACTCCTCATTTTCCTATACTTTTTCTGCTAGATTTTCTTGTTTCCATTACTGAGATCAATTTTTCCTCTTGCAGGGACTTCAATGAACATTCTTCTACCATGACTTTATTGGGTGTCTTCTCATGGGAAGAAGTTTCCAATTCCATGGCCTTCCTTTCTGAACTCTCTCTATAGTGTTTAGAGCTAGAAGTCACCTCCACCACTTTTGAAGATGAATGATGTGAATCATGCTTTTGGCTAGGAGAAATTCCTCGTGACTGGATGATCATAGTCCTTTTCTTCTGAAAATAGTTCCTCATTATCCTCACAACCTTTTTATTCTACTCCAATAAATATCCTGATTCATGAACATGCCAGTTTATTTGGGGCATTCGAGACATGTTGACTACTGTGTACTTAGGGTTGTACATCTTTGTCCCGTCTTCATGAAAGATGTCCTCATACCAAGAGAACTTGAATTTCTTCATCTCATTGAACGTCATCCTCATGTGGTAATTTTAACGTAATTGAAACTCATTCAGTAAACTTGGGCTAGTAGTTTATTTTGATGCTTCATGTATAATTCTACTTCATTTCTCCCAACAATTTGAGAGGGAATTGGATTTTTTATTCGTTGAGACAAAAGTGGGATTTCTTTGTTATGGATGCTCTGTTGCATAAGAGGAGAGTTTGATGGTTTTTTTTTTATGGCCTTGGGTAGAGGAATGAAAAAAAAAACACATATTTTTGTTCTCACGCATTTGTTTGAGATATTTCTTCAACCTTTTGTTTCATGACCATGTAGTTTTCTCTATTTTCTCCTTCTTCAGTTTTCTGCCTCTCCTTCTATGTTTTCTTAGATTTCTCACTGGGACCTATGTGCTTTCATGGAGTGAAGGGAATTAACTTTGTGGTAGGTCTTGTTCGAGGTTTAGTAATGGAAAAATGATGGTTAAAAAGTTACAGAAGAAGAATGGAGATATCTGTGCATGGGAGTTGAAGTAATTAGAAGCACTTGAAGTGGGTGAATATTTTAAATTTTTGAAATCATTGAAGGGAGAGGGCTCAGTGAATTTTTAATGAATTTATGTACCTAACCTCAGGGATGTGAGGGACATAAAACTCCATGGTGGTCAAGAGGATGACATGTGTCCTTGATTTGACAACATGTAAAGGAGGTGAAAAATGTTGCTTTAAAGCACTATGGGATGAAATTTGGTCACGTGGATGACCAAAAGACTCCCCATAGGGGATGGGTGATTTTTTTCATATCTTCTGTCCCTAACCTTATGGACATAAGGGCACATAAAATACCACAAGTGGTCATGGAGCTGACACATGTCCTTGATCGAACGACAAGGAATTTGAGTTTCAGAAATGCACTTACGGGTTGAACTGTCATGTTTGAAGGCCACATGAGAGTCCCATAGGTCACATGGGAGCTAGGAACATTTTTCCAAGGTTGGTGTACCTAACCTCAGGGATGTTGGGGACATAAAATCCTACTAGGATCCTAGTGTTGACATGTGTCATCCTGACAAATTGACTAACTCCCAAACTGTCTTCAAGAAGGTAACTTAGAACGATGATAAATTAAACTCCTCGTGGAATTTCTCACTGAAATTTTATATGATCTTGACTGGAAATGTCATTTTTAATCTAATTGTGGGGGTCTCATCTATTTATTCTTCCATATGATCCCTGCAAAAATGGAGTTATTATTTGGGACTCCACTTGTGCCTGAGAAAAACTTCCGACAAACCCTATGTTCCAAGCTGTTGTCAAAAATATGATTTCACCATCAAGTAGGTCTTTGAATACTATCTCTAGTGATGTTATTGTTTATTTCTAACTCCATGTGGAGCTAATTCATAATATTCTTCTAAATCCCAACAACTGTTTTAGGCCTGTGTACTGCCTAGTCTTGTGAACCCTATTTTTTACTCAGACTGTTTCAAGTCTTTCAAAACTTCCCCAAACCTTCCAAAATCACTTCCATGATGTTCTAAGGTATTCAATCCAACTCCATGTTGAATTTGGCCCTTCTTATCTTCTCGATGGGGGTTGATCTAGTCCTGGGAAGGCCACCGATAGCCCTTCCCAATATTGTCAGAGGATAACATCTTTTCACAACTTCCTATAATCACATGGGGGATTAAATTGACTTTCCTAAATAACCTAGGGGAAAAATTTGACATCAAATATGTTGTGAAAATACTGATGGATTTGACCTGGGGTGCTAAGGAATGATAAAACAATAAAATTTCGGCATAGGGGTATAGTTATCATGTTTGGAAACACGAAATTTCCCTTTCACACATTTACACAAAAAAAAAACTTGATTCAAGTTGTGTTGTGATATTGGGTAAGAGATATTTACATTGGTATGTCAAAGTTATTTTTTGATATGGTATACATGAGTGATGACCTAATCTTTGAGGGTCATATTTCAAGGAATCTTCTTCTAGTGAGGTGTCAAAGGACTTTGAGAGGTAAAGTGATTATTATGAGTTTTTATTTCTTGGTCAAGATTTTTAAGTTCTTAGAATTCATGTTTAAGTATTTTCCATCCTTTTTTATGGTGTGGAAGTGAGTTTTGAGGTGGTGAAGAAAGTTTATCTCAAGTTCAATTCTTCAGTCATAGATGGCGTAAAAAGATGCTCGCAGAGATGCTCTTGGTTGAAGGGATTCCACTTGGATTTGAAATAAGTTACAATATGTTATGGAAATATAGTTCAAAGGAATTTATAGTTATGTATGGCTTATTTCTTGGTTATTTTATTTGATGTGTCTTTCAGGTCAGTTTGTGAAGATGAAGGTATGGTACTTTTAATGACATTATTTCTTAGGCTAGAAAATTGAGTTGATTGGGGAACGAAATAGATTTTTTGATGCTTTATATCACGTACAAAATTGACGAGGGATAATTCTATTTTCTATTGAAGGAAATTGGAGGTCTTAGAAGTGACAAAAAGGGTACAAACTAGTTGAGTTTTGAAAATGGATTTCTCAGTAGCATGATTTAGAGAAGACGAAAGTAGTTGTGGTTTTAACCTATGGATGTTTCATGATATCTAAGATACATGGATATGTTTTATAGGTCTCATGGATTCCATAGAGTTTTTAAATTCTATAATTTAGTTGATCTTGGGTCATCTTAAGGCTCAAAATTAAAGACACGGTGTTAGAAAAAATTGTTTAGTGAAGCATATGAGCCTTTTGTATGTTGTTATGAATTATTTTACTAGCCCAAGAAAATATGCAACCATTGATTATTCTTATATGTTATATTACACATGTGTGATGAAGTTGGGAGCTTGAATAATCATGGTTTTGACACTTTTTGTTTTAGCCCATCCCAGTGATAGGTTTTGAACTTGTTTGGTGCAAGATGAGTTGTTTTAGGCATGGAAAACTTGCATGTGGCATATGTAAACATTTTAATGAAAATTTATAAAAAATTAAGTTGGATCGGTTGAAATAAATGAGGGAAACCAAACTTGAGTTATTTTGAATCAAGGGAATCATTTACAAACAATTTTTTGGGTTCATTTTTGAACTAGTCTAATGAGAGAGAAAAGTGAAACTAGCATAAGGGTGTGAAGGAGATTAGATTTCATTATTTTAAATATGAGGATGTGTGTGAAAATTTGAAGACTGATTGAGGGCATCTGAGCAAGATTTAAGAGAAAATAAGTCAAAGAAGAAGAAGATATAGAAATTTGAAGGATTGAGGGTTTGAGGAAAGGTTTGCAAGTGGAATTAGAGATCTCCATTAGTTTTGGAAGAAAAAAGTTTAGATATCATCATATTCAGGTGGCCAAGTTGGTGCTTCGTCATGTTAGTGTGTTATAGCCTCCTTTTGTAGTGGGTTCTCCTTGTAGGGTTGGTGCTCTACTAAACTAGGTGTTAGTGATCCTTGTTAAGTTGGTGCTTCACTAAATTTCTTTTTTGTGAGTAATATCAGAAAAAATTAAGTCAGTATTCTTTTGCTTCAGTTTTCCCCACTTATATATGGTGTTCTTATGTTGTTTACTTTGTTTCATTTTCTTTTGATTGATGTTGCATATCTTAATAAGCACAAAATAATTTATAAATATTTAATAGATGGTTAATATGATGTCTTACTGTTACGTTAAATGATATAAATGTTTTAGAGGAGTTATTTACCCCCATCTAAGTCCATTGTGCTTCCAAAAGATAATTTAGAGATGAATTTGTAGAAGAAAAAGAAGAAGGAAAAATTTACATTGTAGCACACAAATCTCTTCCTTAGGATCGAAAGATTACCCATTGGCTTAGACCCTAGCACTCAAGAAAATGTATTCCCAAGTTTATAGGAGATAGTAAAAAACATCCAGATGAAGATGTCGATGCAATTATGATTGCATGTGGTATATTGGGAGTTTCTCATGAGGATGTCTCTATTCATTTTCTCATTGAATAACTTCATGATAGTATTACAAAATTATTTTATCATCTAAAAAGAGGTTCCATTACATGATGGGTTAAAATAAAAGCTTGGTTTGAAGATAGATTAAATCTAATGGAAGATTCTCGTGCCCTTCTTTCTTAATTAACACAAATGAATAAGGAACCTTAAAAATCCATGAGAGACTTCATGGAAAAGTTCAGCAAATTGATCAACAATATTCCTACCATTGTTTATCATATTATAACTAAATTGAAAATGTTCTTCGTGAATCCTCAAATAGATGAAGTGATTTCATTTCTATGAAGAGTACAACTAAGATATTTGTATAATTCTTAATAAATTTCCATTTAAGTGGAAATTGGCATCATCATTTAAGGAAATATTAAGAATTATTCAATGAAAAATAAGAACCAAAATCCAAAAGATAATAGAACCGATAAATTATTGTAAAAATTGAGAAATGAATTGACAATGTTAAAGAGGGAGGTTTCCGGATTAGTATGCCATCAAAAATAGAATAGGAACCAAATTATAGGAGCACCTCGAAGGCTTACGTTGGAATCACTACAAGTGAATACAATTTTAATAACCCAAAAATATGAAGAAGGATTTGAGAAAAAAGGAAAGTAAATCAATTTTTGAGAGATAAAAGAAGTGGAAGAGGATGCACAAATCATTTTTTTTAATATTCAGGATGTGAAGAGGATGATGAGAATTATGTACCTAGATTATCAAGTGCAGTATTCATCTAATCTAAAACATGAAAAGGAGCTTCCTCCTCTACTACTCCTAAAAAGAAGAAGAAATAAGATCCTTAGGTGGTGAATCTACCAAAAAAAAGTTGTGGATGTCCACTTCACCCATCCATGGAGTCAAAATTGTAGAAAACTGATCTTGTGGAAAGTAAGATGTCACCTAATCTTCAAATTAAGTCTCCTAATGCTCCTTCTAATTTTATATTTTTCTGCAAGAACTAGTCCTTTAAGAGCTTCTAGTGTTCTTGCAAAATAATCCTCTACTCCTCAAACATCTGTTCATATTACTTCTCCTTAATACAACCCTTTTTATATCATAGAACATATGAAAAATTCTAAAGTGTAGATTTATGAATCTGATTATTTTCAGACTCGCCTTGAACAATTTGACAAGATTTTCCATCATATAAAGTGTAGTGGTTCAAGGCCCAATACTATGACCCCCATGTTTAAAGGACTATCAAAAATTCCACCTACTCCTACATCAATGAACATGATTTCTATGAGTACATAAAAAATTGATATGATTGATCCTTTATGTCTCTCCTTTCTCATTGGAGGATACAAGATTGAATAATTATATAATAAATTCACATCCTTCAGATAATAGAATTCCCATAAAAGTTGCCAATGTTGTCGAACTTACCTTGACATGGGACAATGCTTATTTTTATTCCATAGAGTCAACGGAAGTCCCACTTTTCAGGAAGATCAAGGATTCCTAGGTGGATCTCTCTAAATTTCCAAACAACAAGGTGTTATTGACTATCTTGGTAGTTGACATTCCAACATCATTTGGAATATTGCTCAGTAAAATTTTCTTTCGAGACTTAGCAAAAAATTAATGCTGATTTTTTCTTCCTCAACCATTATAATTAAGGGAGATATGGAAACGTTAATTACAAAAAAATAGATGATATGTAAGGTAAAAAAGTTAGGATATCTAGGAGCTAACATTATGTACTAGGATAGAGGAAATATGATTAATTTCATAACATCTGAGGAGGATGAAATTCCTATCTTGAGAGACCAATAATTCCTTTCTAATGGGGTATTAATCATGAAAAAGCATGGATAAATCTTGAAATTTATGACAAAAACCCTAAATTTCTAGATGATGTAGGTAAAAAGGAAGAAAAAGTGATTCTTAACAATTTCTAAACTGAAAAATTGGCCAATGCATTTTTTATGATGAAGAGGCTGTTAGTGTGAGTTACCCTATGTTTCCTCCTCTCATATTGGAGGGTCATCTCACATGGGTTAGGTTTAGGGTTTCATGTGTGTCATGCACTAGGGTTACTCAGCACCTTATATGTACCCCTTTACTATTCATTTATGAGAATGCCAAGACACTCCGCTGTTTTTCCTCTATGCAAGCTTTGTTTCTGTTGAGCAAGTTCTTCCATTACTGATCAATTTTTTCCTTGCTATCGCTTGAGCTATCACGATTCCGTTGGAGCGCAACTACTTCATGGTGCCTTGTTTCCGATTTGATTCTCGCAAAATCTTTTCATGGTATCAGATCTACAGATCGGGTCACACCAACGTGCACTAGTTTTTCTTAGTTGTGATTACTCTTTCATGGTTAATCTGTTCTTTTACTCTGCATGCAAGATGGAGCCAGGATCACTATTTTTTGGAATTATTTTGCTAATATCTCTAACAAGCTTTCTCAGAAAGTTTTATCGGTGTTTGTGCCTATTTTTTATACTCTGGGTGCAGGCATTCCTTAATTTCAGGGTATTTAGAGCCATGATTTAGCTATCTACAGCAAAATCTGGCTTTTCAGCAAAAATAGGGATCTATTTCTTTTTTAATCAGTTTTTGCCAACAAAATCTCACAAGTGAATTTTTTTAGATCTAACTATGAGCTCTTGGCTCTTTGTATTCTAGCATTTTGCCTAACAACATAGTTTTTTCAGTGTCTTGGAGAATTTGCAAGGAGGTTTCCATCTCCCAGACCTAGCTCTTTTGGCACTTAACTGGATTGTATTTGCTGACACAACTGCCTTCGGGCTTTTGGCTCGAAATGCATGATATGTTGTTTTGGACTCATTCGTGTTAATACAATTGCTACTAAATAGCTTCCTCCCACACATAGCTTCCCCTCTATACACTCAATTAGGCACATAGCTGCATATGCGAGGTAAGTGATTTTTTTAAAAGTCTATTGGTCATTATTTTAGAAAAATATGGGGGCGACGCCTTCCAAGCACAACACAAAAAACTCTTTTCATATAAAAACAAATACAAATGAGAAAAATGGTTTGTTCATTTTTTCTCGTTGTTGGGCCCCATTGGTCCCCTGCAGCTACCCTATCATTGTTAGGGCTATTTTCCTTCTTGGCTTCAGACTTTTCTACAGATTGTGTTTGTAAGTTTTTTTATTAGGTAATTAAGGTTTACAACAAAAAAAATACGGCACATTTTTCTTAGTTTTTAGGAGTGTAATCAAAACTTTGTCATGACTTTCACAGCCACTATAAACCCTAGCTTTGATGAAAAAACAGTGTGATGTTATCCTATGTTCCTTTCATTTGGAGGGTACATCTCACATGGGTTCTTTGGAAAGATTTAGGGTTTCATATGTGTCATGCACTAAAAACTCAACACCCTATAGTCTTTTCTATTCATTTCTGAGAATTCAAAACACTCCGCTAGTCTTTAAAATTATGCAAGCTTTGTTTTTTTTGAGCAAGTTCTTCCATTCCTGATCAATTTTTTTTGCAATCGCTGGAGCTTTAAAGTTTTCTTTCTAAAACATTTGATGCCTCAGATTCCTTTAAGTGCTAATTGCCTCACAAATTACTTTCATTGATACCAAAATTAGATTGGTCAATAGTATCATTTACCAAATTACTCATTGGTAATTGGAATTTGTTAACTCGGTAATTAATTCATTTGTAAGAATTATGATTTACCATTAATTAGCATAATTTTTTATTAATTCAAATTAGAAACGATCCACTCACGAAGTAGTTAAATTAAATGGGGATCATCGTCAAAGCTCTAGTTATCAGAAAGGAAAAAATTGATCCAATAGCTTTCAAAATAACAAAGATTTGTTTCCAAACAGGAAAAACAGGCAGTGTCTTGGTGCAAGCTTTGTTTCTAATGTTGAGCAAGTGTCTTCCATTACTGATATAATTTTTTCCTTCCTATCACTGGAGCTTTCATGACATTCTAATAAGCAACTACTCTGAACGGTCCTTAAGTTCATTTAAAACCTTGTATTTCACCCTTATTATTGCTTAAGACTAGTGAACGCGTCCACCACAGTCTGCAGCAACTCATTTTTAATCAATGTAGACATTTTTTCTCACCACCTGTCACACCAAAAGCTCACCCATTGACACTCCATTATGTTAATCAACATACGTAAACACCCCCGATTTACATAATTAGACCCAATGGCATGTTAAGAGGAAGTGACACCAGGAATTTCCTGGGAGGTCACCCATCCTACAACTACTACAAAGGGGTCTCCTGCTTACACTGCCTGGTATCAGAGATGCCCTTGACTTTTGTCACACCACAAAGCATAGGAACTGATGGTGAGAATCTCATCATGTTAATTATGCTATGCCAACACTGTCACATGTTATTAAACAAGGTGGAAGAATCTCTTACATTTCTGGATAGGACCGCCGCCTAGGTAGGGATGCACTTGGCACTGAAGGTAAAACATGTGCAGAATTTTTTGAATGGGAAGCTGGAAGATAAGCGTGAGAAGGCTAAGTAAATATGTCTCTGCAACAAATCTACATTGCGAATGAGTACTTATAGCCGAAAGCCTGACGAAATGGCTAAGTCTAAATCTATCTGTGGACTTTTAAACAGTAGTTCTGACAGCCTTGTATCATGCATGTTTGTTGCTCCTTAACTATGTTCTTCCACATTGCTTAATGCATCTGTAACAAACATGTAGCAATCTGCTCAATCATACCCCAAATGCACTAAATGTTCCATCTGTGATGTTTCATAAAGATATTTCTTACATACCATGGGAAAATTAACTACTAGGGGAAACATTGGTAGTGATTTTGACAGATAACCATCTTCCCAATGAAGTAGGCACTTAGATTTATTAAAAGGATTCTCAGAGGTTGCACAATGTTGCGTCTCTCTAAATTTGGTACCGAATATTTTCTTCACTTCATGATCAACTTTTAAGACTACAACCTTCACATCATCTAGGGGTATACAACATCACTCATCCCTCAAACTTTGATATATTTTTCATTAAAGTGCATTAACATTGTCCTCATAACAACAAACTCATTCGAAGCAATGCTAGGAAGTTATCTTCCTCAATGAGTTCCTCTGTAAAACTTTAAAATCCCTGGTAAAATTTGCTCCTTTAATGGTAATTGAAGCATCCTTAAACACACTGTTGTAAATATCATTCCCCCCCGGGTAGATATAGACAAGCAGAAGAATATGGAAATCAAAGGAACTCAAAACCCGACATTTATTTATGCCAAAAGTCAACCTTGGCTGCATGTAAAGGGCACATGGACACATGAGTTCGTCGACATGCCAAAAGTGGATGTGCCCTTGGCGCACGTAAAGGGCGCATGACACAGAGTGTCGACACAAAATGGTGCCATGGCAACACGTAAATGCATGACAAGAGTGTCGACATGGAAATAAGTCACGCCTTGGCACACGTAAAGGGTGCATGACATAGAGTGTCAACATGGAAAAATTTGTGCCTTGGGGTAGCTAAAGGGCACATGACATAGAGTGTCGACATGGAAAAATTTACGCCTTGGCACATGTAAAAATGACACATAGTGGACACGGAAAAAGTCGCGCCATGACACATGAGTGTCGACATGGAAAAAGTCACACCTTGGCACACATGAAGGGTATGTCAACATAAGGATGGATGCGCCTTGGCACACCTTTAGGAGGCGCAACATTTTGAGCGCTGACAAGAAGTAGACCCTGACCCAGATATTCAGATGGCCATAACTTTTCATAGGGAGCTCAGATTCACGCAAGGTTGGACTTTTCGGAAAGCTTACGAAGTCCTCTATCCAAATACAACTGGATATATTTAATTGGGTGAGAAAAAATTCTTAAAAATACAAAATACAGTTTGCCACTTTTTGGGTTTGCTAGGGTTCTCACCTACCACCATAATGAGATGAATTAAATGCAACCTAGAGGTGGTTGGGGTAGATTTGGAATTTCCTCTCTCTTTTCTCTCTCATTCTTCCTATAAATTGTAAGGAGGGGCTTCTTTCTAAAGGTTGGACATTCATGTTTTTCCCCTCCCTTCTTCTCTTTGGCAGGTGAATTTGTGGAGTTCAAACCTCCCATCTAAAACTGTAATGCAACTTTGCCTCTTGGCATTTTGTAGTGTATTGTATCAATCTTTGGAGAAAATAATGCATTCCTGTGGATGATTCTCAACCCTCTCTATATTCATTTGCATCCTCCTGATATTTCACTACAAATTTGGTTATCTGTGCATGATCTTGCATTGCATTTTAATGGTTTGTGTTTATTGGCAAGACAGGTGTTCTTCATTCCTCGGTGCATCACCTTTGTTAGTTTAGGTTTATTTTTATGCATCTTCTTACCCTATCTCCTTGGAAAGTTAGATTAGGTTTTTGAGTAAACCCTCTACATTTTTATGTGTGCATCTGAACAGAGGAATAGGAACCGGCCTTCATCCGGAGAGCTTTCCCGATTCACAAGGTCCCACACTTGGGAAAAGCTCCATGTTATGCAATCGCACTGAGAGTCTCAACCCATCAAGTTATAGACATTCAGGGGTGCTGTGATTATCCATCAATAGTTTTGCCACGCCCGGTGGGACCAAGAGGTCATTCCACAAGATTTGAAGGAATTTTCAAGAAATTTGGACTAAAAAATTACAGGTTTTACAATTTCATATTTTTTTCACCTTCCAAGCTGAACTTTGAAATCAATTTTCAAGGGCTTAACTTGCTCAAAACAAGTCAAAATTTCACCAGTTGATAGATCAGGGGGTAATCTTCAAAAGGGTATTCTTATATTTTTGAGATTTTGACTTTCAAAATTTCATTGTTTTTAGTATTTCAAGTTTTCCTAGGTATTGAGCATGTCCCAAGTTCTGACACGGTGTATTTCAGGTTTTGTAAGTTGCCTTGCATGACCTGAGTTTTTCCTATACCTTTTGGGGATTAGTAACTACACAACAATACCTGATAACTGAATTGAAGAACTGTATCTTTCGGGTCCTTCAAAGTTTTAAATTATTTTTTAATATTGTCAGGTTTGGTGTGTAACTTGGCAGAATCTAGCCTTTTGAGGCTCACTTTCTAACACATCTGGCGACTCCAAAGGGATAGAATTAAGTGGTATAGTAGCACAAGTTGCCCAGGTATATGAGAAGAATTCGAACTA
This sequence comes from Taxus chinensis, assembly GCA_019776745.2. Classification (NCBI taxonomy): domain Eukaryota; kingdom Viridiplantae; phylum Streptophyta; class Pinopsida; order Cupressales; family Taxaceae; genus Taxus; species Taxus chinensis. The sequence goes on from JAHRHJ020000067.1 coordinate 104,171, forward strand.
GGTCTGATACTCGAGAAGAGGGGGCTATTTTTTCACTTGAAGCTATCACCAGGTAGAGGAAGGAGAGGAAGAAGACCACAAAGGTCACCATCTCCACCTAACCAGACTTTGTCTACACCTCCACCTGGTAGACCTTTTCTCACATCAACTAGAGTTCTTAGGCCAATTATAATGGCACATCTACCACCGAATCCCTTTGTCAATTTCACTGGTAGCAGCCCACTTGCCCTCAATGCACATAATCCAGTTCCAATTGCAGCATTGAAGAACATTCCATTTTTCACTGGAGAAAATCATACCACTCCTGGTGATCATGTCAAAGACATTGCTAACATTTGTGCAATCCATGAGATAAATGAAATGAGATGTTGCTGTCAAATTGCTGGCATCTTCGTTCAAAGGGAAGGCTTTGCAGTGGTTTAGGAGCCTTGGAGCTGGTTCTATCCAAAATTGGAATCAGCTATGCATAGTTCTCCATGAGCAGTTTGGAGAAAAGGGAAACAATTTGTCTTTACTAGAACAATTGAAAACTATTAAGAGAGCTCCCAATGAGCAGCTGACTGACTTTAACTTCAGATTTCAAAGGTCTTGGGAAAGGATTCCAGTGGCTGTTAGACCAACAGCTGAAGGTGCTTTTCTATATTATCTTAAGGATTTGAATTCTGATATTTCTATGTTAATTCAATGTATGGGAGGCATAACCTTACCTGCTACTTATAACATTGCCATTAGGGCTGAAAACTGTCTTATTCAAGCTGGTAAGCTGGCTCCTAGGCCTCCCATGCCCTTGTATCCAAACTTAGAAAATCTAAGCACTAGTCAGGCACCCACTTTGGCTCCTATTCCCACTCCTAGAAATCAAAGTTCAAATGAAACTTCTACTTCATCCTCTAGTGCTTCAAATGAACTCCAAGAGGTTATGAAACAGTTGCAGAACCTTGGAAATGAGCTGGTGACTATCAAAAGACAACAAGCTCAAAGTGCTAGACCGTATCAGCCTCAAGCGCAGTACTAGGCTAGGCCCCCATACCAACAAAATAGGTCACCAGCTCAGGCTGCAAATACAAATCAAATCCAAGTAAGGCCTCCCACTAATAGACCATTTCAGCCCTATAACCCCTATATTGCATCTACTTCTAAAGCATTAGTGCCAGTCCAAAACAACATAGCTCAAGAGTATGATTGGTGTTTCCCATGTAATGAACCTCACAACCAATCTATGTGCTTTAATGGTGCTTTAAACCAATCCTTGATGGTGACAACTACTGGTGTTGAGGGTGAAGTGAGTCAAGAAGCAAATCAGCAACAAGGGACATCTCAGCAAAACATAGCTCCAAATGATACCACACTTGCAAATTGGCAAGCTGAGGATTTTTGTGGCATGAATCAAACAATTTCTTAGAATGTAGCAGCTAACACAAGATCAAAGAAGAGGAATATTGGTGAAGGGCAGTCATTGGCTCCAAGTGATCTACAACCTTCCATCACTCCACAAGGTGTTGGTAAGCAAAATACAGTTCCAAACACGCAAGGACAACCCAAACCACCTTCTAAACCAACTCAAATGCCAGCTGTTGCTGCCCATGCACAAGAAAGGAATGTGCAGCCTAAAGGACAACAAAGAGATCTTTCATCCCCATTTAGCATTATTGATCAAATGAAGAAGACAAATGTGAATATATCAATGTGGGAATCTTTATCCATCCCAGGCCAAAGAGATCTTCTACAAGCTGCCATGAAGAATTGGTCAACTTCGAACCAGTAGGTACATATGCAAGAAAATGTCCTCACAAATGCTGCTCATCCTGAAGGGAATCATGGAGGACAACAAGGTAAAGTTTTGAAACCCCCTCCATTCTATGTTTCATTAATCATTGGCTATAAACTAGTACACAATTGCATGATTAATTCTAGGGCGAGTAGTTCTGCCATGCCCAAGCAAATAACTGATCAACTGGGTCTCCAATATGAAGTCATATCAAAGGGGGTAGTGCAATTGGATGGGACAATAGTAGCATCGGTAGGAGTGATTAAAACTTTGAATCTTACCTTGCATGCATGCCCCAACATTACCATTTTGCAAGATGTGTCAGTGATAGATTTTCCACCACTCTTTGCCCTATGCTTATCAAGGGATTTCACAGCCAAAATTAGAGGCTACTTATCTGCTGATTGGTCACACATGTTGTTTAGAACAAGATATGGTACTAAGGTCACAATTAGATCTGAACCAATTGCAAAATTTCATATTGAGCCTCATACTCCAAGCCAAATCAATGCCAACTGTTCAACATTTGATCAAGAAGATTATCCAAGAACAGATGAAGCTGACACCAAAGTTGGAAGCATTCCAGATTTGACTCTTGATGAATGGGCAAGCAAGGTACATGCTTTTGATCCCTACCAAGAAGTAGAAGAATCTGAGCTAGGATTCTATTGCATACATGAAGGAAACCAACCTATTCCTAGCATCACCAAACCAGACCATAAGGATGACAATGAGGTATGGCAATTATTTTTTGATGGATCAAGGAGTAGGCAAGGTGCAGGAGGAGGAGCTATGCTTGTTTCACCTCAAGGCATCAAATATTATTCAGCTTTCCATTTCCTATTTTTCCTGTTCAAACAACACAGCTGAATATGAGGCCTTGATTCATGGACTTCATTGGGCCACGAAAAAGGGCATAAAGAACTTGCAGGTGTTCGGGGATAGTGAGCTAATCGTAAATCAAGTTAGGGGACAACATGTTACAAAGAATGAACTGCTGAAGAAATACAAGAACAGGGTGTGGGACCTCATTGAGGATTTCAAAGCTTTCAATATCATGTCCATACCTAGGAAGAAAAATGAAGTAGCGGATAGGCTCGCAGCAGTTGGAGCAACATTTGATGTGGTTGACAACATCAAAAGGAATAAAACGTAACCACATGTCCATGTGATTGTGAGGCTAGTAGTTCGAGATAATAACACAAGTTGGCAGGTGTTTGAGAATGATCAACAGATTGTCAATTTCTTACAAGAAGAGGCTGAATTCTCAGCTAGGAATCAAGACAGATTAGAGCAGCAGTATGGGGATCAAGTAGTGCAGCTGCAGACAAACAAGCTTCCCAAGGGTTTAGTAACATTGGAGTCTATCTTCAACCCTAATGACCAATTCTGTAAGGAAAAGGCTAACATAACGTGAAGGAGGCTGAAGAATGTGGAGGTTCTGCTGTGCGTACTCTGAAGAACAGTGCGTGGAGGTCTGCGTTGTTACTATGCGTGAGTGCAAGGAGACTGTGCCGCGTTTCTTTGCTGTACATTTGAGAGGTATTTGGACCCTGCCTCCCATCCATTGGTGCAGAGTAAATGCCCAAACCCATTTGAATGTATCGTTCCATGCAAAAGATGGGTCTGTGAATCCAAAACACTGGCTTGCCACACCTTCTAAGCAACAGAGGCACCCTATCTCGGCAGTTGGGACGCACTC
>JAHRHJ020000068.1:0-107601 GCA_019776745.2 Taxus chinensis
TAAGCAAAACGAAACAATATAAAGAAGATATGGGCACTCCTTTTCGCATGTTTGATATTTTATAATCTTATCTTCATGCTTGAGAGGATTATGCCCACTTGTGAATTATAAAATGTTTCTCACACCTACTATTACATGTTGTGTTGCCCTTGAGAGCTATAATTGTAGAGTTATGTGCATTTATTTTCATATATTGAGTCGCCATTATTTGCGAGCGTTCAAACTTGCTCGAAGAGGTTTTGAGAGTGATTTCAGTGAATTGCAATTTATTATATCTCCCTGCCCTGTTTTCCTTTGATGAAATCGACTTGCCTAAGGTAATTTTAAGCTTGTTTGAAGTTGTTTCAAGTGCTCAAATACTTGCAGTTCATCCCATGTTTTTAGTAAGTTCAAATCGACTTGATATGAAACATTTTGGCATGATTTTATGAGGTTACACATGAAGGTTACAATATGATTTATTTTTGCATCTACCTGGGAGCTATTTGTGATCATTTTTAAACATAATATTTTGGCTTTTCGTAATCACTGCTGGAATATATTTAATGCAAGTTGACTTATGCCTGTGTATTTGATGATTTTGGTTTGGAAGGGTTTGGGAGGGTTCCTAATGTTGTCATAAACTATTTATTAGCAGATCTGAAACAACATTTCCTGCTGAGAATGAGGACAAAGAGTTGACAAATTTAATTATTTGTCGCCTAACCCTGATGCCAGCTGGTTCTATAGATTTGGGGTTGTTGAGTGGGGGGTTTCAGTGGGTGAATTTTTTTGATTATTGGTTCTGTTTGAAAGATCCGGATTTTAATCTCCATGTGCAATTGTTTGCATGGGGCAATAAAGAGTGCGAATATGAGAAGGACGATATTTTGGCTTGCGAACACTGGCTGAATATATTTATATGCAAGTTCGATCTACCTGGGTATTTGATGATTTGTTTTGGAAGGGTTTTGGAAGGTTTCCAAGATGTTGTCATAAACTATTTTATTGTCAGATCTTACACAACATTTATTGCGCTGAGAAGTGAGGAAGATAGAGTTTTGAATAGAATTTAATTTATTTGTTGTAACCTAACGCCTAGTAGACTTGTTGCTATAGATGGGGGGAGCTTGGTTTGAGAGTGGGTTTTTAGTGGTGAGAATTTTTTGCATTATTGTTTCGTTTTGAAAGATCCTGATTTTATCTTCCATCTGTCATTTGGTTCGATTGCAAAAAGAAGTCATAGTACGGAAGATATTTGCGTCTTATCATGGCATATGCTTGACACTATAGATCCTCTTCATGCCCATTAACCGTCAAATCTGATTTCATCATTGCCTCGCTAATCAAACCCCGATGCAAGAGTCCATTTCGATGCTCTAAAAAATTCATCATAAAAACAAAAGTCTCATACTCTTGGATGCTTGTCTTTATCTTGCTTGCACATTCATGTTACTAACTCTTCTTGCAAGGAGTGAGCAAGGCTCTTACATGAACTCCTTTTGTTCACATCCTTCCATAAGTATGGAGTGAGCAAAGGTTGTGGTAGGTTCTTCGTACTCATCCAACATTTGGACATTATTGTTTATGTACTAGCATCTCCTTACTTATGTGATTTCCTCATGTATAACATCATTTAAAAAACTTCAACTGGTGGCATAATGAGGTTCATTTACAATCATAGATTTAACCATTGGAATGGGCAAGATCTTATCTTAGCCATGTTCTTCAAGATCTTAACCGCTTTTTATAAAAATGAGGGTGTGATGATGTCCCATGTTTTTGAAGGTTCCACATTTCATGAAGATCGATCTTACTTACTCGCATAATCGTATCATCATATGACATATGTCTGGTCTTGCTATCTGTGTGATCTCACAAACTATGCATGCCATTACCAGAAAGCTCTCACATCCTACCTCCTCGGATGTTCCTCAACAAATTAGTTCTAGGCCAAGTGTGATTACCAACAGGAGTTACTTGAAACGCATAGAGCTTTATTCAATCAATGATTGCTCTATCATACATAAGACTCACCTATGCTCTGTCAGAGTGTGATCCCTAATGTAGCACTTTTCTCAGAATAGGAAAGCTTCTGAGCCTTTTTCCAGCTTATAGAGCTTGGTTTCAAACTCTCGTCATTGATAGTCTCCATGATCTGCAAAACATATTATCCTGCCGGAATAAGAAGAAAACTGCTTTAATTTTACTCAAACAATTGCAATAAGTCTGTAATCTTTTTTCCAATTTGGAGATATGCTAAACTAATTTTTTTTTCTAAATTGATAAATGGAGACTACGATAATAATAAATTTCGTCACTATCCTTGGCTGAATTTAGAACAATTGAAATAACTTGCTCAAAACAACTCGGAATTGCAATTGAACTTTGGGGAGTGGTAGAAATTATTATGAAGCAATTTTCAAAAGGAATTTTGCTGAAAAATACTTGAATCTTATTTTTAAAACCTGAAATAACTTCAAAAAAAATATAGCAAATTTCAAAAATCCGTATCTGTTGGTTAGAACGGCCAAAATAGCTAAAATTTTGGACTTGGCCACAAAAAATGAGGAACAATATCCCCAAAACGGATTTGTAGAGCCAACACCAAACCTTATTTTGGCCCAAACAACATAGTAACAACCCCACACATTTAGGGCATCCATTCCACTCAAACTTATGAATTATTCTCCTTATTTCCTCCTTGGTTTTTGCCACTCAACCCCCACAAGAAGTAAGGAAAGAGCTCTGATCCACTGTAATTCCCCTTTGGATTTAATTATATTATTAATCTACTTGCAAGATAAAAACTTAGAAGCGAACCCCTTCATAGGTTCACTTTAAACACCCAGTGGCCGACTTCAATGCAACCCAGATAAGGGTTCGAGTGAAGCCAAGGTAAGGGTTCAGATAGCTATCTAGCTGAATTTACACACTTTTAACCGAAAAAAATAAACTTTTTGCAGAAGTCCAAAATAATTAAAATTGGCTGAAAATGATTGTAAACTTTGAAAATTAATAACTTTCACAATCTTTATCCGATTTGAATGAAATTACTTGCAGAAGAATGATAAAATTATGCACTTTCCAAAGAACTAACAATCTAAAATTTTTGATCATCGGAAACCCTCCAAAATAGCCCCCAAAAGCTGCCTCCAAGTCGCTAGGTTTAGAATAAATGCTATAAATTAATTTCAGCTCATACAACCCTTCCAAAACACTCAAACAATCAACCCTTAATCTGAAATAATTGATTAGACACAATAGAGAAAATAGATCTAGCATAAACAACCTCCAAACATGATAGATTAAACCCCAAACCAAATTGATTTGCCTCTAATAAATTGCAGCAATGATAAAGAACACAAAAGTACCACAAACCTCCACTAACATGTAGATTTACCTTTCCAATAAATGCGCCAACACCCTAGAGCAAGTTGCCAATGCTAGAATGTATAAACCATGCATGAACACACCCAACACAAGAGAACACAATGGAGAAAACAATGGAATCTTCAATATTCATCAATAATAGATCCAAAAGAAAGAGAGCACAATGCAAGAACTAGGGCATACATCCCATTTCTCCAAGCATGGACAAATGTCAAAATAATCAATCAACATAACCCTCATAACGGAAATGCGAGCTCTCGTTTTATAGAACTAAGGAAGGTTGCAATATCCAATGACCGACCCTTTCCCTTAGGAGAGGAAAATCATTAATAAAAATAGTTTAATACTCCCTAGACTATGGCGTCCACTTTATTCTAAGGGTTTTTAATTAAATAGCCAGTAAAAGTTAACTAACCTATGTGCACTTTTAAACTAACATAAAGAGACCACCTTATAGCGCAAGGCATTACCATAGGGGTCACACAATAGACAATAGGCATGCTTTATGGAGCTCAAATCCTAAAAATCACTCATCCAGAAAAGAGATATGGGTTGAGAGTCTTCAAGTCTTCAATTTTTCCCCATGCAATGTCCCAAGCCCAAGGGGACATTACAAACTGCTAAGGCTCCATCTTGGTAGTAGATAGGGACATTGACTCCTCGTGAAGCTGCTGGGTGCTCACTATCATCATCTACAACACGGTGATGTTTTACAATCCAAGCTATCTCCTTTTGAATTCACCCTCCATAGTTTCCATCTTGAAAGAAACAATCTTGTTCTCTGAGTGAACATGGGGTTCTCCTCTTCCTTATGTAGTTGCACAATGTCCATTCTATAGATCAATCTCATCCAAATCAATAGGCTCTTGTGATGCGTACACCTGCACTTGTGCAAACACGATAGACTGTATTGCACAAAAAAATAGGTCATTGTACAAGTCAATCCTTGTTGCGCATCTTTGTGTGAACATGTGAAAAAACTCCCGTTTTCCCTTCACATTCCAACAAAGTGAACATTACAAGGTCAAGATAGGCCTAATTTTTGCTCCTGTTATCTCAGAGTACTCGGGAGGACTTCCTATTTTTCTAAAACAGGGCATACTCGTCCCCTCTTGTACCGATACTAGTACCCACACCCGTCTCTTGGTAACCATGACAATTTTCCATAAACACTTACCATTCATTGCAAGGAATTAGCTTTCATTGCACATATAGGGTTGAAACTTTGTCAAGCAAAGAAGTCCATATACATTGTTTTCGTCATCAAGAACCTTGTATAACACAAAAGTATGAAAGTTTTTGTTCATTGCCAAAAAGGTGATTGAGGGCTTAAAAGCAAGGAGGAATTTCTAAAGAATTGAAAGTAAGTTTTTATTGTTTTACTACTTTTTTTTCAGTTTTCATACCCTTTTTTATTTTTATCGGCTTGTATTTAACAAGTACCGATACGCTATGCCCTAGGTCATTTGCTATTACTCAACCCTAAGGCTAATATTGTGTTGGTTGCCTTCGAACTTGCAGCAATAGGTATGTCGGTGGAAGAAGTGCTAGCTTTGTGGGCCAACCCCAATTCAAAACTGATTTTTATTTGCCGCTTTGGAAATATGTCATAGATAGGCCTAAAACAGTATTTATTCAGTGGTCCTTTTGGACATTTTCAGTGGAAGGTAATGCCTTTTGGATTAATAAATGTTCTATCCTACTTCCAAACACACATGGATGAAATCTTCAGAGTAATTGATGATTTCCTGTGTTTATATTGATGATATACTAATAATCAGTAAATCTTTAGGACATCATTCAGCACATCTGCAAAAATCATTTGACATATCCAAGTGTGCAGGAATTGTCCTCTCACAAACAAAATTTCAACCATGTCAAACAGACTATAAATTGCTTGATATGGAAGTGGAGAATTTGGAAGTTTTACGATTTCCAGTTGTTAGGGACAGGAAACAATTGCAAGCATTTTTTAGGATGTTGAAAGATATAAATAGTTTCTATAAAGATTCAGGAAATGATAGATTATGTCTACAAGAATTATTAAAGAAAAATAAAAAGGTTTGAGTGGAGAAATCTCCACGCTGAGGCAATCAAGAGAATAAAAGAAAAGGTAAAGAGAACACCTGCTCTCCATATTCTGAAAACTGAAAATTATGTTTTTTGTACAAATGCACCAGACTTTGCTTGGGGAGGTATTCTCTATTGTATAGAAAATGGGAAAGAAATCATTTCAATTTGTGAATATGCCCAGGAGACATTTGCTGAAGATGTAAGAAAATGAATCTCTTCTGATAAAGAGATCTATGCTGTAAAAAAGTGTCTTGACAAATTCTCCCTTAAACTCATGCACATGAAAAAATTTGTTAACAAAACAGATTGCTCGAGGTTCTTGACTTTCAAGGACAATGATCGTGGGAGAAAAGACAATCAAGAGAAATATCTTAGGTGGCAAAATTATTTCAATCGGTTTAATTAAATTGTTGTTCATATTGCAGGAAAAGAAAACACAGGTGCATATTGGCTCCGCAGGAATCCTGCAAAAGTTTTGATTACATTTTAGGTTAACAAGAATAAAACTTGTTGAATTTAGTAATCTTTCTCTTGTTATACACAATCAAATTCTTAGATATGGAACTCTTAAAAGATATAGAATGATGTCAAGACAAGCCGCAATGGACCTGAAAGCTTCAGGAGTTTGTCGTGTCGAAGTAATTTATCGTAGCACAAGTGGAACCATAATTGTATATAGATTAGATAGTGATTTGTTGGTTGAAAAATTCACTGACTTGTTACAGCTGCCAGAGCATCTGTGGAGAATAAAGATAAATGTTGTACAAAATCATTATCTCATCAAATTTATTGTCAAGATGGGACCAACGCACTTCATATACAGTCATGTTGATGAAGAGACTATGGCATGTACAATAATTAGAAGACAACTCGAGTGGTAATCCACATATCACATAAATGTGGTACATTATAAACACCAACAATGATCTTATCGGGAACTACAGTTTATATACAAACAAAATCGTCTTTAGAGACCCATATATCGAGATGTTCTGTTTGATGAAGCAGAAAGATTATTTGCTGAAGGACAAGCATCTAATTAGTTTGAATCTAATTTTGTAAAAGTTTGTGCAAGTTGTAAAGTAACCTTAGTGGCAATCACTATCTACATTGATTTAGATAACACCCCTCTTAAGATTACTATAATATAAACCTTTCGAAAGCAGTAATGGGCATCAAAAGCTTTAGGCATCCCGAGTCTAGAAAAGTCGAGGAGTAAAGTCTAAGTATCAAAGCTTCAGGGAAGGAAGGGTATGATCTATCCTTGCACTTCTAGTGAACTACGATATCCGAAATTTCTTCTAAATTTGTAATAACTTGTTGTAAGGAGTTTTTGAAGTAATTCTGAAGTTGTAGCCATTCGTCCCTCACCTCCGTCGCAGGTTTTCTGTAAAGTGGTCCTAAGAGTTTTTTGAAGTAATACTGAAGCCGTAAACATTCGTCCCTCACGAGTTTTTTGAAGTAGTACTAAAGCCATAACCATTCGGCCCTTGCCTCCATTGCGGGTTTTCTGTAAAGTGGTCCTGAGAGTGGTATCAGAGGCAACAACTTATTTTGAAATAGTAAACCTTAGCAATTTTCAACTACTTTGTCTAGGCTACATCCCTATTTGAGCCTTCTGCGCATTTTTATGTTGTCTAAAGGGACTTTTATAGCTCTGTCAGAAAGTCCTAGTCAGACACATTTTCATAGAAATTGCAAGTTGAAATGGCAGAATTTTTAAAGAGTGATGGTATTAACCAAGGATCCAATATTCTTAATGAAGCAGAGGTTAAATGTTATTTCAATGGCAATCAATCTGAACCAGGCCTAGAAGTGTTCGAAACAAGAGAATCCAGTTAGGTTGTACCTAGCATCAAAATCACTGAAGAAAATATTAAAGGTACCATTCAAAACTTTACTGCTCCTGTAACTAAGCCTGGCAAAAATAATCAGAAATCCAGTTTGAAGAATGACAATATGATAAACAAATTATTTTACAGGTCTACTTTTCAGTTGTTTGTCCAACCTAGGGTTAAGGCTGTAGAAATTGCCCTAGAGTACAAGCCAAACAAATCACATCCCTTTGTTTCCCAAGTCTGAAATTGATTACATAAGAAGTCATCCAAAAGTTCAATTTGTACATTTTGGCTTGATTTGTATTTATATCCAGCCACAAGTGCCTGAGAATATAAAACCTATGTCTTATGTAGCAATATGTGACCAACAAGAGACGAAGTTTAAACATGTCTGTCAGCTTTCATCTGTGTCTCGACTCAAAGATAGACCTATCTGTTACGAGTTTTGTCCAAATCTGTCAGTCAGTGCTCGTGACAAAGGATGTTTTGAAGTTAAGCTAGGATCCCTAGATTGTTAGGGACTATTTGCTTTTGTCTATGGTTTGAATACATTTGGCCCATTTTGGTATACGTCTATAAATATTTAGATTCTCTACTCGATGACTAACACTAGTCATCCTCAAGTATTAGGTCTTCCTTATGCAAAGGCTCTTAGTGGACCGTACAATTACAAAAGGGAATGATAAATAATCTAGAGACTCCTGGAGAATGGAAATTGGATTGGTTACAAAACTTCACTTGTAAGGATAAGGAGGAAAGGCAGATCCACAACATTGAACTGAATAAAAGTCCATATTTTACCAAGATCTTTGTCTTTCTCTACACATAAAATCCCAGAAATGCCTAGGAGTAGTTTTTCTATTGAATCCTCCAGGACTCAAGGGTCTTATAAAAGAGGAAATATTTTTGTTGAAGTTGAAGATGAAAAGATAAACCAAGGCCCAGATAATGTTCCACCTTCTACAACGCTTGCTTTGTCTGTCTTCTTTACTACAAGACAAAACAATAGAATATTATAAGGAAGATGATATCACCTTCTATAGAGGAGAAAGATGGCCTCCAGTAAAAGGTCACTATAAACAAGAAGCAGAAAAATTTGCTTATTTTTCATATGTTTTTCAGCCAAGTAGCAAAGAAGAAAAAGAGCCATCAAATGAATTCAAGCAAAGAATATACATGGCTCGATATAATCATCATTTCTAAGAGAATTTTGATGATTTGTGTAAATATGTATAGATTATAAAGGCTAGCTTAAGAGTGACCAATAATGATGTCCAGTCTGCAAGATCCATAATTACAGCAGTCCATAGTACTAAAGATTCTTTCTTCAATATGATGCACCGCTCAGGCAATAAAGTTGACATGTACAAAATAGTGTCTCCTCTTTAGATGACACAAATTCAATATTTTAGAAGCAAGCCTTAGTTGGCTAGAAAAGAAAGAAAAAAAGAACAAGAAAAGAAGAGTACTGATAAGAAAGGAAAAGGCATTGAAGAGTCAAAAGAGCCACAGGTAAATAAAGAAGATTCAACTGGACTCGTTTCTAGAAAAATCGGGACAACCTACAAACCCAAACTGGATGACAAAAATAAGCTGAAAAGATCTTTTTCCAATATGCAGTGGTCTCATGTACCAATACAAGCATGGTATCTCAATATTGATAACATTCTAAACCCTATCAATGAGATAACAACACTGTGTAATACTGTGAAGAGTAAAGGAGTTGCTTCAGGTCTAGATGCCAGAACAAATGCAATGTTTGCTACCAAGTATTTTTGGGGTATTATAAACACTTAGTGGTCATCTATGACAGAAACAAGGCATGAGCAACTTGTATATAGTATGCAAGATCCTGCATGACGGCCTAGAGACCCTATGGCCACTCTTAATCTCATCCTGATCAACGAATTTGTTCCTCCACAAGGGTACAGAAAAATGGAAGTGAACAAATGGCTTGCTAAGATGAAGCTCTATGATTTAAGCCTGTTTTAAAAATTTGTTGTTGAATTCAACAGACTTTGTTATGAAGGGAATTGTCAGATATCTAATGATGTCAAAAAGCAATTTTTGGATGCCCGTACATATAATCTTGTTGATAAGGTTCTCGCCCATATAGATGTTAAAGGTCTAATCCTGACATCTATGTCCTTAACTGATGTTATTGACTTGGCCCGACAACAAGCCATGCAATTAGTTTCTACTACCAAATCTATCCAAAAGCTCTCCAGGCATAATGCCTACAAAGTTGCATCACAATTTCCTATAACAGACCCTTTTGGCTCTCACCAATATACCTCCAAGCCCAAAAAGCATGGCAAACGAGTTGCCTTTCATAAGCATTTTTCCCGAAGCGTCGCAACCCTGCTCCTCGTCACACCTTCCTACGTCGTCATCGTTTCCAACTACCACAATCTAAACAAATTATCTGCTATATTTGCAATCAACCATGCCACAAAGCTCTTTATTGTGCATGCAAAAACAAAGTTGTCAAAACCGTTTATTCTACCAATGTAATTGCATGGTGGGATGTTGTTAAAGAAGGAGATCTCTACCAATAAGATGAGATCTACACACCAATAATTGAAGGATGTGAAGAAAGTGACATGAAGAAGATTCAGATGATGCAGAAGAACCAAATCAGCTAGCTGACGACCTTGAGGAACCAGCAACATTCATGCAAAGGCCATGAATATCTGAATATGAAGAGGCAAGTAGTAGCAGCCAAAGTTATCAAAGACGACCTTAAAGAGGAAGAGACAGATGCCCAAGAAGAGGTTTCCAACCTCATTATCAAAGGATTCCTCCTATAATAAGGCATTCTGAACCACGACCAGTTGAATTGCCTCATTCCTTTCATCCTAGTGACAAATGGATGAAGAACGAATACAAATTTTCATCACCAACAGAGGAACTAATAATTCTCTAGATGAGGTGGAAGAAGAAAAAGAACATGAAGAAATTAAAGAATTTGACACTTAGTACAGAATGTGCCTTGGAAACAAGATAGACTGGGTTGAAGAAAACCATCAAGCCAAAGAAAATGAAATCATAGCTGATCCCGAACATTGCCAACCAGTATACTCCAATGTACCAGCTCCTACAGAACCAAAGATTATCTATATTGCCCAGCTGATACACGACAAGTATGCACAATTCATCTTTTTCCAAATAAATTATAAAAGGATTGATACACAAGTAGATACTAGTGCATCACTTTCATTTTGTGAAAATCAGATAATAAGCAACAAAAATGAGCTAGATGAACAACACTCTTATAAATCTCTAGGCATTCAAGGTAATACTTTTGCTTGTACAAAGAACAAACACCAGTAGCCAACTAAAATACAAGGAGAACAGTTTTACTGTGACTTCTTTGAGCATAATCAATTACCAATAGATATGCTTCTTGGTAGAGCTTTTATTGATAGGTATTTGTACACACCCAAATTTGGCAATTTATCATTTGACGATGACAACTTTGGCTTTGCATCTAAAGCATGACTTGTGCACACATTCCAAGCCTAGGTGACTTATTCTTATCTCTCTTTCATGACTTGCCTATCTATTCACACTACTCAGTAGCTTACAAAACTACTTGTAATAATCCGCAGCAGTATGCTATCCCCATGCACCTCACCCAAAATCTTGCAAAGTCCCCTGAACTGCTTGTCTCAGGACCATTTGGTTGGGACCAAAATCGTACCTCGTTCTGGCTCGGGCCTATGTAGTCATGTCTCCCGCCACCCAATGGTCACTTTTCTAATTTGATATATTTTCTTAGATCGATTCATATCCCATGGGTCAGCCTTAATGCAAAATTAAACCTACGAAAGGCTATAAAAGCAAATCTAACTCGCCTTTTACCTCACCTAGCAATCCCCTGGCAATTTCAAGAGCACTCATTGCAAATCACATTCCTAAAGCACTCCGAGCTCTCCTAAATCCCTTCAAAGCAGCAACACCATCTATGAGCAGCCCACACACAAGTCTAAAGCACTTTCAACCAAGTTTAGGAGTCAAGCTTCTCGTTCTAGAGACCGTCAAATTCAAGCCAAGCCAAGTTTAAACACATCAAGCCATTGTTTCTCATTGTCAAGTGATTAAGTTGCCAAAGCAGGTGCATCTATATAGATATCACATGCTAGGTGGAGAACTACGTGTGGTTTGAGACCTCTTCGGAGTAGGAGCTTCAACCCAAACACTAACCTTTTTGCAAGGATCTCCCACCCATTACTTACAAAATGAGCTTTATGATTTTGCAATTGAGCATGTAAAATATGACCCACCAACCTAGCTTAGTTACTAGGTTGCGGGTTTGTATTCTCTATTACCAGTAAATGCCTAGGACCCCCCGTTTCGTTTCCGAAACGGAAACTCCTTCGAAACGTTCTAGAGATAATTATACATGATAATAATGTATTATTTCAATGAATACAAAATATTTTGAGTATTTTATCAGTTATACTTATCTCTTATGGTCTATGGAGTACAATTTTAAAAAGAGTACTATGCATATATATATATATATATATAGGTTTTTTAATAATATATTGTACAGATGTTTCCCGTAACGTTTCTTACCCAAGGTTTTTTGAAAATTGGCATTTCCGCGTTTCGTACCAGTACCCATTTTCGTTTCCTGGCAACATAGTTTGTATGTAATGGAGAAGTTTCATATGGACTAACAACTTTATTAAACTTGTGAAGTGAGTTTGTGATTTCCAACAAATTATAGCTTTGCTCCTTTGTTGTAAATCCAATTTTCTCAAAAACATATGAATTGATACTTCTTCATTGAAGGCATTACCGAGTTGTTTCCTACATCACCACATTCAGCGAATCACATATATTTAATTTGAAATTCGTCAAATCAGCAGGCAAAACAAGAAATTCATTTAACTTCGCAATTTAATTCGTGCAAATCAAATTGTGTGGGTTTTAGGGCTTCATAAATCACTTGGCAGGGGCTTTTTGATCACTTGTAGACGAGAATAAGTGGTGAGATTTGAAGCTGTGGAAATTACAGTAAGAAGTGGTGCGATCTGAAGCTATGACAATGATGTCCATGCAGAAATTACAGTGACGGCCACACAGATCTAGGAGCATTCAAAATCGCCCTTCGAAGTGGATTGTCGAGTGTTGACTGTGGAGAAATTGCCGGAATTGTCAAGTGTCAATTGTGCAAAAATTGTCAGAATCGTCGAGCATCTATTTGTTTTGGTTATATTATTATGTCTTAGTGGTCGACTATTTATGTATTACTATTAGTCACAAATACATATAAGTTTGATCTCATATAAGTTGCCACTTATATAATATAATATATTAGTAAGTATTAGTAATATTTAATAATAAATATATGATAGTAAGAATATATTAGTCGGTAAATTAGTAAATATATATTATGAATTTATGACAGTAGTAATATATTAGTAATTAGTATGCCGATGGGGTGTGGAGTGGTGCAGTCAAGTCACACAGTTGTGTGCTTGCCCCACCCGTGTTCAAATCCCCCCGAGGCACGATCCTCTTTGAGGTGGTTTCGCTGCTAGTTGCGGCATCTCTACTTGCTGCAGTTGCAGCATATTGGTTTCTTATCTCGCTACAATGGTAGCATGTTCGTTCTAGCTTCACTCAGGCTGCTTCACTCACTGCAGTCATTGTTTCACTCAGGTTGTTGCTTCAATCGCTGCAGTCGCTGCTTCACTCAGTTGTTGCTTCACTCGTTGCAATCGCTGCTTCACTCGCTGCGGATGCTGCATCTTCGTTCCGGTTTCATGGCTGCTCCAATCGGGTTCCTAGTGTTGGTTCCCTTCATTGTAACTAGGTTGTGGGTCCTTTCAAAACCCTCAAAAAATTACCCCCTTCCAAAAATATTTATTAGTAATTCATTATTAGTATGGTAAATTAATAGATTAAATTAGTTAATAATAGTAAATTAGTAAATCTCTTAGTCGAATTTAATCACAAATTTATATCAATTTTTTTTCGTATCGAATTTCTAACGAATGTTATACTCCACGAATTCAAATGTGGTGACTTAGGTTGTTACTATTATTCCTTGAGCAAATGAAATATCCCACCTCCAGCATTTAGTTTGTTTAAAAACTATGTACCACCAAGTTCTTTTTCAAGGGGATGTAGAAACATGGGAACACAAAAAGGGGACGCCCACATGTACCCATAAAATTCTAGAAATAACATAGGATAGGAAAATAAAATGGGGACAGGGGCACAACAATGGGGATGGGGGGAAAGGGTTGAGATGCATCACCGCAGAACATAGTTCTAAAACCCCACACAAACTATGCCACATGTGAAGAAGTATCATTTATTTTCATAACTAGAACAACACTTTGGCATTTGCCTCTACACCAAAGGTTTTCTTGTAGAACCCATGTCCAAGAAATCGCAAGCTCTTGTTGTGTTACAATTTATGTTGATTTTGCAGTAATTTACATTGGTATATTGTCCTTTGCCTTTGCAACAACCACCATGTAAAAATGCTAGAGTATGGGTTAGAGACATCATTCTTTTCCTTGGCAACAACCATAGAGATCAAATGTTGGAGTAACAATCATCGAGATTCTATCATTTACCTTTACAATAATGGGTCACTGCTCCCAACTGAACAGTAGAAATATGACTACTTCATCCAAGTTTGGCACATCCAACAAGGACATGATTAATTATAACTGAGTGAGATTTTTACAATTCTTGTTAATATTTTGCATTACTGTTACTTTTAAATTTTCGCACATTGTTTCTATCATTTAAATGCATTCATTTTTTTAAAAATGAAAAAAACATAAACTTCGAAAGTGTTAATAATATGAACTGCTCAATTTTGAAGTAAAATGGTTATCCCATCCAACCGTTCCCAAACACCAATATCATCTGAATTCTAGGCAGAAAATCTGGGTCAATGACAGTTTCAATGGAGCTATCCTGCATTTCAGTTGTAATTTAATCAACAGCTCTATGTTTGTCTCTTGAAATCAAATTGGGCTTAGGATGTATATTATATAAGGGAATGAGGACTACAATACTAAAGTGCAGAATAGGTCATCCGGGGGGTTGTAGTGTAGTGGTAGACTGGTGCATTCATAAAGAGGGAGACTCAAGTTCAAAACCCCACATTTCAATACAGCGACCCATGATTCATCAGACATGTTGCGTGTAATAACATGTCTGGGACTGGGACCCGTTCATTCCTAGAACCGCTCTAGACCCAGTTATGTTCTCACTCACCCTTAACAAACAAAAAAGTGCAGAATAGGGTTTTGCATCATACGTATCATCCAAAACATAGTATCTAGAAATTTCAATATAATATTTTACCTTGTAAATTTCTTTTAAACATAAAGTATGCAGACTCGTTTTTGTTGAAGGATTGAAAATCTTGCTAATCATAACATCCCATCTTGATCACGGAAAATATTCTAAACCATTATTTTGAATCATCGTGCTTCTAAATCAGATTTTCCATTGTTTGCATAGATTGGCACGACATTCTAATAAAAAATGTTCAAAAAGTCTTTTAATATAGCCCCATCCACCTAAGTTACAAAGGAAAAGTCAAATACTTAACCAAACACTACGTTACAGGGTATGCCGGTACAAGACCTGGGTACGAGTATGTACCATACATGGTACATAATATGGGTACAATAAAAGCGGCGGTTTTCGCAATTTATTTTTATTTTTTTGGGTCAATAAAGGTCAAACCGAAATTTTTAACATTAAAAAAGTCTTCTAAACCCTAAAACATGCTCCCAAACTCTATTTCAACAACACATTAACCTCACATTTGCATACTTGCCTTTCATTGCACATTTAGACTCTCACCTTCATATTTTCTCTAATTTTCAATTGCTTAGGGCTGATTACAAGTGCCCAAGGAGCTTCAATGAGGCTTGCAACAAAGGTGTTTGGTGATTTGAGGTAAGTATTTTGTGGATTTTTTAAAGTTTTTTAGTTTGTATTTACTATTTTGTAATTGTTTTCATTTTTTTGTTATTGTAATATTGTTTTAAGCTTTAATTTTCAACTTTTGATTTTAAACATTCTCTCAACACTTAATTGTTTTTTTAAATGCATATGCATTTAAAATGGCTGCAAGTTCTAATATTGTAGGTCAAGGTATTAAAGGTCTCCCCTTCAAATTCGATCCATACTTCCCCCTAGGAGGCATGTCACACAAATAGAACAACTAGCAGGTGGAGGGGGCGTTGTTTTGATTTGCTCAACATGTAAAATACAATTTAAGAGCTCCTATAGTCAGGTGAAAGCCCATTTTTGTGGGGCTGTTGGCCACGGAATCAAACCATGTGGAGAGTTGGATGGAAAGGGGTTGCCACGTGCAAAGACCCTTGCATACATCAAAGAGCAAGAGGAGGCAGATGTAGCAACTACCCTAAAATCCAAGCATCTTGCAGAAAATAAAGGAAGATCGGGTAGCAAGCCCCATCTTTGTCCATCTGTTGATGTTGTGGCCCTAGATCACCCATTTTTGTCTACACCCAATTGCAGCTGGAGGGGAAAAGGATTTCACCTCTTTCTCACAAAAGAACAAAAGATGCAGGCCCATTGGAAAGGGCATTCCAGAATGAAAGCAGGGACATAGCCGACCAAGGTATTGGGCATTTTATTTATGCATGTGGTGTCCCTTTTAATGTTGTTAGATCACCATACTGGCAGGATATGGTGAGATGTATTAATGAAGCCCCTAAAGGGTACACTAGCCCAAGGTATGAAAAGGTGCACACCACCTTATTGTCAAAAGAAAGAAAAATTTTGAAGAGGCATTGTTGCCCATCAAGAATCAATGGATCGAAACAGGGGTGTCCATCGTTTCCAATGGATGGAAAGATACAGCAAATAGGTCATTGATCAATGTGGTTGCAGTGTGCCCTAAAGGTGCAATGTTTCTGAGGGCTATTGATTGTGAGGGGCAGGTGAAGGATGCCCAATTCATTGCCGACATCCTCATAGAGTCTATTGAGGCGGTGGGGCCTCAAAACAGTTGTCCAAGTTGTAATGGACAATGCAACAAATTGTACAGCTGCAAGGTTGTTGGTTGAGGCAAGGTACAGGCAATATTCTGGACACCTTGAAACGGTTCATTCCCTCAACTTAATGTTACAAAAATTGTTTGGTCTAACAAGTCGACGAGGAGGCGAGTGAGATCCAAATGTTCGTCAGCAACCACCACATGTCCTAAACCATCTTCTGGAGATTCTCAACATTGCAGCTATTAAAGGTAACATTCTTCTTTTTTATTTTAGAAAATAATTTTAAATTTTTTTATAATAAATTCATTAAGATTAATTTTATATATTAGTAATTTGTAGAATTTTGATTTTTGAATGTTTTAATTGTTATTAATTTTATTTGTTTTAATTTCTTATTAGGTTGTTGAGACTCGATTTGCCTTGCATGTGCTTGTCTTGAGACGACTTGTGGAGATGCAAGCGACATTGAGTGACATAGTTATAAGTGACCTTTGGGGTCTATGGAGGAAAGCAAATAGTGAGAGGGCGAGAAATGTGAAATTGTTGATCCTTGATGGTGCATGGTGGGATCATGTGGAGTACTTGCTCAGTTTTACCGAGCCCATCGTGAGTATGTTGAGATTTGTTGATATGGATCATCCATGTATGGGTGAGATTTATGATGGAATTGACTCAATGATTGAGTCCGATTAAGACCATCATAAATGCCAAAGAGCAAGATCCTACTAAAGACTTTCTTCAAGGAAGTGCAGTCACATCTCATTGAAAGGTGGAACAAAATGATCACCCCATTGAATCTTCTTGTTTTTGCCTTGACTCCAAAATACTTAAAATCAAAAGCCTTTCTTTGCCCAGGAGGGTCCCACCATATAGGGGTGTTGAGGTTAGTGAGGGGTATAATGTGGCATTTGCCAGACTCTTCCCGGAATCCAGAAAGTAGAAGACTTGGTTAGAGAAGAAGAGTTTGTGAATTTCATATCCTCCATGGATCACTCCATTAGCGCTCTTTGTGACAAATACAAGATGAATGCTTATTCGTGGTGGTACCTCCATGGGCAAGCATACACCTACCTCATGCCACTTGCAATAAAAGTTTTATCACAAGTAAGATTTTAATTTTTTTAATTTCTTAACTCTTTCTTTAAGTTTTTAAGTTTTTACTTTTATAAATTTAAAATTTTAATTTTGCATTGACTTTGCGGCTTGCCTCAATAGGTTGTGAGTTCTTCTTCAGCTGAGAGGAATTGGGGTACATACTCCTTTATCCACTCTTAACCATCCAACAAGTTGGAGCAAGGAAAAGGCTAGGAGGATTTGGTCTTGCAAACAAAAGGATGCATTCTAACACCCGTGCGCCTTCTATCACACAAGAAGGATGAGTACAAGCAAGGGCCAACAAAGTGTTAGGGGGGGATATAGACCCAGAGACTCTTGAGACTTGGATGCTTCCATTGTACGGAGACGACCAACTTTCATTGCTAGACCCAAACCTAGAGCGTACTTTGCATGACTTGCATGGTGGAGCTCCTGGGAAGCAGGCACAGTAGACTGATGAGCGATTGCGGTTCTATGGCTCCTGAAGATGGTTGTGGTTCTAATGAACCACATGATGGTGATGATGCTCTCGTTGAAGACATTGGAGACAGAGCAAAGCCAATTGATTATGATTATAATTAGACTATTAGAATGCTGATGTATCTTTATTTTTGTGTATACATTGTAACATTTGAAAACAATGTACTTGGTTAAAAATTCGAACCAATGAATATCAGTTACAAAATGCATTGAATTATCAATATGTTTTGGTCGAGCTAAGGTATGGGCACATATTTTGGACACCTTGCACCATTTTCCTCAACTAAATGTTACAAAAATTGGGCACAAAAATTGTTTGGATCAAACAAGTCTATGAGGAGGAGAGTGAGATCCAAATGTTTGTCAGCAACCACCACATATCCTAAGCCATCTTCCGGAGATTCTCAATGTTACAGCTATTAAAGGTAAAAAAAATCATTAAATTAATTTTATATGTTTGTAATTTGTAGAATTCTGATTTTTGAATGTTTTAAATTTACTTGTCTTCATTTTATTTGTTTTAAGTTCTTATTAGGTTGTTGTAGACTCGATTTGTCTCACACACACTTGTCTTGAGACGACTTGTGAAGGCACAAGCGACATTTAGTGGCAAGGCTATCAACGACATTTGGGCTATATGGAGGAAGGCAACTCATAGTGAGAGGGCCAAGAAATGTGAAATTGATTGATCCTTGATTGCAGGGTAGAGGATCACGTGGAGCTGACTTGCTCAGTTTTATTGAGACCATCGTGAGTACGTTGAGATTTGTTGATATGGATCATCCATGATGGGTGAGATTTATGATGGAATCACTCAATGATTGAGTCGATTGACCATCATAAATGTCAAAGAGCAAGATCCTGAGACTTTTATCAAGGAAACAGTCACATCTCATTGAAAGGTGGAATAAAATAAACCCCATTGCATCTTCTTGAATTTATCTCTTGCAGCGAGGAATTTGCCCAGGAGTGTCCCCCAAGGGATTGAAAGGGGATTTCACTCAGAAATTTCCAGAAGATTATTCAGATCAGATTTCCAGGTTCATAGTTCAGCAGTGTTTTCTTCGGAGCCAAATACAAGATGGATGTTTTTCAGTGGTATTTTGGGCAACCAGCAGCTGGGTCATACCACTTGCAAATAAAAATTTTAGCACAGACTGTTTTAAATTTCAGCTCATTTCTTTAAGGTATTTTTAAAAAAATAATTTGTCAAATGACTTTGTGGCTTCCTCAATATTGTGAAACTGAGAGGAAGGCTGTATTTTTATCCATTTTAACCACTGAAGTTGGAAGCAAATAAAGATGGAGGATTTGGTTTTCAAACAATTACATAATCACACTTCAGATCTGAGTTTTCAAGGGCCCATTGTTTGGACTGCCCATAACTTCATGCTTCCTGATTTTTACATGTAAATTTGTCCCCTAATATCTTGGCAATTATTAGAAGGGGAAGAAGTTATGGTTTACTTGATGGTGTGATTTGAACCACATTGTGAGATCTCTCTTAAACCCTAGTCGCATTTGATTCTAGAAATTGCATTAGGATGCCCTAGTTTTTGTGTATACAAGTAACATTTTGAAACATGTGATTTTCCAATTTGATCATTTATCAGTGAGTATAAAAATTGAGGAGGAAGACATTAGGGATCTTTCAGGCTATTTCACTTATGTTTTGTGGCTATTTCATTTATTTAATAATTTGTTCTCTATGCATGTATAAGGCTGAAATTTTGCTTATTTGGCTATATTTTTTAATACTTTATAAATATATATTATACGGCCATACCCGGCGGTACCCAGGCCCCATAAAAAAATTGTCAGCTCCAGCATTACCTGATCCCCATACCTGTACCTGAACCTGAACCTTACCGCCATACCTAGGGGCCCAAACATAGGGAATAATATCTTAAAAGTTTGTGATATTGTTTCTTCCACAAAATATGCATAATTCCCATGTCTGCTAATTTTATGTTGCACACCTTAGTTGTTTAACACTAAATCTTACCTCTGCTTGGTTATTGTCTCGATTGCCTGTTTTACATTTCCAAAAACGGTATGTCCTTCTCATGTTCATCTACTCCTAGTCTCCTCAGGTGTTGCCATAATGTATCTGTTGGCAAGAGAAATAAGCTATCATTTATGCACCTTTAAAAAATATTTCATTTGTTTCTAAAATTTACCTTCTGGGATTTTGCCTCCACAGAGTTGCAGAATGCCAACCACAACAAAAATCAATCCAAGAAGTTGTGAACTGTCTTTGTCCTGTACAAATCTGATTCGAAGCTCCTCTGGCAACATGCTTTTTAAAACATATGATTTGACCTCAGTTGTGCCTGCATGCAACACGCAGCTGACCTGCATTAAATCAAATGCAATATATGCTGATTTCCAAACAAGCCATTAAATGAAAACCAATTGAAAAGCTTACTTTGTTGGCTACAACGGGTTACATTATTCTTTGAAGACCGAGAACGTTGTAGTTCCTTCATTTCATAGCCAAAAATGCTTGCAAATTTCTTTTGAGCCTGAAGTCTATTGCTAAATTTGGAAGATTCCTTTGACGATAGTTTTTAGTCACAATTTGTGTGAGCTCCTCTCTCTTCACAGGAACACCAGGGTGTTGATGATTTTTGAAAAGCATGAATCTCATCATTTCAGCAACAAGCTTGTCTCGCTCCTGCAGTGCAAGTTGTACAAAAAACATATATCGGTTCACTTGGTAGCTTCATGCTGTTAATCGAGACTGTTTTATTCTGGGCTCATTATCAATTTCAAAACAACATTTCATGGTTATTTCTCGTCATACAAGGCTTAGTCTACATCAGAACCGGGTTTATTTATTAGCATCAATTATGTTGAGTTAGGGGTGCTTTGTAAAGGCATGTATCTGAATAAATAAATTGCGTTTAATAGATTACATGTTATGGTGAGAACCAACTAATTTTTTAAAATAATTCATGAACTTCAAGATACGAAAAACAAAAAGGCTTTTGTCATAAGAGAACTGCTTGACAGTATACACATATATAGTGACACATAAAATAGCACAATTTTCTCTTGAATCAATGATTACATGAAATTGTTCCTCAGAGTTGGATAAAGTCATCATTTTCAGACTGACAGTTCTGCCCATGGCTGCAAGACTCGAACTCAACTCAGACTCAGCAAGATACAGTCCCCAGGCCGACTCAAACCCAACAAATTAAAAATCATTAACTATAAGAAATTTCACTAACACAATGAATTATGAATATTCTTCTTTGCAAAACAGTAATGATGTGAGATGGATAGTCCAATCACCAAACTATAGATATTTTTGCATGCCCAAAGTAGAGATTTGATCTTAAATCCACCAATATCAAATGAAATGGAATTTTTCTTGCCATGTACCTCTTCCTGCTCAGCAAATGTGAATGAATTAACATATATAGTTTCTTCATTTTTATCAGTAAATGATTCTTTTTTAAATTAAGAAGCATGGGTGCGCCCCTGACCCCTGCGTACCCTTGCCTTGAACATACCGGGTACGGGTACGGTACAGTACGGCACTTGCCGGGTGTGTCCCGGATGTACCGGGACGTACACTGTCAAAAACATAATTGTTTTTTTTTTGTATTGTATAATTCTTTGTAAATACTTCTCTTCGTAAACTAATATTTGAAATCTAAAATTTTCTTCATAAACTACCAAATATTGAATTGATTCTAAGATTCCAAATTACTGAACTTGTAAGTATTTGGGAGTCCTTTTATTTCAAGGTGGTGCAGAAACAATGTACATGGGATAACCGTGTTAGTAGTTTACCCATAATAAGTTGGCTTCATATAAAGGGAATGAATATCAAGGATGGAAATATTGAGCTTCTCCAAACAGTTTTATGGCCTATTCCTATTTAGCTTATGTCTTTAATATTTGTTTGTGATGGTATTAAAACAAGATTACTCCGAATCATGGATTTCTTTTTATGCGAAATGGAATAGGTGATAATGAGAAGAATGCTTTGATCAAATTGGAGGAAATCAGAAAACCAACATTTGTTGTAAACAATCTCTCTTCTAAATAATTCTTAATCTAAACATCTATTGGTTTTGAGGAAAGTCTAGATAATATATTCTAGATTATTTGTATTCATATTGCCACATAATTAATGAAATTTCTAAAATAAAATAATTAATAATATTTTAAGTTGGGCCCGGTCAATTCTCCATTTTAGGGGCAACTTAATATTATTATTAATATAAAGGTATTTTTAATACTCATTTCTTTTGTCGGCAAAAAGGATAAAAAAATAAAAAAAAGATGGAATGGGAAAAAAGAAAAGAAAAAGAAACTTATATTTTCATAAAGAGGTCGGTCTTTGGAGTGCATGCTTGAAGATAAAGGAGAAACATATCTCCCAAGGAGGTCGGTCCTCATGGGGATCATGTTTTAGAGATTTGGCACCACATATGAGCTATATAAGGGGTTTGCTTGGCTTGGAGAAGATTATGCATTTTTGGGATCTTGATATTTTCTTGGAGTTGGAGCACGCTTTGCCTCTTTCTCTCATCCATTGAGGACGGAAACCCTCATTGGATCCTATTGGGGACGAAAACCCTCAATAGTTACAACACTTGGGGATGAAAACCCTCATTTGTTGCATTGGTGGCTTCATCCGGGAGTCACATTTGAGCTTCAAAATTCAGAATTTCAGAACGGCAAGGGTTTCTATCAGTGCTAGGGCACAAATTCCAGCTAGGGCATGCCTTTTTGGGGCTGCCACATTCATTTCAAGCTTGATCTACCCATTTGGAGATTTTGGGATCACTTTTCAGTGGGTTTTGATGGTTAGAAAAATCTTATTCTAATTTTATTTGATAGCTGCCATTTTTATGGTCATTTTGAGCTATCATTTGCATTTTTTCTCCAAGTATTTATGAAGTTACGGAATTTTGAAGTTTCAGTTGTTTTTGAGCATTAATTAATTCCAGCAGTCTGCAATTTATGGTTGAAGCAATTATTTTGCATGATTTCATCAAGGGTTTCATGTTGTTGATGTATTTCTAAAAATTTGTGTGGAGAAGGCAAAAATCTGAATTTACCCTAGGTCGCTTAGGGTTTGGTGGACCTAAAACAGGTCGCTGCCCTAGTTCTTGCATAAAATTCAGTTTACTATCAATTGGGGTTTGTGTTATTTCCTTGTTTTTCAGTTTCAGCCTGGAAAGGGACATTACAGTGGTATCAGAGCCCAAGATCTTGCCACCTGAGGGTTATCCATGCAAGAAGATCACAAGGAGTACATTTGCTATCAAAGGAAGGGTAAGAAGAATTCAGGGCAGCCACTTGAGATGGATAGTATGGGCCACAAAGATTCTCGAAAAAATCCGAGTTGAGAAGACTTTGTGATGACGTTAGGTTGAGATGTTTGCCCTAGGGCAAGAAAGATTGGCGAATAAGATGGCACAGTTGATCCATGCCATGCAAAACCTAAATGGTGAAGGAAGCTCTTCAAGGGCAAGCAATAATATTCAACCACCAAGAATCGTGAGTGATTCTTCATCTAGGTCATTCCGACCTACCTTCCTCCCAAGAAAGGAAGTCATTCCGGTGGTTGAAACACGACATTCAGTGGGTCACAACATTGCGGACAACTATGAGGAGTATAGGGCTCTTCCAAAGAAGATTCGTGATGCCATATCACTTGTTGAGTTCATAGGGTTGAAGAAAGGTAGAGTGGGAATTGGACCAAGGTCTAAACCCCAAGCTATGCCCAAGGAAAATGGGAAAGATGTTCCAGCCCTAGAGGGAAAGAATCCCTCCATTGTGATCAAGGAAGAAGAAGAACACTCGAAGTTGTTGGGCATTGAGAGGGAGCAAGCCCATTGAAGCCCTAGAAGTACCTATCACTCTTCCTAGGGATGAGCCATTGACTGATTTTCAAGGCAACAGTGTGAAGGGGCATGTGTTTGATGAAGAAACCATGGAGCATGAGCCCAAGAAAGAAGGGAAATATGATGTGCCAAATTGTGGAGGGGAATTGGTGGTTGAAGCCCAATCTCCGGGTGATAATGAGAATACTCAGCTTGCTGGAATTTTCAAAACAGCAGCTCATAAGAGACAAGTTGATGGTGTTCATGACTTTGGCAAGAACCACGAAGAGGCTCCATGCATGTGCCAACAAAATATGGATGAAGTCAAGGTGGGAAGAGCTTCACTAGTTGAATATGAAGAGATCTCAACCAAGCTTCATTCGGCAAAAGAAGATGAACAAGTTGAGGACAGCCCAAGGTATGATAGTGAAAATCACATTTCAGTTTTTTGGTCTCCTCCTATGTCCACTGCCATACTTGTGTCATCATGGGCAGCTTGTTGAAAAGAATGAGCCTATGTCAAGTTTGATGCTTCATAGTATAATTGGTGGTCATCATGGACAACATAGTGGAAACGGTGATAAAGTGAAGAACACTCTAAGTGGCAAAGGGTACATAGATCCTTTGAGTTACAAAAAAGATGAAGTCCTCAATGGGTTCCATGTTACTATGGCTAGTGAGTGCTTCATTTCGTGCATATGGTTAGAAAGAAATTTTATGAGAAATCATATGGAGTTTGTTGTGCATTTGAACTCCCTTGTGAAGGATGAGATGCTACAAGATGGCCTCATCATCCCTTGCACCAAGAGGTTCCAACAACTCAAGCTCACCTTGGGCAAGCACATGGTAAGTGGTGATTTCTATGTGAATTGTAATGAAGATACGGATTTGGTACTTGGAGTGCCATGGCTACACTCTTTGGGTAAATTTACCCAAGACTACCAAACCATGGAGTTGAGGTTCAAGCTTGATGGCCAAGAGGTTGTGCTTCCAAGCATGACAAATGGGATTCCTCAAGTTGCTACAGCCAAGAGGAGGGGAAGAACTTCCGGAAGAAGGCAAGACATATGGGCAACACATAATGAGGTAAAACCTACAATTTTATTTTCAAAACAACAATCATGTTATAAGGATTTTGAATTCCTAATTGATAAGCAGGCTCTTGGAGGGAGTGCTCCAATAGAAGTAGAAGTTGAGTTCATGAATTTTGTGTTTGAAATTGAGCGGGATGGTTGTTATCTAGTTGTTCTGAGCATTGTAACTCAATTGGGATTTGGAGGTATGATTGGAAGTAGTAGGAGTCTTGATTTGTGGGATTTCAAGCATGTTGTCATGAGTTTTTGTGCTGCTATCATAGACATTTCCAGCCCCCTTTCCATGTTGTTGTCAGTTGTAGGAAGTTTCCAGATCTAAGTTATGAGCCTTCATGAACATGTCAAGTTTGGTCCATGTGAAGCAAAAAACATGTCAACGATAGTTAAAAATTTAGTGGTTATCGAGCAGTGTAATTGGGACTTGAGGAAATGCTATGCCTCTCCATCTTTGCAGGAATGGACAATGTTGTTACAATTTTGGGTGACAATGGGTTGTCCAAATCATGGAGCATGTAGACAATTCTGGCAGAAACATAACTCAGTGCACCCAAGCAAAAATGCAGGTGAAAGGATTTGAAGTGGCAGGTAGGATAAACATGTCAATGATGCTAAGAGTTTTGGAGAGTTTTGCTAGTACATGGATTGAGCTGCTCCAGCTATTGCCCCAGAATCGCACATTCTTAAGGAAGAAAAATTGGGAGCAATTTTCATTTCATGTTATATTATTCAATATCAAATTTTAGGATGAGATTTGTCACCTGATCAATTGTATGATTTAGAATGGTATCTACTTTTATATTTATAATAGGAGTTTGAAATTTCATTTTCCCAAATCTTTCCATTCATGTTTTATGACATTAAGTTATTTAAATTAGGTCATTAAGATGTTTTCAATTTTCCACTAAGATCTTCAAATCATTTATAAACCTTGATTTTAATTTTGCAAAGGAAATATGTTTTTAATGGATACTGTTTAGATTGAATTAGCCTTTGGGACAACATCATTCTTTTGACTAGCCATGATCTTGATTTTGGGAAATTCCATCACTTGAAGCATGAGTTGATTTTTGGGATTCCATCACTTGAATGAAAATGAGGAGAATGCAAGCCATGGAAGAGAGCTAGCTTCCATATTTACAAGGCATGAAGAAATAATATTGGGAGCTCTTGTTTCTTTTAATGTGTTTGTTCTTTGTGTAGGCATAGGAATAAAGAAGAAAGAGCAGTTGAATTTGTTATCCACCCGAGCATATGGTGAAGAATATGGGACTGCAGCTGAAGATGAAGATGCCATAATGGAGGATGGCAAGTTTGTGATTGCAAAAGGTTTCATTTTGCATAGAAATAGAGTCCCTCCAATACTTGGATTGGGAGTGAAACATAAAGGCTTTGAGGAAGGTACAGCTCAACCTAGGACAGCGGGAAGAGGGCAGCCTAGACCACCTTTTGGGCAGCCAAGGAGGCCACTACAGCAAGGTAACTCTAGGTGTTTGACTTTGGATCAGTTTTGCATGATGCTCAAATTTGCCTTTCCGAGTTTGTCGTTGAGTGAAGAATGCAATCAAGAGTTGGGGAATGAGGTGTTATCTACCCCAAGTGAGAAAGGAAGTGTTTTTATGGCAGCCATGAGCCAAACTGCCATCATTGATGTTGTTGTCATCATTTCTAGCAGCCCCCACCTAATTTCAGTTGCATTTGTATTTGGGAATATGGAGTGTTCTTCCACCTTAGTTGACAAGGATGGAACGAAGAATGAGGATGCCACATTGGGACATGGATTAGCTTGTCAAGTTGCTGATTATTCATCAACTTCTTGCTCTATGACTGAGATTACAACAGTTTGGAAGGCTTTTTGTACAGCTGAGTATGCAAAGAGAAGTGTTGTTAATGTTATTTTTGAAGGTGAAAGTGAAGAACGTAGAATTGAGGTAGCAACTGATTTCTTTTTCAAGGAAGTTGTTAAACTTCACGGGCTACCAAAGAACATCATTAGTGAGAGGGACAACAGGTGTATGAGCTTGTTTTTACAAGAGCTCTTCCATTTGACCGGCATGGGATCCATTTTTTTGAGCACTACAACATGCTTCATCTATTGGGCATGGTACTTGGGCATGTGAGGTTGCATTTGCTTGAGGGCAAGCAAATTTGGGAGGGGAGGACTGTAATGTCCCTTTTCTAAAATAAAATAATTAATAATATTTTAAGTTGGGCCCGGTCAATTCTCCATTTTAGGGGCAACTTAATATTATTATTAATATAAAGGTATTTTTAATACTCATTTCTTTTGTCGGCAAAAAGGATAAAAAAATAAAAAAGATGGAATGGGAAAAAAGAAAAGAAAAAGAAACTTATATTTTCATAAAGAGGTCGGTCTTTGGAGTGCATGCTTGAAGATAAAGGAGAAACATATCTCCCAAGGAGGTCGGTCCTCATGGGGATCATGTTTTAGAGATTTGGCACCACATATGAGCTATATAAGGGGTTCGCTTGGCTTGGAGAAGATTATGCATTTTTGGGATCTTGATATTTTCTTGGAGTTGGAGCACACTTTGCCTCTTTCTCTCATCCATTGAGGATGAAAACCCTCATTGGATCCTATTGGGGACGAAAACCCTCAATAGTTACAACACTTGGGGATGAAAACCCTCATTTGTTGCATTGGTGGCTTCATCTGGGAGTCACATTTGAGCTTCAAAATTCAGAATTTCAGAAATGGCAAGGGTTTCTATCAGTGCTAGGGCACAAATTCCAGCTAGGGCACGCCTTTTTGGGGCTGCCACATTCATTTCCAGCTTGATCTACCCATTTGGAGATTTCGGGATCACTTTTCAGTGGGTTTTGATGGTTAGAAAAATCTTATTCTAATTTTGTTTGATAGCTGCCATTTTTATGGTCATTTTGAGCTATCATTTGCATTTTTTCTCCAAGTATTTATGAAGTTATGGAATTTTGAAGTTTCAGTTGTTTTTGAGCATTAATTAATTCCAACAGTCTGCAATTTATGGTTGAAGCAATTATTTTGCATGATTTCATCAAGGGTTTCATGTTGTTGATGTATTTCTAAAAATTGTGTGTGGAGAAGGCAAAAATCTGAATTTACCCTAGGTCGCTTAGGGTTTGGTGGACACATTACATCAAGCTACTATGGTTCCACCCACTAGCAAATGAGATGAAAATAGTAAATGGATCTTTTAGGTGCTTGAGAAATGTTATCTTTGAGAAAAGTTAAATTTAGCAGTCACAACTTCAAATCAAACATCTTTTAGCCTTTTTTATAATGCAGCAAGGCAACTTCTCATATAAGCTCAACTAACAACTTGTAAGAGAACTTATCTCGCTTCAACAAAAGTGAGTAAAAACTTAGAATTGCATTGACCAAATAAGGACCATCAGCTGCTGCTCTCTTAAAACGAGATAAATTTTTATGTCACAATCCATTTCCGATTGATCAGAAAGACATTTATTTAAATAAATGAATTTTGATTGAACATATTTTAATCAGTTCTTTTAGTTTTATGATTATCTTATTTATGTTATTTAATGATTACCTTATTTATGTCATTTAGATATTGATGTGATTATTCTGATTTAGATGGGTTGTATTTATATCTGATGATTGAATGCAAATGACAGTCAGCATTAATTATGTCTATTAGTTTTAGCAAATTGGTAAATGTGTTTCTTCCTTTAGCATTAGTAGTTATCTTATTATTGCTTTCATCCGTTGTCTAAGACGGACTAGTTGCGTGATGTTTACTGATGTGGATGCAAGACTACCCCACCTACCCCCGCAATAGTGGGGAGGCCCAAAGAGAAAGTATCATCATGTCGAGGCGCAGCAGATCTGAGATGAGTGTCTCGGGGAGAGATGAAAGTGAACTCACATACAACTATCGTTACATTCATTACGTGCTTGTTTATATTGTTTTGAGCATTCAGTTTTAATTCTTTTATTAGTGTGTGTTACTCATCATGTTATTAGCCTTATCGATGTCTCGTCTCATGTATATACTTGTTTCCTCCTGTGCTTGATTTTGACAAATGGTTATTGTGATGTGGGGCTTATCGATAGGTTGATGCAACATAGTTATGTTTGGCCTTCTTGACCTTGGTCTTTTCTTAAAAGGGATTACTCCTTGGTTGCCAGTGTTTGATATGGTATTACATTTCTAAGGGCTTTTATGGCCTTGAGATATCCTTTGGCATTATAGTTACTATAATGTTGGTTTTAACTGCTATGGAGTTCACATGAAACCTAACCTTGGCACATTGTAGCCTCACTATAGAATGCAGTCTACACCTTGGGGCATGATATGGCAAGTGGTTTATGGGATTCTATACTAAAGTAGTTGTTTAGTAGGATTCTTCTTTACATTAAATTTCTAACATGTGTTAGATCGCGCCTCAACCTCAAATTTGTAAAGGGATTAGGTTTTTCGACCTAATTTCCTTATCTCCTTTGAGAGAATGTGAGTAGGGTTTTGTTTAGGGGGTGTTTAGGTTTTCTTGCTATTTTGACGACTTGGCAGGCAGCATGCCATGATTTTAAAGGTTCTTAGCAGACAAAGTTTATGGGGATAACATGCTTTCATCCGGAAGAGGTACACGGGGTTTTGTTTTGGCAAGTCCCTATTCTTAGTAGGGCACGACTGCCACTTTTCATGGCAATGGCAGTCATGAGGATGGTAGGGCTTTTAGGCAGTTATTTGTATTCCTCTCAAACTCATATTTGGGGGATCTTGCTTCAAGTTTGGAGACTCCCTTGTTAGTAGAAGTTTTTGTGAAACCAGGTGTTGTAGCTTCTGTGGATGCTAATTGCACTGTTACTGTGTTTATCTAAAACCGCTTCATTCACTCTTGGATTCACAGGCATGTATTTGAGTTGCTTCTAACCCTTTCTATTCTCGTGATTGTAAAGAGGTGATTGATTGCATTATTCTTACTATGAACAAACATTAATCGAGGTTGATTTTTTGCTCAAATAGTTAGTTATTTTGCTTAATAAACTAGGGTTCTCATGAGAATATGTTGCAGATCTGTAGGTAATTATTTATCGTGTTTTAGAAGAGAGGGAAACCCGTGGTTGGGTACCCACTATGATAAACTCTAAGAGCTGAGTGCAAGTATGGGTTTATCTTAATATGTTTTGTGTGTGTGGTGGTAAACCCTAGGCACTTCTGAAAATGAATATTAGGGTGGCAACCCTACCTTGGGATCTGACTATGCAAAGCTTATTACTTCATTTGCAAGTTTTGAATACCTATGTTTTCACGTCATTGGAGCGACAAAAGGATCAATCCCTATCAATTCCTTGAGACTTTATTGTTATTGATGTCTTTATGGACTATGCTCCTCCTTCACAATTTCTCTACACTATAGAGGTGTGAGGGACGTGAGGGTGTCAAGAAATACGGTGGAAGTTTGCTCCCACTACCTTTCCCAACACCACCATCCCCTACCCAGGATGTAAACCTTGATGAAAATTAGGGATTGTGATGGATTTTAAGTTCCTCTTTAAAACAAATGCAGGCCTTACTACTGTGCGATGAGGAGATAGACGGCCCTAAAAGTAGACTTGTGGTTTTAACTAGTTTGGTCATCTTAAAACCTAGGCCTTAAGAAGGAAACCTAGAGACAGGGGGATTTGTTACTTCTTGAAGTATATTTTGAAGATCTTACTGAGAAATTTGTCCTCTAAGCAATTTGTTGATTACGTGATATCCACTTTACTTATCAAAGCACGACTGCAGTTCTTTCGCACATTATAGCACAAAGCTCCATCTATACTGGCATTTTCAATCAAGATTTCGTTCAAAGGTCTCACCCAATGCGCAGAGAGAACACTAGGCACACCTCATTATAGATACAATTGCAAGAATCCAACGCAATCCCAGCTAATTAATTAGATACACAACACATTTGAACGAAATCCAAGCCTAACATGCATAGGACTCATGAGCATCCATCATTCAAACCCTAATTAACATGGATTTGCATGAAGACTCCATTATATCCATCGGTCATTAGAATTTACAATCATTGTTCCAGAATTAGCCTATACATTACATGTTATAGGCTTCGCTATTGTAAATTCCAGCAGGAAATCCGAGCATTACAATGAATCACAGATCAACTAAACTTTATAAAACTCTACAGTGGAACACTAAAAGCTTGTCCATAATGAAGAATTACAACATTTTATATGTTTTTGGATACCACTGACTTAACCACAAATATTTCCTAAATATTCCTCCCTGGAATCTTCCAAAATCTCAAAGCCAGACCTTAGCAAGCACGTTCCACTTTTGTGGTGCCCAAAAGATCTCGGATTGTCCACTAACTTGGAAATTTTTGTGTTGCAACATGCCCCCTACTTATTTGTACGTTGGTTTGTTGTTCTGCACCACATGTCTCACCCATGCTTTGTAGCAAATTGGCTTAACTATTGCGCCTCAAAAATATGCGGGTCAACATCTCCCCGCACTAAAATAATTGTTCATCCTCAGACAAGGTTTCATGCATCGGTCCTCCCTTAGGGTTTCAGTTCCTATGCAGATGGTAGTAGTTGCCTTTACAATTATACCTTCATTGTTGCTCGTCCTCCCAAAATTGCCTCAGTTCCTCCTTTCTTTCCTTTGGCCTCCTCTAGAGCCTTCTCAAAATCATCGAGACCCAAGGCCTCATTTGCTATAGCATGGTTTCGTATATTTTTGAGTTCATTTTCCAACACTAGTATTGCTCTCTTTATTTTGTTCTAACCTATCAAATGTTTTCCGAAACACTCAGCTATCTCATCCAAGGCATCCCCCTCGCTTATCCCATAGTTGTTTGTCTATTTCATGGACTTACAGCTTGAGTGGTATTCTCCTTTCCATCATTGGCCTCCTCAGCCTAATCTTGTAATGTTGGATTTTGCACTACTTCTGCAAAACAAGCTTGTAAAATCTCATTTCTTTTACCAAAAATCTTATGGACTACCTCTGCATCTATAAATGCTTTGTGTAGTGCCTCCTCTTCCATCACCAAAACTATAAGGAGCCCCTACAACTCATTCATTACCTTTATCTTTCTGGCGCTGGGTTCAAATTTCGCAATGGACTCCGCAACTTTTTAGCCTACCACCAATTTGGTGACAACCGCATATAACTTCTCAATGGGAGTCATCCCCTCCAAAAAACTTCATTTCTAATATTTAGGTTCTTATCAATAACTTCCTACACTATCACCCTATTTCCTTGCGCATGGTAGATGTTTCTTCCTTGGGCTTAGCCTTCCTTGCTTTAGCTTGCTTTAGTTGTTGTGCAAGGTGCCTCCTTGTTACCTCTGCAACCAAATTTCGTAAATTTGGTCAGCACTCAAGCTTCAAAATTACGCACCCTTTTTGTTCATTTGCGAACATATTCGGGTCGCACATTGTAACATTGCCAAGGACATGGCCGCCTCTATGAATTATTACATTCCCTACCCCTTTCACAAGTTCTTCGATAATGCAAGCATGTCCATATCATTGCCAAAACATTTTGGAGGTCACTTTTTGTGTGAAAATATCTCGATAGTTTCTCCTTAGTAGCAAGGGATTGCATTGGATTATTATGTTCTTGTTTAGCTTTCATTGGACTTTTCTTCATATCCTAAGGCCTTGTCTTTTACCTCCTCTTCATCCAAATTATAATTTTGGGCTTCTCATTATGGCCCTATTCAATTTCTTCTTCAGTAGCAAGGGATTGCATTGGATTATTATGTTCTTGTTTGGCTTTCATCGGACTTTTCTTCATATCTCGAGGCCTTGTCTTTTACCTCCTCTTCATCCAAGTCTATAATGTTGGGCTTCTCGTCATGGCCCTGTTCAATTTCTTCTTGCGCAAGCAAATTTTCTTCATCCGCTTAACGTGATTCATCCTCCCCACTCTCATTTGAGGATTCACTAATCTTAATTTCTTCCTCTCCTTCTTCTTCCTCTTCTTCGATACTTCTTTCAATATATCTTCCTTTTTTTTTTCCTTCTCGTCTTATGCGCTTTTTTTTGCTCTTTGTTCTTATTTTTGCGCACGTGTTGGAAACGCGTCTTTGTCAATTTTTTCTATCTTTTATCGGCTGAATTCTGCTCAGTTACCAGCTTACCTCTGGGAGTGGATCCCATCTTCTCTAGTACTTCCATTTCTACATTGTCTACTAGGATCTTCAACCTATTCGCCACATATCACACCATTCACTATTTATCATTACTTTAAATTCTTATCCCTGGGAAAATCTAGCATGTCATCCTCTAAATCCTCATCATTCAAGACCTCTTTTGGTCTTGACAGACAAAACCTCTCCGAAGCAATTCTCTTTCCACATCCAACTTTTCAACATATACATTTTTTGCAATGCATCCCCTCCAATCTATTTAAGGGCCGCTCCAAATACATAGCGGTCACAACATAGGGCAAAACCCTCTAAATATCTATAACTCTTCTTTGTCCTTTGTTTCATGCATAGTTAGCATACTCTGCGAGTACTCACCGAGTTGGCGAGTACTTGCCACAAATTCCAAACAACGAATATTCGCTATAATAACTCACCGAACAGACTCGGCGAATATTGGCAAGTATTCACCGAGTATATTTGGCAAATATTCGCCGAGTTTGTGCCAAATACTCCCCTAATGCGGGATCTATGCCAAATACTCACCTGAAATTATAAAGATGCATTTTATTCTTAATGCAATATTACAAATATATATTGATAGATACGGAACACAAAAAGAAAGAACAATTTATAAATGACTAATATACATTACAAATATTCAGATTTCTACTAAACTGACAGTGGTAACAAACTTCATGCCAACCTTTAGCATAGTATTTGGACATGATTTTCTCATTTTATAATATTGAGTTATAATATTTTTATTCAAGTTCACACCCTTTTTTCATAAGGTTATCTAAACTCTTAGTCTTAGATATACAATGGTGGACAATTGCATAACGATAAGCTTGCATTCTATAAAAGATACAAATAATTATATTTTTAAAAAACCTATAAATAGATCCATTTTGAGAACTTTCAATCGAATAAAGTTTCAAGCACTAACAATCTTACAAATAGTTTTTCCTTGCACAGATTGCAACTTGCAACATATATAGGGCATCTTGAATAGAATAAATCAAATAATCTCAAATATATCATCAATTCATCTACACAATAGTATCATGAACAGCTCCTATAAAATCCTCAAGCTATAGCAAACAATATTACTATAAAAACATACTGAACCAGAGGATCCTCATTGAGAAACACCGATCTATGATCTTCTCGGAATATGTCACAATTAGTTACATTGCATAGAGCAGATCAAGAGCTTTCCGACGGTTTCTTGTTTACTGAAAACAGAGGTCATATGCAGAAGATATACACAACTAGCAAAAATAATGGACTGCGTGCAAGTTCGTGGTGACATGGGCATGTGCACATCCGCCAAGTGGACCAATGAAATTGCGACAAGTGGCACATGTGGTATTGAAGAAAAATTGGTTTTGTGACTCTGGTCTTCGACGCTTGTTTTCGGATGGGTGGGCCCCGTTATTTGTTGGCTGGGGGCCCTCAGCCAAGGTTAACACACTTTTTTAACAGAGGGGTGTATTTGCCTCTAATCTTCACATTACCATATTAGAGCTTTTGTATATATTTGTTCATGTTAGTTATCACAGGATGTATGTGGGATATATGTAGCAAAGAATTGAAATTATGTATTGCTTTGCATTGTATTGCTACCTTGGTGGATAGCCCAGCTTGTGAGTCAAGCTACCCCTAGCTTGGCCGACCGAGCCAAGTTGCCACCTTGCTAGCTCACCGCTCAACAACCTACCAACCGACACTGCCAACTCACCTGTCATGCAATTGCAGACTCAACGCACCGACTACTCGATCCCCAAGCCGCATCACCTCCCAACTAGCAACGCCCAACTCCCAACTTGGCTCCACCAACAGCTCAACCCAACTTAGCACGCCATATCCACCGCCTTGTCACCGTGGTATGGCAAAAGCGGTCCACAAACCAACTTAAACCACTGACCACCTATATTTAAATTGTCCTGCCACCTGACCCGCACAATCTGGGATATTTCCCCCACAATGGTAAAACTAGATGCTTGGGGGATAAGGGATTCGACCCCTTAACCAACTCCATGCCAAGATTATGTTGCACCGTTGTGTCAAGCAACTTTTGGAAACATATTATATAAGGGGTGAAACTATATTTGAAGATCTGAAGAATGTGTAAGCTTAAGGCTTCAAAAATAGGAGTTAGGAGCTCTTTTGGAGAAAATTTCCAAAGGAAGACTGGTGTTAATTTTTCAAGAGGAATACTATGACAAGCCCTTGGAGGTCTGAATCATCTTTATACACCTTTTAAGTGTTAATTTGAGTGATTTTAATAGATCAGTCACATTAAAATGGACCCGAAGATGTAGGCTTTAATGTCGAACTCCGTTATGATGGATGGCGCCACTTTTCGCATTTTTAATTCTGGTTTTAATTTTGATTCTACAGTATTTGCATATTTTTAAAAATAATCAAAGAAGTTATAATGACTTAATTCTAATCTGAAAAATCATTGTTTAAAGCAATTTTTGGTGAATGTGTACCAATTGCTTATGATTTTGGATTACCTACCAGAGATGGGGTCCGTTCGATATTTACCTATGTTGACCACCTACTGGGATTTGAGCTCACTAATTCATGAATCCAACCAGCTCTACAATATCTAACCACTTTCTCATTAATACTAATAGAAAACACTTCTCCAACATTTTATAGACTCATTTCATACATTTTGTAGCTATATTTTGCATAAAATTTATGTTTTTTAAAGAAATTCGCATATTTTTTAAGTTGCCAAAATTCCCTGAATATTCGTCGCGGTCTTGTCGAGTCAATTTTTTTTGGTTTGCTAAATACGAGTATACGAACTCTGGTTTCATGTTTATTATTGTGTGGATGGTTGTTCATTAATTGTTATGGATTAGGGTAGATGTATGTTTGCTTTGTCTTATTTATGTTATGCCCCTTGGTTTTATCCATCTTTTGACCTACCTTTACTCTGAATCCTAGTAGAATACCTCTCTTTATGTTAAGCATAGGCCTTGGAATCCTATATCTTAGGGTTTGGATTACTATCCTTTAAAATTGTGAAACTTGCGCTCCTTAAGCACCTTCGATATCTACATCTTGTCTACAAGCCCAGATTTGATCCCCAATAGAAAGTGAACAGGCAAGGATCCATCTTTGCCAGTAATACAGACTACACATAGTTGGTGTGGTTGGAATCCATAAGGGTTTGTTAGGATGGGGGATGGGGATATCCCATCAGCTGGGATCGGCCTTATGCTTGTATTTCTAATTTTCATGGATAAATTTAAGGCATTAGCTTGCAGATGATGCAACTACTCTCATGCGATTCATCCATGGTTGGCCTACAAGGAAGTTATAAGATAGAGGACAATCTAATACCATGATATTGGTGCCCACAGTTTTCAGTCCCATGGTAATAGGGAGCCAAAGATAGCCAAGCTGTTTTTGGTTGGTTTTGTCAAAGCCTCAACAAACAAGTCATGTGCGCTTGAGGTCTTGTTAAGAAAATCCTAGGATTTTATTAGCTAGAGGGATGCAACATTAAGTCATGAACCTTGGTCCACAAGGACCTTCCTTATTTGGACTTCCTAGATGAGGACACTAATAAAGAGGGGGATCATCAGCACGAAAGAGGATTTTGTCATTTAACATGTCATCCATAGGGAACTCTAATGAGAGTGCCTTGGTAGGTTGGGGAGTCGCAATGTCTTTAGTGTGAATTTCAAAATTAGGAGGTTGAAGAGGGGATTTTTTCTAAGTTGTCAATACATTTTCAATACAGGAATAGAGTATCCGATATGCGGATACTACAAAAAAAAAAATTGGTCCTGAATACGACATTGGATACGGCCATATAGAAAATAGATAAAAGATTTTAAAATATATAAATTCTAGCCTAATATATAGGAATTAACCACATATAACGCATATGAAAGACAAAAAAACTAAATAACCACAAAAAACAAATCATAATTTGTTAAAGGCTTACATTAACATTAAAAATTCAATTTATTACACCAATGATCAAAGTTCAAACTAGTATTTAATAGTCATCATATTCCTCTTCATCGAGAGCATCAACATCAACATCATGATGTGGTTCATTAGAACCACATGGACTCGAACCACTCCCACTAGGGCCACTACCACTAGCACCCCCTTGTGCATGTAAGTCTTGCAGTGCCGAAGAAGCCTCCAATCACTCACCATCTAATGACAAGTGGGAAATGGAAGCATCCAAGTAAACTCTCTCTATATCAATATCCCAACACTTTGTTGGACCTTCCTTGCACTCCGGCTACTTGTGGGATAGAAGGCACAAGTTGGAATATATATACACCAAATCTTCAACATTTTAAGCCCCCGACTTGTTGTACTTCTATAAGTGGATGAAGGTATATGTACTCCAATTGTGCTCAAAGCAAGATGAACTCGCAACCTATTGAGGCAAATTCAAAGCAAAACTAGAATTAAACGCTCAAACTTAAATTTTAAAAAGTTCGAACAAAAAATGAAAGAGAATTAAGCAGATAAATAACTTACTTGTGCCAAGACCTTGATTGCAAGAGGTTGCAGGTACAAAGATGTTTGACCATGGAGGTACCACCACATATGAGCATCCATCTTGTATTTGCACCGAAGAGTGCATAGGCTATGCCCTATTTTCGTTATGAAATTCGCAAACTCTATTATAACCATGTCCTTTACCTCAAGATTAGGGAAGAGTCTAGACAATGGCAACATATATCCCTCACTTATTTTTGCATCTCTACATGGTGTCATCCTCCCCGACAAAGAAAGGATCTTCATGCTATAGAATTTAGAAGTCAATGCAAAAGCAAATAGATGTAGCGGGTCGGTCATTTTCTTCCACCTTTCAATGACGATTGATTGTACTTATTTGAAAAAATTCTCCCAGGGATCTTGCTCTTTTGCATTTATGATAGACTTGATCTTCTCAATCACTGAGTCGATACCATCATATATCTCTCTCATACATTGTTGATCCATGTCAAAAAAGTGAATCATGCTCATAATGGACTTGGTAAAACTTGGGAAATAATCTACTCGATCCCACCATATGTCATCTAAGATAAACAGCTTCACTTTTTGGGCCCGTTCAATGTTTGACTACCTCCATACCATCCTACTAAGTGTCTTTCGCACCTTCACAAGTCGTCTCAAGACGATCATATGTGATATGAATCAAGTCTCAACAACCTAACAAGAAATGAGAAACGAAAAATTTTATTAAAGAAATTGAAAACTTTTGAATACTATATTTTACAAATAAAAAACTTACATTATAAATAAAAGAAAGATAGCTTCCCTTACTTTTAGTAGCTCCAAATGTAAGAAAGAACTAAAGATGTATTGCGAGTGGTGATAGTTGGTCACAAGCATTTGGATCTCTTCACCTTCGGCATACAATTGTTGAATCCACTTTAATTTACTTGGGCATCCTTCACATGCCCCGCACAATCAACTGCTTTCAAAAATATTGCCCTTTTAAGACATACTACAACCACATTGATTAAAGGGCAGTTTCTTGCATCTTTCCATCCATCAAAAACAATGGACACACCCATTTTAATCCACGATTCTCTAATTGGCTGCAATGAGGTTTCCACATTTTTTTTCTTTTGCCAATAGGGTGGTGCGGAGCTTCTCATAACTTGGCCCTTTGTACCCTTTTGGGACCTCGTTAATCACTTTCACCATCTCTTGTCAATATGGTGACCTGACAACATTGAATGACAATCCATTTGCATACACATATCTTGCAATGTGCTCTTCTGTGATATCCCTACTCTCATTTTGAAAGGACTTTTCCTATGGTCCTTTTGTCCTCTTTCATGAAAGTGGTGAATCATCATCTTACATGGAGGTAGACGTTACAAATGGATGTGGCAAGGTCACAACTAGGGAGCCAATACTGAGATGGGGCAACGAGGTGGCCTCGTTGATTGAGATGAACTTCTTTTTTTAACACCAAATGACCTGTTTCAAGGCAAAGGTTGCTTCTGCATCTTTTTTTTTTCCTTGATATACTCCAAAACTTTTGTTGTTAG
Source organism: Taxus chinensis (assembly GCA_019776745.2). Classification (NCBI taxonomy): domain Eukaryota; kingdom Viridiplantae; phylum Streptophyta; class Pinopsida; order Cupressales; family Taxaceae; genus Taxus; species Taxus chinensis. The sequence continues at coordinate 39,002 of JAHRHJ020000068.1, forward strand.
CACCCCTAGATTGTTCTTCCCCTTGCAAATTCTAACACCATGACTATATATTGCACACAAATGGACTTTCACCTAACTATATAAGCCTTCGAATATAGTTTCACAATTATGGCATCTCCAAACAAAACACCCTCCACCTGGAAGTTGCTTTAGTATTGTGACATGCCTCTATAACAGTGAATTTGGATCAAATTATTTGAATAGGGATTGTCCAAAGGAGGTGGAACTTGTTGCCATTGTACTACTACCTATAAGTTTATAAACCAACAACATAAGCAAAAAAGATAATGGTTAAACCTTAAGCCCTGGGGCATAACATGTATTTATCATAAAATAATATAATAAATGGAAAAAGGTTTAAAATTCTAAAATGAAAATAATAAAAAGTAAAAAGAAGCATGAAGTGTGTGAAAGATTGAAAACAAAATGAAAACAAAAAATTAAAATCAAACTTGAAAGTTAAAATCTTACCTTCAATGAATAATCCACAAATCCTCCTCCTTTCAAGCTCCTCAATAACCTTGGCAACGAATGGGCACTTGTACTAGCTTAGGAAAATGATTGCAATGCTTGATGAAGTATCAAACCTAAATGAGCAAAATGAGAGCTTAGAGAGGTAAGTATGCAATGAGGGAATGAAAGGTAAGTTGTTTTGCTTTTGTTTTATTTATTCTAGTTCACTTTTAGGGTTACCTATTATAAAATATAATGTTTTTTTTATCTTGTGTTAGAAATAGTGAGAGAAAAATTTTAAAACTCATTTTTTACTCGGAAACGTATGGAGTGGTCGGTGTACAATCGAGGTACCCCCAAGGTATAATTAGGTATGCCCTACATGTTATGACTTATCCAAGTATCTTGCATGAGTTCCATTGCCATCTCACAAAGCATAGTAATTAAGTTCATCAAGGACACCAGTTCCCTTGTGGTTTTTGATAAGGTCCATAACTAGTACTTAGGCTAGGGAAGAATTATACGTGGTTAATATTTATTGATTGTAGAAGTTGACTAGTAGATGGAGGGACCATTCCCTTAGGAAGAGGAAGAGGCTCCTTCATTGAAGCTTTGTTGGTGAAGCAGGCTCATCATTATTATATTGTCATTAGAAGTATCCTTAAGCGACAAATTGGGTTGTGAAGGTTTCTTAGGTTTTTGTAGACAAGATCCTAATGTGTGGACTTTCGTCGATTAGTTAACTTTTGTTGCATTCATTTATTGGAAATCGATATAATTATGGTTGTAGAATCTTCAATATGCCCACAAAGTTGTTCATGGATGCCTTACTTATGGATATGGACGATATTCTATAATTGGTCTATTGTTGATAATTTTTATGAGATTGACGAGGACAATTGCTATTTTTCATAGCATTCTTTGGATGATGGTGTTAAGATAAAAGTTAGGACCTAAGAAGTTAAAGGCGATCTTGTGGAGATCATGATAATTTTCATGAGAGTGCCCAATTAACATGCCACCAATAAAGCAGAGATTGGGGTTATACAATGTGGGCATTGCTTTTGAGAGATCAAGGTGAGTTCCTATTTTAGGACTAGGCAAGAAGTGTTGGAGTTCTTGGTAACTCAAGGGTGGATGGTGAGGGTTGTGGTTGAAGAATTGAACTAATTGGATTAGATCTTGAAGATTGAAAGATATATTTTGTAATATCCCCTTTTGGGATATTATTAAAATCTGCAAATTAATTAACCAAATCGATCCTAGAAAGATTAGATCTTCTTAGTTCGACCTCAAATAACCCAATGTTGATAATACAACCCAAAATGGGGTTGGAGTATGCCAAAGTGGTAGGTTAGATGAGAAGACTAATTAGAATGCTAATATCATCCAGATCTGATTTTTCACAGCTGAAAAATAATTAATATTCAAACCCCAACTAATGCAATCTTCCAAAATTATTTCCCGCTTAACCATCTTCCAAGCAAAAATTCTCAAACTTCGGATTTTGGGCCACAAAAATATGAAGAATAATATTCTAAAACCAGATTTTGCATAGCAAACACGAAACCCTAATTTTGCCCTAAAAAGTAGGTCGCCCAACACATTTAGGGCATCAAATCCACTCCAAAAATTATGAAATCACCTTCTCCTTATTTTTCCTAATTTCTAGTACCACATTCAATATTAAATTGATCCCAAACTACAAATCTGAATTTTATAACAGCAATTAATCCAATTAAAATGCACCCAGAACTTTTGAAACTTCAAAAATTAATATCTTACTCAATACTTGGATTTTTTGCATGAAACAAATTGCACAATAAAGTTGAGATAAAGAGTTTTCCAATGAACTAACAAACTGAATTTTTAGCCCACTGAAATTCAAATTTGCCCCTGAAATCTGAAAACAATTCGCTAGGGTTAGGGAAAATTAGTTAAATAATTTCCAACTCATGAAACCCTTCCAAAACTCTCAAACAATCAACCCTTGATTTGAAATATCTATGTTGACGCGTCCCCTTCCCTTTTAGGGTCAGACCGAGGAATTTCGGAAACTCAAATGCAAGATTTCAGTAAATTATTGTAATTAATACTTCAAAACTTATGATAAATCAATTACAAAAATGTATTAAGTTCTATATTTGAAATTTGTGTGAAATAATTTGCAATGCATCAATAAATATTTGAAATTTCCTAATTTATTAATAAATTAATAATCCCTCCCAAACAATTAAAAAAAAGCAACTCCAAAAAAATTTGCACCAAACACGTCAAAACCTATGCCGTCTTTAGGTTTGGAAACAAATATATGAAATAATTGAATTAGTTTTCGCAACAAACACAACAAATAGATTAGCATAAATAACCTCAAAATCATGATAAATCTCCAAAAACCCCAATACCAGTCGTTACACTAAATAAATTGCAATTCAGCAATAATAGTCATAAAAGTACTTCAAACCCTTCACATACAATGCAATTTACTCTCAAATAAATGCACCGAACTCTAAACCAAGTCGCCAATGCTTAGAATGAAGGAAAAATGCATAGATTCATCAACAATGATGTAAGAAGACTTCAAGCTAGGGCATACATCCCATTTCTCCAAGCATGGAGTAATTTCAAATGATCAATCTAACATAACCCATAAAGGAAATGCGACCTCCTTTTATAGAACTAAGGGGTGCAATGTCGAATGACCGACCTTTTCCCTTTTGGAGGGAAAACATAAAATCTCATTAAAATATTTAATACTAAGACTATGTGCACTTTATTTATTTTTTAATTAAATAAATAAAAGTAACTAACCTATGTGCACATTAAACTAACTAAAGAGACTCCCACTTGTAGCGCTAGGCATGCCAAGGGGTTACAATGCAAATGAAAAAATAGTTATTAATAATGTTCCTGAAAAAGGGGACATTAGATATTTTCCCTTAGAAGTGACTTGATTTGGAGATAAATTGATAGCATTAAGCATTGATTTGGCGGAATCCTTAGTTTAGATAATTAAGCATTGATTAAGCATTGATTTATCAATGTTATCATATAAATATTTGAAATTTCCTATATTTTTAATAAATTAATAGCCATCCCTTGCCGTCCCCTAAAAAAAAGCCTCCAAAAAAATTTGTCCCAGAAACACGTCCCCCCGCTCCCCTGCCGTCCCGGTCCCGGAAACTTGGTGGAACATAGGAAATAATTAATTAGACACAGCAACAAATAGATCTAGCATAAATAACCTCAAAACATGATAAATCAAACCCCAATACCAGTCGTTATGGCTAAATAAATTGCAGCAGCAATAATAGTCATAAAAGTACTTCAAACCCTTCACATACAATGCAGATTTACTCTCAAATAAATGCACCAACACTCTAAACCAAGTCGCCAATGCTTAGAATAAAGGAAAAATGCATAGATTCATCAACAATGATTGTAAGAAGACTTCAAAGCTAGGGCATACATCCCATTTCTCCAAGCATGGAGTAATTTCAAAAGTTCAATCAACATAACCTACTAAAGGAAATGCGACCTCTTTTTATAGAACTAAGGGGTGCAATATCCAATGACCGACCTTTTCCCTTTTGGAGGGAAAACATAAACTCTCATTAAAATATTTAATAAACTAAGACTATGTGCACTTTATTTATTTTTTAATTAAATAAATAAAAGTAACTAGCCTATGTGCAACATTAAACTAACTAAAGAGACTCCCACTTGTAGGCGTTAGGCATGCCAAGGGGTTACAATGCAAATGAAAAATAGTTATTAATAATGTCCCTGAAAAAGGGGACATTAGATATTTTCCCTTAGAAGTGGCTTTGATTTGTAGATAAGTTGATAGCATTAAGCATTGATATGGCAGAATCCTTAGTTTAGAAGATTCTCAAATTCCCTCATAAGGTTGTCTTGCCTCTAAGCTTGTTCAACAACCTAAACTCCAGACAAAAAGTAGACCTTATATTGGAGAATGGGATTCAAGGCTTTAAGAAAGATTTGAAAGAAATTTTGACTATCAAGATTATGATTGGATTTATTTGATCATTCATTACGTGATTATTTTATGTTGACAAATCTTTGGAAGGCATTTCCAAGAAGCTCAAGTTGTTGAAATTCCCTCATTAGGAGATTAACTAAGTTTTCTAATTTAGTTACTAAATGAGGAGATAGTTGATTATACCATTCTAAAGCTTCGCATTTTCGGGTTTTAGCTAATAGCTTGGTAGTTGTATGGGTATTGGTATGTATATACACTTTGTACAAGTTTCCAAAGGCCTTAAGATGAAGAGTGGGGTTGGTTGACTCATCATAAGAGATAGATGCCTGAAATCACCACTATATACATCGAAGCTTATAAGGAGCTACAGGTTTATTTTCTAGAGTTTGTAAAACCTTGTTGTGAATTAGGGGTTGGAAAATTGGGTTCCCAAAGGTTATGGAGGTGCAGAAGAGACATTGGTAGGTCCTACAATGATTTGCAGGGGTTGAGATGCCATTTGCAACATTTGATTTTGCATTCGAGCTACGTTTTGATTAGTAGTTGTTCACATACAAGCCATTTGATCAAACTTGACAAACACGAGGTTGTTAAGTGGTGGGTTTTGGTGTGAACCAAAAGGATTAGTGGTATTATTACAAGGATTTACAAGAGGGTTTGGAATGAGGATTACTACAAGGATTTGAATATCATAGTTCACATACTCATATTCAACAAATACCTGGCAAACCCAAAATAAATTAACTTGGAAAAAACTCAGCAAGACTCACTGAATGTTCGGTAACTTAAAAAATATGCAAATTTCCTTTAAAAACATGAATTTTATGAAAAATATAGATACAAAATGTATCAAATAAATCTGCAAAACGTTACAGAAGTGTTTTCTATTAGATTTGAATACAAATATAGTACAAAATCGCAACATCATGCGAATACAACAATCAACTAATGAGTCTTACGAATTCATGATGATTGCCATTGAAAAACTATCAGGCATTACATTATGAAAAATACTCTGCAAATGAAATTGTTTCAAGATTTCCTACTCGCATTCGCTATAAGGATTTTTTTCATGCCAAGGTATGCTCGATAGCTAGTGATTCAGTGAGGAGTGTGAAGCCTCTAAGACAACAGCCACTTTTTTTGTGAAGTCTCCTGTCTTCCAGTGTTCTACATATTTATATCATGTTGTCATGGATAGTTCAAGAAGGGTCTCGCCAAGTTTTGGCAATATTCACCGTCATGTTAACTACTTGCATCAAGTTTTGGATAAACTGCCAAAACAAGGTTGTGTTTTTTTGGGCAATTATGTCACCTGGGATGAAAATGTGATAGTAGTCCGAATAGGTACACTATGGTTGAACATGATTTGAATGTTGAAAACAATTTGTAGTTGTGTTGTTTCATATTAGGAGCTCTAATTTTAAGAACTCAAACATAGTGAGCAGATCCTTTGATTAATAGTGAGGTACATGTGTATGTCCAAGTCCTTAAAGAGAAGCTCGAGCATTTATTGGGGTGATTTAGTCAACCATATTACAGAATGGTTAGCAAAGGTTGAGATTGTAATAAATGTGCGCCATGAATGATTTGCTTCAATGATGGGTATGGAAAGAAAGGAGCAACCCATGTAGAATTTGAATTGGTTAAGGCATGCATATGAAAAACTCCAGTGAAGACATGATCATAAGTGATGTAAGAAGATTAAGAAATGATAAGAACCTTATGATAAATAGGATGACAACGGTAGTCATATGCTCCTTTTTACGTTCATGCTTCACCACAATGTATGTGGGCTAAGAAGGTCTATGATTGTCTCTTTCTCTTCTCAATAAGACAATAAGGATTTTGAAAGAAGACCATTTCTAGGGCCTACACACAAGCTTGCCATATAACCCAAGGGGAGCAATTCCATAGTTCTAAAAGACAATAATCCACACTATTAAAGATGTACTTCTGTGAAGCCTATAGCTTACGAAGGGGATGGAGTCTATACTAGTATGCTCGATTGTTCAAGATGGACAAAAGATAATTGATAATTAAAGAGATCTAGACTAGGTTTGTAAGATAAATTGGGTTAAAGAGACCCCATAAGGGTTTAAGCCAAGGAGACACATGTAAGGCTGCCCGATATAACCTTGCAATGCTAAAGAATATACTACTCTACCTAATCTAGAACGTTTTTGATACATTGATCATAAACAATCAAATTATAATGCATAACATAAAGCTGCTAAAGTGCTTTAAAGATACCTATGTGAAGACATCCATTGGCTACATTGACTGTAAGTTAGTAGAACCTTATGAGACAACTAATGTAGGGGACCACAGACAAATAGAAAAAAACCCTTCACAAATCACAATTGGGGACTCCAAAGACTACAGTGACCTATGTCTGGTGCAGTGTTATTCTTGAGTATCCCTCCATTCAATGCTGTAAAGATAGTCAACAAAATGAATGTACTAAACTTAAATAAACCTTGGAAGAGCAGTTTGGTGAGCTGCTACAACAGACTGTATAGACAATGATATTATGCTATGAAAATGCTTTAAAGGACACCTATAATTAGGGGACATAATTGTTCTTTATGGGCTTTCAGACATCGTACCATGGTCGTATGCAATTTATGTTAAAAAGTACGTGCAAGACTTGTATTGACCATAATCAAATGCACAAGTCGAGTTTTAGGCAACAAGGTAAATCCTAGTGGTCGTCAGCAGAAACAACCTCATGACGTGGAACAACAGCCACTCCTTCAGGAATGTCTAATGTCTTCCATCTTCATTCTTAGTATAGATGTAAGTTCATGGATTGATGTTGGAAGGGTAGTAAGTTTTCAAAGGGGGATCCAATGTAGACCGATTGCAAGTCAAATATTTCTCACAGATACTACTAACCAGCCCGACCATTTTAGGTACACCTTATTGTCCCGATAATGTTTGTGATTGTCACTTAGGACGGTTAATGCACAAAGTTGCAAGCAAAGAGAAAAGTCAGTTGAAAAATCGTTGTATAACCCTCCACCATTGGTTTCAACTGCATCCATAAGATCAGAACCTCTCATGTCTCTAATGTCGGGGGACGGGCATTGTTTATCAGAAGCTCGTCTGTACTCAATTAGCTTGCAATGAGCATTACTTAAGGAATAAAGTGATTCATCCAATTTTTTCTATGCTGCAATTTGATGATGTATTTATTCTTCTATAACCCTATGATCACCTAACCTTTGCATCAGTGTAAGTTGTAAACAAAGTTCTAAAACAATAAAAAAACTTGCGATTTATTTCGATACTACCTTTTACAAATGGCTCAACGATGCAATCGCTCACAATCAATAGAGTCATGAATATAACAAAGAACCATAATGTTGGCTCCTTAGTTTTGAATTTGAGCATACTTTCGTCTTAAAAAACTTTATGAACTCTACAACGGAATGCTAAAAACTTGTCCACAATCAAAGATTGCAACAGCTTGTATATATCTAAGGCACCAATAATATTGTTAAAATATTCCTACCTGGAATCTTGAAAATATACTAAAGTTGGAGCTTAACTAGTTTCAAGCTATATCTGCTTCTTAGGCACGCCATTCCAGAAGTATTATGCTACTAACCTGGTCAACAATGGTTGTACCTAACAACCTCCTACTTTATTGTCCTACGCCATGTGTCTAACTCAAAACTTTGTAATAAATTGGCTAAACTATTGTCTCAAAATATGCGGGTCAACATGTATCATTGTTGTGCTACATGATCACAACCAGTGGACTTGAAGGTGTTAAGCAAGTTCATTAAACGCATTTTCTCTCCCATAGATAATACAAGATCAGCAATTGTTTTCGCAGTTGTACAGATCTTCATTATGATCATTAGTGAGTGGGAAGTATGAAACAAACTGTTAATAGTGGAAAAACATCCTAAGGACAATATTACTTGATTAGAGAAAATCCGTACCAAATATTATCAATCAATTGTAAAGACAAAGACGTGCCCAATGTGTTATGCAATGAAACAGCTTTACCTAAAGGCATGTATTGCAATAAACTTTGTATATATTGTGGGTGTTAGTATGAAGGAGAAGCAAAGAGAAAATTGAGAAGGCAAACTGCACTGCTGAAATGTAACAGGCAGAGTTTTATTTATATGTAGGGATGATGGTTACATAGTTACAAAACAGTTATCAGTTATAACTCCTTAATAACTGCCCAGAACCGAATGGTTCATTATATATTCAACACCCCCTTTTAATGACTAAACCTGGAAACAATATCAAGTTTGTGCCGAAATTTTACAAATGTCCTAAAGCCCATATGTTTAGTCATTAGATCTACAGATTGTGCCATAGGTTGTACTTCGAAATTAGGAGTGCCATTGTTGTCTCGCGGTTGGCGAATGGGGAAGCACCGCAAAACAAGGATTTGGTTGTGTGGATAGAGGATACGACAAGTGATCCATTGATTCTTTGTTACGTGATTCATGGGGGACCAGTGATGAATCACCAATGGCTGAGAGTGTCAGCCCCATCTCCAGAGTGCTGAAATCAGAATCTCAGAGAGGTGGATTGAGAAATTTGTTCAAGGCTTTTGTAGCCTGTTGGAGTCTATATAGAGACTCAGTTAGCCTATAATCTAAGTCACCTCGATCATGCCCTTGCAACACCGTGTAGTGCTCATCCAATTTTTTTGGGAAGAGAAATAAGACCATTTGTGCAATAGGAGTTAGAACCAACTCTGCAATAGTAGGAGAAACAAACATCTCTGTCTCAGTAGTGGGAGAAATAACCATCTCCATAGTAGGAGTGAGAACCAACTCCTCCGTATCTATTTGCTCATCTATCCCTCTATTGGGAAAATCTTTCACAACACAATGAGCAAACTGTTCATGCTCTACTTGTCTTTCGAGCAAGTACCTCTGAGTGAGTGGCTCGGCATGCCATCTCACCATGCACCGTTAGTGCATCTGGAATAGTGGAGTCTCCATCCACAACAAATTGTTCTTCAGAATGAGGAAATCCATCCTCCCAAGGCATGTCCGCCTCCCGTACATCCGGTATAGTGGATACTCCCTCCATAATAAGTGCATGTAGGTTGACTATATCCAAGTCAACAAATCTGTGAGGAATGGCTTCCTCCCAAGGCATTGCAGCCTCCTGCACATCCTGTATGGTGGAGTTGTCCTCCACACGTGCATTCATGTTGATCATAACAGGATCAACAAGCCGATATTGACCACCTTCCCCAATACCAAGGGCAATCATCCGTCTGATGGTTCACATCAAAGACAACAGACTTCTTCCCACAGAAATCCACAGAAATATTGGGATTTTCAGTTAATTGACGAATAGATAGAAGATTCTTTTGTAAAGAAGGTACATATCTAACATTTTGTACCAACAGTTTATGAGCATTATTCAATACAATGCATATATCTCCTATCCCTTCTACTGCAAGTGATTCTCCATCAGCTAGTACTACTGATTCAAAACATATATTTGCAGTAAATGAAACATACCAGTCCTTGCAACATGAAAAGTGTGTGGACGCATCAAAGTCAATGATCCAACAACTAGTACCATTGTCATGCGAGCATGATGTCGTAAGACAATAAAGAGCATGTTTGTCATCTGAATCTCGTTCTTCTGCAACTGTTGCCACATGTTCCTCATCACATGGCTTTTCGTTTTGTTGTGAAAGATCATCCTTCTGCTTCTGACAATCCTTCTTAAGGTGCCCAACTTTGTGATAGTAATAGCATGTGACCGAATATCGAGTGGACTCACCAGAATGACGTCTCTACTTTGCTTTTGACTGTGTGACAAGAGCACTCTCTGATTGGTCACAATTAGATTCTTCCTGAATTTGTCTCCGCTCCTTTTGCAACAGGTAGGAACTCACCTTGTCAAACGTGAGAGTTTGACTTTCAGCCATTAAATGGAGTGCCTCCACAAATGACTCATACGAAGAAGGTAAGTTGTTTCAGAGCCACCATATCATCGTCGTCCACCTTTTTGTTGATGGAAGATAACTGGTCTCAGAGGTCTTTCATCCGAAGTAGGTGCTCAGACAGCGATCCACCTTCTTGTAACTTTACGGAAAAGAGCATATTCTTCAGGTATAAAACCCGACTCTTTTCTGACGTCTGATATTTATCCCTCAAACTGGTCCACAACTTGCTTGCCACAGTAGCATTCCGCACTTCCGGTATCATATCATCTGACACCGATAACTTGAGAAGCAATAATGCTTCCTCATGACGTTTTTCATAATCCACAAAGTTTGTCGTTGGTCGAGCTTCACTACCCATGATTATTTTATCACAATCACAAAACTCCGCAAACATTAAAATCTTATGGCTCCATACATTGAAATTAGTGCCCATTAATTTTTGCATCTCCGGCAAAGTCAAGTGTGAAATATTTGCCATTTTATTATTCCAAAGTAACGGAAATAATAAAATAAAAAATTTCCCACACTTACTAATAACAATATTACTTATTCCAGCAAATAATATTAAAATTAATTACTCCAGTAAATCGTACGAATACCTTTGTTGCTGAAAGAAAAAAAATAATGCCCTCGAACCCTTCGAGAATATTCAACTCCTCAAGTGTTTCCCTTGTTCAGCAAACACAACTCAAACTTTAGGATTTACGACTGCCCTCTAGGAGTATTTGCGACTGCTTCCTTCATGGCGACTAACTTGGGCTCTAATACCAATGTTAGCATATGCAAAGACGAGAACAAATTCAGAGAAAGTAAATTGCACTGCTCAAATGTCACAGTGTAATGTCCCCTTTTCCAAATCGAAGACCTTTGGCCCTTTATGTCTACCCGATGGCCAAGGGGGAGTTTTTAGGGTGACATAGCTTTATTATTTTATTATATTGTGCTATTGTTTCTAAAAAATAATAATATTATGAAAAGCACATATAATAAATGATAAAGTTTAATAATAAATTAAAATGTCAAAATACAATTAAAAGTAATTGTATTAGAAAGGGGAAATGGCGACTTGCCTTGGGAGTCATTTTTGGGAAAATGTGCCAATTAGCCCAAAAAAGGAAAATGCGACCAGCATAGGGGAATGAAACAATTTGATTGGCCGACTTGAAGGTGGTAGTTGGGCTGATCTCCCTTTAAATAAACAAGTCGACTTGTATGGGAGCATCCAAATTTTTATTATCATCTTTTGCATTGTTAAGAGCTCTGAACTTTTATCAGAAATTCCAAGGACGAAAACCCTTGTGAATTTATTTCTTGCGGACGAAAACCCCAGGGGATTGAGAGCGGATTTCACTCAGAAATTCCCAGCGTTATTCATCAGATTTCCAGGTTCAGTTCAGCCGTGTTTGTGAAGAGATTTGAAGGTGTTTTTCAGTGATTTTCAACCAGCAGTTGGGTTGGCCCATTGTAAGCAGTTTGGCAGCTAATTCTAGAGGTATTTTCATCCAAAAATATTTGTCAAATGTTTGTCATCATACTGTAAACTGATCGCTGTACTTTCTATCATCTTCTGAAGTGTATTTTTGAAGATTTTCAATCTGAATAATAACAGACTTCAAATCTGTTTTTCTGGGCTATTTTGGACTGTAATAAGTTCAGCTTTCTGTGTAATTCAGCCCCCAAATATCTAGGCAGTCATTAGAAATCATAAGTATTTTTATTTGGTGTGATTTACATTGGCTATCTCTATTAAACCCTAGTCGCATTAGGGAAATTGATATACAAATACATAAATCTGTATTTGCTGTTTATTTGATATATAAATTCATTGGAGTGTAAGGGGGATCCATCTAGGGATCTTTCACACAGGCAGAATGAATTTATTATGTAGGGATGATGGTTACATAGTTACAAAACAGTTATCAGTTATAACTGCCCAGAACCAAATGGTTGATTATATATTCAACAGTGGGAAATCAGTATAAACTGATGTGTTGAGACTTTGTAAAATCTGCTTTTAAGGCTGTAATGCAGAGTTGATTGAGGTTGTTGTGGCTGTATAAACCTAAAAGCACAAAAATTTCACACTTATGTTGAACCTGATTCTAGTTAGAGCCGTTTAGGAGTTGATTTTGAGATGATTGTGCAAGATAAGCAATGGACTTAGAAACACTAAGAGTTCTCAGTGTTTTTTAGTAAACTCATGTATCATCGGGTGCAGTGCAAGTGGTTATGTGGCTGCCAATACCTTATATTTGGCCAAAGCATGATTTGTATGATCACTAGTCTTGTTCATTGTACCGTCTGGTTCGTAGTGCTTGTCATGGATTGTTTGTAGATGGTGATGATGCTTTTGTTGTATTGTCCGGTTCTACATGACTGCATTATGAAGGTGACTAGTACTTGTTGCACATGGTTCTCTAATTCTCTAGCCATTAGGTTTTTCACATCATCCGTCCTTGTTGAAGGGTAGGGCCACTCCCATTTGGGAAATTTAGGGAGGTGTGCGAGGGAACCATAAGTCTTCGTGGTTGGAGGAAAAGCACCTCAATACTGCTCTCCCTCACTCCTAGCTTGATTTGCTAATGCTACCTTGAGACATGCTGCAGGTGGAGTACAGTTGAGAACCCCTTACCAGCTTAGAGGCATTGGCCATCTTCTCATGTAATATTTATTGAACAATGTTGGAAGAGTATGATCTATTGTACTTGATGAGCTTTATGTATGGCTGTTGGAGTTTTATTTATTGGGGTTGGTTGTGTTCACAAATGCTCGGAAGTTTGTCAAATCAAAGTTGAAAGATTGGAATAAAAAAAGATTCAATAATATCTTTTAAAGGCAAAGGGATCTTCAAGAGAACCTTCAATCCATTCAAGGAGAGACAGAAGTAAATGGAATCGCAGCAAACACATTGACAAAGGAGAAATCCCTTTTAAAAGATCTCAACTGTGTTACTAATAGATGAAATCCGCCAGAAGCAGAAATCTAGAGAAAGGTGATTGAAATAAGTTGATAGAAAGTCAAGCTTTTCCACAAATATGTAGTCATTACAAGAAGTATTAATAAAATTACAAAAATCATCAAGCTAGATGGATAGAATATTAATGATCTGTACAAAATCAGTAATGAAGCAGTAACCTAATTTGTGATATTTCATCCAAACAGAACACTCAAAGGGGTGCAGATCAGGAACACTTCTTATAATCCATTCCTAGAATAAACTCTGAAGCAGACAAGAAGTTTTTACTAACCCCAACTATCAAAGAAGAGGTCCATCAAGCTGTTGTTTCTTTCAAAAAGGAAAAAAAAACCTCATCCGGATGGATTCCCAGTCAGTTTTTCCAAAGATGTTGTTACAGCTGTTCAAGAGTCAAGTGAAGTAGAAAAGTCCCTACAGAACTTAACGCTATTTTTCTTGCCCTGATTCCCAAGAAGCATGAAGCAAGTTTCTTTGATGCCTACAGATCAATTGCCCTCTTCAACAGGGTCTACAAGATAATTTCAAAAGTTAAAGCAAATAGACTGAAGAATATTCTGCTGATTTTTATTTCAAATGGGCAAGAGGTTTTTTTGTGAAAGGAGAATAAATATCAGATGTCAAAGTTATTGCACGTGAAGTTTGAACTCATTCATTCTATAAAATCCCAAAAATCTGGTGTGATTATTAAGTTGGTTATGGAGAAAGCATATGACCATAATTCAAACTTATTGGATGCAGTTTTAGAGCGCCAATGGGTCAAGACTCATGTTACGCAGGGATGTGTCCCCTAGATTTTGGTGGCATCCATAATGTTTCGGTAACTTGGAGGCTTGGAGAGGATGTCCTCAATTTTTTAATTTATTTTTTAAAAATCTGACGCTTTACTTTAAAATAACTGTTATTTTTATCAAGAACATTGAATCCAAAATGTACCCCAGAAAATATTTAATAAAGTTTGAACCCCTAAATTTCATTGAATACAGATAAAATATTAAAGTTAATTGTTATTTTTATCAAGAACATCGAATCCCAAATGTACCCCAGAAAATACTTACAAAGTTTAAACCCCTGAATTTCATTGAATAAAGATAAAATATTAAAGTTTTAATTTTTATATATTTTTTATAGCCATCACCAAAATCTAGAAAAAAAAATGGCATTCCAGAAACCCTGTCCCGCTGTCCACCTGTCCTTGAGACTTGGGACTCAAGGAGTTGCTTTTCTTCACCTAAATTATCTGTCCTTATTAATAGTGAACCAGCAGGATTTTCCAATACCTCTACGCATTTAGGGAAAGGGGACCACATATACCGTTACCTTTTTATCAATCTGTCAAGGGTTCTTGGTAAACCTTTAAGGACGCACGAGGGTAGAGCTATTCAGGACGTCAAAATAACGCAAGCTCTACCAAATCTTTCTCGTCTACAATTTGTTCATGACATTTTGCTAGGTGGGAAGGCAACAATAAATGGAACTATAAACTTCAACTCTATTTTGGTCAGATATGAAATAGCCTCTGGTCAACTGGTTGGCAAAGACAAACTTAAGATCTCTTTCTCAAAATTGGACAGAAACCTTCACGGGGATTTGCAGGATTCAAAATTTTGATGCAGGTTCTATTCGACACAGACATCTCGAGAATCCTCTATTTCATAGAAGAAAATTTCCTGCCTTAAGGAATCCTTTGTTAGATTGAGTCCAAGTGAAACTTGCTGGCTGGAAAGGTAAATGGATCTCACAACCCAGTCGGATATTGTTGATCAGATCAACCCTTTAGGCTATGCCAGAATATATGATGTCAATGCTGAAGATGACATCTAAAGTGGCCAATGCTATAAAGCAAATTCAACAAAAATTTCCATGGTGTGGCACTGACCGGTCAAGGAAATTCCCACTCCTAAAATGGGATCATGTTTGTTTTCCAAAGGAATCGGGACAAGCTGGCATCTATTCTAATAAACTCATGAATTTAGCCATGGGTGCAAAACTGGTTTAGAGAATCTACTCGGAACAAGAAATTCTTTCCAACAGAACTCTCAGACATAAGTGTTTGGATTCAAATGCCCCAGAACACTTCTTTTCTGCAGCCTCTCACCTTTCTGGTTCTGTCATTTGCAACTTTCTATGCATGACCCTCTCCCTTTTGAGACATCCTCTAATATGGAATGTTGGTTTTGGAAATAAAGTGAATTTTCTGGATAATGCTTGGGTATGCAGCAAGCCTCTGTCCTCCTTTGATGAATGCAAGCCTTTGAAAGTTAAGCTCGTGTCCATCTTTGGACTCAGAGTACCAGAGAATTTAATCAGTTCAAATGAAAATAAACGATGGAAAAACCAGAAATCCTTCATCTCCAAGATCAAGTTGGAGAGGCTCAATAACTTCAATATTCTTTTCACATCTCAGATAGTCTTTCTCAGAAAGGCTCAAAGAGTGGTAAATGTGCTGTAAAAGAAGCCTATAGAAATGCAGTATAAAGTCAAGGACTCCTCACCCAAGTTCCCAAAAGGAAAACTTGGCTGAAAACTGGTCTCCAAGAGGCCAATGCCTTCTTATGGATGGCTTCAAAGGACAAGATTCTAATTCAATTGGCTTGCAAGAAGACACTTTGGAGGTCCCTCGAAGTGTGTTTTGTGTGATTGACTTTTGTGTGAAGGGGCAGAAGAGGTGATTCATTTGCTACTTCATTATAGCTTTGCATCCAATATTAGAAAATGGTTCCTCGAACAGATTCAATTTTCAATAGCCTGCCCCAAGGATATCAGGTAGGAAGAACGAAAACTCTTCCATTTGCTTTCATCTACGAGTGTGTTGAACATTCTTATCAGTTCCTGGACAATTGGTCTAAATCATGCCCACTAAAAGTAATATGGGAGTCTGCTCAGATTTATATTAAATAAAAATCAGATTTTTGGAGCTTAAATTGGTGTTTGGTTAAATTCCCTTAATCTGTTTGATAAAATGCGTTTGTGTTAATGTATCTGTGGTTGCATAGAGGTGGCAAGTGAAGAGCAAACAGAGGGAAAAATAGCCTTTCGGTTGTTTTAGTCCTTCATGGGCATTTTCAAGTTGAAAGAGAATGATATCCTACTGACATTATCTTGCAAACAATTAATTCAAAAAGAACTTAAGACTAGGATTGCAGGAAGCAGGTCTAAAGATGCCCCTAAAAGAGTGCTCCAGCCCTAACTGTTTTCATCTGGCTTGAGAGAAACAAAGGGTATTCATCACCTTTGTCTTGGGAAAGAAATTAAGAATAGATTGCAGAATAGACCCGTGTCTGCGGGAGATCCTTGTGGTTATACCCCCTGAGGACAGTGCTATAATTCCTGAGGAGAATGCTATCATGAGATTTTAGGTTCCTAATCTGCATAGGATCTCTAATATAGGGATTGGAAAAACAAAGTCCAATAAATCCATGGTATATTGGCACCCACCCCTCCTAATTGGCTTATACTGACCATTGATGGTGCAGCTAGAGGGAATCTAGGCCCGGCTAGTGCAGGTAGTATCATCGGAGACTCTCAAGGAAGAACACTGCTAGTGTATACAAAGACTTGAGATCAACATCATATAATATAAAGGAAGCTAAAGCTCTAATCAAAGGTATTTGTATTTCCAAATACAAATGACAGCCCAACCTTCTGATTAAGGGGGACTCCGTGGTTACAGTCAACGCCATCAGGGAAGGAACATATCCTAAATTGCAGCTTAACAGGATTATCGGAGGCATTGTTAGAGAGAGTCGAGACTGCAATACCAAGCTTCTCTCTCATATCAGAATGGCTGGGAACAACGGTGCCGAATACCTTTCTAATAAAGGTGTTGGCTAAAGTCCATCCCAGGGTCAAACCCAATGATATAATCCTCTCGTTTGGTGATCTGCAGTTAGATAATATACCAAATAGTGAAGTGTCACATACCCTTCAAACATATTACATTATGTTTTTTACTCAAAACAGAAGTTTAAAAAAATCCCCCCATTCTGCAATCATTGTGAAATCTCTTCTCGAGCTTTCAAGGTTTTGGGGTGGCGTGCACAACGGGTGCATGGCAGTGTTCTTTATCATTGGAATTTATCCTATCATCACATCATATAAATCTAGCACCCAACTTTCATGCAGATCTAGAAATGATGTATGTCCATGTGCACGTGTGTTGAGACACTATTTCTTTCTATAAATCGTTGGTTTATGATAAAATGCGATAACCTATAGTTGATCAGACATCCCTTTTTTGCCAATATCAGAACCCAGGCTGCTCAAATCGTGGGATAATACCACGGATACCAGATCTGTTATATGACTGCTTCAGTTATGCTTCTTCCAATGGCTTTGTTGATGATTGGACCAGCTATGGATGGATATCAGCATCTTCTGCATGTACCAGTACAATGCTGGACCCCTGATGCAGTATTAATCAGTTTGATTTTCAAACCCTGAGCAATAGGCCTTTCATGAGGATTGGAAAATTATCGCAGAAAGGACTAACTTTTTTGACAGTAGCTTGTGTTAAAATACAGAGCATTATATTATAATGCAGTTATGTAGTTGGATTTCAAGTTGGTCAATTCAACCAGATGTTTCCTCTCATAGATAGAAAAGCAACCCTGCCTGTGTCAGGTTTGAGCAGTGCAGTGCATTGCCTTCTCTGTATTCTTTCTTCTCTTTACATATGCTAATCAACTTTCTCACAGCTGATCTGATTTTCATCATTTTGTGAGTCTTTTGTAATAGGGCTAAACAATAGGCCATAAGAAGGATATCAGCTTCTATTGCTTTTAGCAGCATTGTGCTGGACCCCTCTATCAGAAATGGAAGAGTTTTATCCTTTGCTACCTAGCCATGTGCTGATGACTGGAAGGTTGTGGTCGAAAAGGGCACTCATTTTACAACAGATACAACTGTTTCTTCCAGCCCTCGCATATTTTGTTGGGAGATTGGTAAGAGTATTTATTGCCTCCTGTTTTGCTAACTTTTTGGAGTTCAGATTCAATTAGTTACCCTGATTTTCCAAGTCTATTATGGAAGCAATTTGGATAGGTGCATCATTTGGAATGCTAACAGTTTTAATTTTAATCATTTGAAGACTTGTCATTTTGATATCATGCCTTCAGTTTTGGAGGTTTTCAATTTAGAACAGAGGATTTGGTCCTGCACTGGAGTGCTCTCGATGGTTTTAGTATTTTCGGCCTTCGGTTTCACTAATTACAGTTCCTCATGGTAATCAATTCAAGCTCCCATCTTGGACAGACTTCAGATTCATTTGCTGCATTTCCTCACAATAATCAATTCAAGTAGCCTTCTTGGACACAAGCTTTCAAGGTTTTGGGGCAGTTTTGCAGTTCCTCGCAACAATCAACTCAAGAAGCCATCCCAGACATAAGTTTTCAAATTTTTGAGGCAATTGTGAAGAATGAATGAATGTATGGTTCTTGATCTTCACCTCAGTCACCAGGTCATCTGCAGCTCAGAGTTTCATCAGTTTCTTACTCTTTTCTGCTGATAAGTTTCTAGAAGACCAGGGCTTTAAGTTTAAATTTCTCACACATCCTTCCTCTGGTGGATGACAGATGCAGCACTTCTTGAAAATAATCAAATAGTTTTATTTTGGTGATAGCTGCAGATAGGATAATAGATTGAGATGAAGATAATGTATAAGATATGTTTAAGTTGAATAAAATCAGCAGTATTGCAATCCTATAAATGATAATTATCTTTATAAACATAAACACCTTGTTTAGGAAGCTCTAGCATTGCAGGTTGCAGTAGAGAAAATCGATGAGTAGACTGGTTTACTCCTTTCAATCTATACTGTGCATGTGCGACTGTTGTCCCATTCCTATATTTTCATCTATCAAAAGGGGGAAGAAAATAACTGCTTCTAGAAGTAGCCATTGTAATTAAAATACATTCAATTCAATCCGAATATATACCGCAACAGTATTATTATATGGTATTCCATATGTTCTGCAGTAGGGTTTCAAATAAAGCTAAAAACGTCTGTTTGTGCCAACTGATCGTGATTAAAACAAAAACAAAAAAGTAGGGTTTTGCTCCTGCTAATAACCTGTTAAATTTCTGCCAATTGCAACTTGAAGAAATAAAAATAATTACATTTTTAGTGGTCAAGTCTGGCTGGTTGAGGAATGGGGCATGTCACAAAATGGAACTATGTATCATAGCCATAATTAGAGAGGGTTGGTTGAAACAGAATGAAAAAGAAACTGAAAGGGAACATGAAACAGAGTGATTTAGGAAGGAAAATGAACCTCAATGGAAACATCGGCTTGTGAGAGATTATCAACGTCCACATCTCCCCTCACCATTGTGCTCTGTCCTCCGCTCTTCTCAAAATTCTATATAAAACATTCACCATGTTAACTTTTAACTTTTAATGATATCTACGAGTAATGAGATTTATACATGTCAGAGAATAGGCCAACTGTATATTACCTAGATATGACAAGAAATTACACCCATAAAATGAAGGAACCTTCATAAAAATGCTGACAGTGTTCTTCAAACCGCTCTACTCAAAAGAAATCTCCAACTGAATAGTTTTAGCAAAAAGATGAGAATTTCTGTTAGAGTAAGTGCCATGAAGTGACTTATTCCCGCTGAAGATGTTGGAGTTGAAATTTAACACTAACAGTTGCAGTTGTTGCAAAAACACCCGATAGACAATAAAGGTAGCATCCAAAAAATTCATAGTTATTCTTATTTTCTTTTTCAACACCACTCAATATATTTTTCATCGTTGCTCTCATTTTCTTCATCACCACCACTCAACTATTCTTTTTCATTCCATTCTTTGTAGATACTCTTATTTTCTTGTTCTTCATCATGCTTAATCTCATTTTCTTCATCATAATTACTTTCATTTTCTTCATCATAATTACTTTCACTTTTTTCTTCATAAGAAATTTCAAAAAGTTAAACGTTACAAACCAATAATATAAATAACATACTAAAATTATATAATTTATCAACTAATAATGCCTTGAGACCAATTCTATTGAATGGAAATTTTATTGGATAGTGTACAATTATATAATCTTATTCTTATTAATAAAATGAAAAATATCTCTTGATAATGGGAATGGAAAGGTTAGGACAATGATATGGAAGGCTCCCCAACAAGGATGGATAAAAATGAATTTTGATGGAGCATCTAAAGGAAATCCAGATAAAGTTGGATATGGGTGTGTTTTTCAAAATTCTAAAAGCCAACCAATTCTACTTCTATCCCATGACTGTGGGATTGCCTCAAACAATAAGGCTGAGGGATTGGCTCTTCTACAGGGTCTGCACGAGGTGAGGAAGCAGCAGTGGTCAAAGCTTTGGGTGGAAGGAGACTCTAAGGTGATTATCGAAGCCATGAAGTCGGGAAATGCGAGAGCATGGAATCTGGATTCGATCATCCAAAGTGTGACTGATCTAACACCTTCATTTTCCAGTATCATCTTCTCCCATATCAAGCGTGATGGGAACCAGGTAGCAGACTGTCTTGCGAACATAGGAGTTGATATGATGATTAAGAAAGGTGTCTCCCACATTATTTAGAAGGATGATCTTCCCAATCAGGTATTAAAACTAGTGACGTAGGATGCCATGAATGGTCACATGTGGAAATAATTTGGTTTGGGTGCCGAAAGAGGGGAAGTTAATACTTGCTTATGTGTCGATGCGAGTTCATAAGATAAATGTGAACACTTGTGCTTGGCGGTCTCTCTGGTTGTGCGAAGCATGCGGAGGATGATAAAAGTGGATGTGGGAGAGTTTTTTTGGCACTTCAGCTAGTGCAGTTGGCTTTGGGGGCTCTGCAACCACCTTCTTGATTGCAAAGTCCCGATAACAAGTTGCAAGATGAAAGGAATGCAAGATAGTGGTGAGGGGCCGAGCCGTAAGAGGAAGCGTGACGGTCAAGGGAGAGGACATAAGGGAGTCCTTTATTAAATGGATGGGGGGAAATTTTTAGAATGTTGCTATGAGAGAAGGGTTAGGGAGGGCATGGTCTATAGCTGAAGAATTGAATGATGTGGAGGAGGAAGACATTTGCAGGCACATGAGTGATTTTATGCTTGATCCTAAGAAATCCCTGGGCCGTTAAAATGTGTTTCAAATGACGCATGGTTTGAGCTATGCAAATATACTCTCCAACACTTTGGGACCAATTCCTTCTTCACCAAGAGCACTCAGAGTTGGAGGAGAGATTGATGTGCATACAGTTTCACTTAAAGGCTCTTGTGAAGGCGCTGTTGGTGGTTTCGAAGGGACGAGGAAGCTTTGGCTAAGATGCAGGGTTTCCAGCTCCCCCGAAAGAAAAGGTGGAAATCCCTTGTTGTTGTGCCTCTTCCATGCAGACAGCAGTGAATGATGATTCAGATGTAGAGATCGTGTCTAAGGTCAAAACAGATAAAGGCATTGGCCACGTAGATAATATTTAGTAAATTTCTATATAAGAATGTAGCCACTAGTTGGCAATTTTGATAGTATAGGGATTTAGGTTTTTTTTGGATGTGATTATAAGGTATGTAATGATGAGTTGGGATGAAGCAAATTCTCTTTACTCTCCCCCCATCCTATGCATGCTAAGGTGTTTTCCAATGAGATCCTAGATGAGCGATGTTATCTAAGGTTAGTTCTTAATGTATTTTTTTGCTTTTCTCCCTAGGTAACATAAGCAAAATAATAATATATCTTGATTTTCTACTTCTTTCTAACCAGAACAAAACAATGTACTAATTATATTAGTCAAATACTAAAATGCTTCCTGGAGTGAGATGTTAGAATAAAAAAGAACAGTGCCCATGGTACCCTTTCATTAATTTTATACCAATGGTACGATGTGCAAACATCAATGAGAGAAAATGAAAAAGAAAAGGCTTGGTTTAAGATAATTGCACCAATATTAATTGGTACATGACAGTGCCTGGCATCATGCAGGCCTCATCATCTTACTTGGATTTTTGTCATTGGATATAGCTTTTACATCAGGGTATAATTTTATCTTTATGTTGAAAGACGCTGGGGGAACACATTCTATCCCAATCAGAACCATCACTGCCTCTCTACAAAAGATTTTCACCTTCAAGCACTTGAACAAATAAAAATAAATGAAGAAACTCCATCTCAAAAATAAATAAATGAACTGAGTTAGACCGGAAACACCTTTCCAAAATGCAAATGAATCCCATGAATACATTTTTAATGGAAATATAGGTTTCAAATGTCCACAAATTTAGTTCAGCAGGCCTAGTCTAGTGGAAAAGAAGACCAGCCAACGCTGCCTCGATCAATTCTATGGGTCAAAATACAGTCATTTGTCTAGATGTTCGAGCTCAAAATCAAAAATTCTTATTATAACCTTATTGACATTGCAGTGTCCGGTGGAGAGTCTGTCAGTTGTCTCAGGAAAATCGTTTCACATTTGAGGTTCAATTTTTTCTTAGATGCGCTAAATATGGAGATGTTAATGACAACTGATTATTTTTCAAAACCGTCAGTTTCTTCCTTCGCTATGTTAAAATTAGGGGGTTTTGAGCTCTAAACCGGCGGATCTTGACCTACATTTTGCAACCCTAATATGTTTTTGTTGGCCCCCAGAAGGCAAAAGTTAGTAAAATAAAACAATTGCGATGAAGTAGCAAAGAAGTAAACTTACCAGCTGATAAATGGCAATCAGAAAAAGGTGATAGCGGCAGCCATAGTTATTTGAAGGATGCAAAGTGTTAGTGTAATTAAGATTTTCATCTAAACATTTTTCTTAACATTTCAGTTAGGAAAAAAATAACAAGAGAAAAAGGAAAAGCCAATGGTAAAAAACAATATCCATGTGCTTCTATTTTATTCTTATGCCAACCAGGAAAAAAGAGAGACTGGCAAAATTTGTAAGTCACGAATTTTCTCAAGCTTTAGCAAATATTTGAACACTGAAACTCATTCTCTATGAAAATTGTCTAAATCTTTCAAACGTTTCATTAACATAAAACTTTGAATTAACCATTTATGAGGTGGATTCTCTTATTCCACCAAAGATCACATAATTTGAAATATTATAGAACAAATTTGCTAGTTCACAACTCTCCTGCCAATGCGAGTATAATTATGGGACCAAATTTTAAATGTGTAATACCTTAATTTCTCTCAAACTTTAAATATACCGCAAAGCCACAGTTCCTGGGCGGTAAACAGGGAGTTACTTTGCCCGGGAAGAGATCAGGACTGCGGCTGCAAGAGACCGCCAAAATATTCACACGTAAAAATAACCCAAGCAGGAGAAGGGGGGGAACATATGTAACACCGAAACAATAAATAAAGAGGAAAATTAGTGTTACTTTCAGGTAAATTTTATCCACCCAAAATGAAAATAATCATGCTCCAAGTATGATCATTGAAAACCAATACAAAACAAAGGCTTCGTGTTGAGCTATGGTGTAATGATCTTGCAGATGTTTGATATTGAATTTTTATTTAAATTATGTGTTATTCATATTTTGTTTTTTTATCTGTGATCTTATTTAAGGCACTGGTTCTTTTATTTAAATTTGTCTATTTGATGTATAATATGAAGTCTTATTTTACCAAATGGAGTATGTTTGGACTTCTACAAAATTATGGTTATGCATCCCACAATAAAGCAATTTAATTTCAGTATAGACCGATTACACAATCATTTGTAAGTAAGATTCATGTCATTGGTACCAAAATATGATGGGACAATAATGTTATACAAGAGATATAATGGCAAAGTGGTATTAATGGGCAATGTGGATTACATTTGATCCTAATCTAAGATAAGTAACCCTGAAATTGATACCTATGTCAATGTATTCAAGCAGACATATTTTAGATATGGATGTCAGACAATTATATTTAGAATAACTTGCACATAGGATTATCATGGTAAAGGATAGAGATATGTGAACACAAGATAGAATAGTCCAACATAGAGCATAGTTGACCTTATGTCCCACAATTGAATCCCAAATGGTATCATGTTACATAAGATTTGTTTGGTCACCATGTATCTGAGTGACCCCTATTAATACTTGCAATCGCATGTGTACAATTCAATGTGAACGCCGACCGATATATGTTATTTGATTTAGAGGGATAGTTATTACTTGTGTAGTTGATGTTGATAATGGGTGTGATTGAATTTGTTAAGTGTAGGAATATAGATGAACCACTTCATTTAAAGGTTCCATCTCTACATTTCAAACTTGTTACAAATTCGTACATATACATTTGCAATTCTCATATCATGAGTGGTAGCGCTTTTCTATCAATTTTATTTGTACTAAACATGTTACATGAAGACTTTCGTACATGTGCAGATTTTATATCATGAGTGGTAGCCTTTTGTGGCCATTTTTTTTGCACTAAACATGAATACATTTGATATTTTTTTGGATAGTTAATTACTTTTATAGTTGATGTGGTTTGTAATTATTTTGGGGGAAATTATGGTGGTGTTGCATCAGTTGTTTGGTTGGTCTTTTGTTGAAAAACCCTTTTTTGTATAGTCGATAACGGGTGGGATTGATAGTGGTAGTGTAGGAATATAGATGAAACATTACATTGATTTGTTCTATGTGTACATTTAAATTTGTTACAAATTCGTACATGTATAGTTGCAAATCTTATATCACTACATTTGATCTAAACATGTATACATGAAGACCTTTGTACATTTACAGATTTTATATCATGAATGGTAGCCTTTTGTGGGCAATTTTATTTTCACTAAACATGAATACATTTTATACCCCTTGAACGACACTGCCGCTTTGGATACAAGAAGTGTTGAATAGAGTAGTAGTGGAGGTGCTATCAAAGTAGAGGGTAGTATTTACGACGGGATGAGTGATAGTAGTCTTGACTCCTCCTTTCTTCTTGCTCCAAGTGTTGTTACGTGTGCCATTTTTGAGTATCTTTTGAATGAAAAAGGAGGTGAAATCCAAAAATTTGCAAGTGAGGGAACTCTGGAGAAAGGTGTGAATGTCAGACCTTGGCTTTCAGTGGTCCCAATGTCAACAGTTGCTCTATGCAAAGTAAGTCCCTGAGACTTATGGATAGTTAATCCCCAGGCCATTTTAATCAGAAATTGTCTTCGATTCCCTCTCAAAATAGGGTGTATGGGAATATGTAACGGGTTGGAGGGATCTCAACATGGGTCGTTGTATCAATCAAATTTGACAACAACAAATAAAGGTAATGCTGGTGGTGGCATTGATGCGTCATAGACATTGTCATATGATTTTTCCTGTAGAACCATTTATGAGGCCTATGTCAACCCAAAAATTTGCAATGCGGAGGCCTGCCTGGATTGTGGATGCGGAGATGTTGAATGTTGAAACACCGGTAGGGGAGAGCAGAAGGAGAGGTGAGGGAGATGTGGTTGATGCTGTTGTGAATGAATTCTGTATTTTATTTATCAGAAATTATTTTCATGTGCCAGTTGTTCCTTGAATTATCAATCTTAGTGGAGGTAGAAGGGATTTGTTTGTTGAATGGTGTAGTATGGTATCAAGAGCTAGTTGTTGTTCTGAAGACAAAGGTAGTGTGGAAGATGGTGGTGTGGCCTATATGTTGGTGTTAATTATGTTTGACTTTTCTCTCTCGATGAATGATGAACCAGTTATCTGCAAATCAGGTGGAACATCAGGTATGTTCCAATTATTGTGTATGTCGAAATCTCGTTTCCCCAACATTTCAAGACTATCAAGACTCGTGTTGTTTCCCAGAAGAAGTTGTGCAAAGACCTTCCATTCATGCAATGGTTCGTATTGAATACTGCATTCGACCTCAGAGTCAGAACTAACATCTGTAGCATGTCATGTGTCTGCAGTAGTGCGTTAAACATGCCACAGTCTGTAGTCGTGCTTGAACAGGTCCCAAGTGCCATTGATGTCATGTGGGGTTGAGCCAAATTTGGAGGCAATATTTCTAAAAGGGTTGTATAAAAGGAGTTGTGACCAATAGAAAGGGTCATAGGACATGTTAAATTTTTAGTAGCAAACTTGACTTCAGCAATGAAACTGTAACATTTAGAAGAAGAAGGAAAGAAAATTGGGGTAATACCTTAGAATTTAAAGGCAGTTCAGAGAGTAAATATCTGATAAGTGGCGTTTCAATTTGACGCTCCACAACCATATGCTTAAACGTCGACTTATTCTGAAAGCCGATTCTCACTTACATGTCATTTGGCAATATTTCTAAAAGGGTTGTATAAAAGGAGTTATGACCAATAGAAAGGGTCATAGGACATTGCATTTTTAGTAACAAAATTGACTTCAGCAGCGAAACTGTAATATTTAGAAGAAGAAGGAAAGAAAATTGGGGTAATACCTTAGAATTTAAAGGCAGGAGAGAGTAAATATCTGAGAAGTGGTGTTTCAATTTGATTCTTCTCTCTCGCTCCACAACTATATGCTCAAACGTCGACTTATTCTGAAAGTTGATTCTCACCTACCGATTCTCACTTACAGGTCACCAGCCTAAGTGATCTCGATGAGCAAGGAATTACATGTAATCATAGGAGGAATCACTTCATGCCTGTGAGACCATAATGCCCAAAAGTCTTACCTATAAAATCTGATAATGAAGTTTACTCTATTGTGCCGGCCAGGATCAAATTGCACCCAAAAATAAACTACCCAATTATTATTTTACTACGCTAATCGCATATATGGCAGTGCATCTTTGCTATTATAAAATAAACCTATTTGTGTGCAATCTAGAAAAAGGATTTCGATACTTGCCTGATACAAATATAGCATCTGGACAGATATACAGCTTAACCAAAACCAGAGCCCTAGTTTGAAAACTCCATGTCTGTGAACCATAATGCCCAAAAGTCTTACCTATACAAATTTGATAATGAAGTTTACCCTATTGTGCCAGCCAGGATCAAATTGCACCCAAAAATAAACTACCCAATTATTATTTTACTGCGCTAATCGCATATATGCCCTAACTACACAACCAATCATCAAATATATGCCTTGAATACATAATTCTGAAAAATATCATATCTCCCTATAACCCTACATAAATTTATTTAAGAGGCAGTGCATCTTTGCTATTATAAAATAAACCTATTTATGTGTAATCTAGAAAAAGGATTTCGATAAGCTTGATACAAAAACAATGTCTGGACAGATATACAGTTTAACCAAAACTAGAGCCCTAGTTTGACAAATTCTAATTAAATTTGGCGAGAAGGAACCAAACCCATGTAAACTCTAATTAATCTTATGCTCTTCGGTTCTTCTCCAGGAGATTTTGCAATGGGTATGTGGGATTTTTTGAGATGGGTGTAGTTAAAAAACTAATTTTTATCAGAACATAAACCAAAAAAAGGAAAAAGGAATTAAGGCATAGATATTTACATCTTGTTGACGATGCCCTACCTGGCCCAGGCGGAGAGTGTCCAGCTACATGTGTCCATGGTAGAATCCTTGATTACCTTCTGTTTAGAATCAAATTTTTTGTTTAGTTTCATAAAAATTATATTAAGAGAAGAGAGTTAAGCTTGTTAATTGTTACACGGGACAAACCAACTGTGCTCGCAAGAAAAAAGACTCAACTGTGACGGCAGTATTACACGTTTTAAGCCTTAACTTCAACAGTGAAACTTTCATTCCTTTTAGAAACAGATAAGGTTAGGGCTAGGAGGAATACCTGTTGAATGTCGAGATGGTGTGCGCGTACCGTAGAGAAAGATCAGGTTGACTGCGAAGAACTCCTTTTTGTCTTGGAAGGACTACCTGCAAATAAGAACACAAGACCACACGATTTTGATTAGACAATAAATGAGGGAACTGCCTTGGGCCCAGGAAATATAAAACTTCCTTTCGAAGGTGGTCAGTTCCCCTGCTAATATGAATTAACACAAAAGACTGTAAGATATCAATTAAATTGCTTCGTTGAACTGGGTAGGGGAAAGGCTGGTTTTTGGTTATAGTCAGGATAACCGATACCGGTTGCTGATAACCGATATCGGTATGGTCTAGGATCTGAAGGTTGGTTGTTTTGTGGGGTGGTTGTGTTGTTGGTAGTGTGTTTGTAAGGCTGTATATAGGTGATATTAGGAAATAAGGTGATGAGAGGTAGATGAATGATAGTTAGATGCAATGGCACGCTGGGTAGTGGATTCAGGAATGGATTTATGAGGACTGTGATTCAAAAAGTCATAAGAAATGTTATAACAGAGGACATGCAAGATGTGACTTACTGGAACTTTTTGACACACAGAAGATGAGAGATCTCCCTCCCGATGAAGTTGATCTCCTTTGCTGCAAACTCTTCTGGTTTCTCCACTCGTCTCTGCTCGGTCAAGTGAAGATCTGGACTCTCTTGATCACTCCCAAATGATCTCTGTTGATTCAAAAATCCTTCGACCTTTGATTTTGGTTCGGGGAGCCCATTTACAGGGAACCGATGGCGGTTACGTAACCGACGGCGGTCGAGTAGGAACCGGCATCGGTAAGGAAAAAGTAGGCTATTTTTAGTAAAATAGCCCACCTTCCCTGCTTTTCTCCCGAGAGATTAGTTGCGGGCTTGGTCAAGTGACTAGAAGGTCCGTTTTGGGTGCGAGAAAGGGGTCCTTAGTCATGGGTGTAGGTGTAGACCAAGTTATAGGTCTTAATTAGGTTAGTTTAGGGTTAGGGCTAGGTCATGATGAGGTGGCAAAATGAGGTGGCAGGTAAGGTGATGTGGATTTATCAATTACAAGGTAATTAATAAATAATTGTGTAAGGTTTAGGTGATGAGGTTAGGTTGCGAGATGAGATGCGGGTCACAAGGGGTCGTAAGACACAAATTTGGTGTCTACATTAGCCCCTTATTGTCGTGTAGCTTGTTTTGTAAAGCTGCACGGACAATAATATGAAGTGGTTTCTCCTGTTAAGGGTATAGGTAATCCCCCTCAAATCTATCACAGATTGAGTGAACGGGAAATCAGGGATAGGGTTGATAAAGGGTAAATGGTGTAGAGAGGATGGTAAGGTGGTGGGGTAGGTCCAAGGAAGCAGACGCATGTTGAAATGCAATAGTACGACTAGGGTACATGATTTGACGAGCAAACCAGCAATGCATAGGCAAAGGTCGATAGTTTATCCAAACAAGGGTGATATAATCCTGGTATCCAAGGCATAGGAAGTAGCTCCAGGGTATATAACAGGTAAGGTACAGGAACGTTTAGGCATGTTCGGCAGTACCAAATGGTTGGTTTGGTTGAGATAAACGTCACGGTCTAGGTCTAGGCGAAGTTGGTCGACAGATCAAGTCAAGGACCCTAATCATGCTAAAACACGAACAGGTGAGCTCGATTGGAACAAAAAACTACATGATGGGTGGATAAAAGTGTATGTTGTTGATGTTGGGCGAGGTATCGAAGTGGTACGGCCTTGGGTCGGGCCAAGTTGTTGGGTTGCGGCCTTGGGTCGGGCCGGATGGGTAGGGTGAGGCCTTGGGTCGGGCCAAATGGGTAGGGTGAGGCCTTGGGTCGGGCCAAATGGTTAGGGTGAGGCCTTGGGTCGGGCCAAATGGGTAGGGTTGCGGCCTTGGGTCGGGCCAAATGGGTTGGTTGAGGCCTTGGGTCGGGCCAAATGGTTAGGGTGAGGCCTTGGGTCGGGCCGGGTTAGGCCTTGGGGTAGGGTGAGGCCTTGGGTCGGGCCGGATTAGTTGGTTGAGGCCTTGGGTTGGGCCAAATGGGTAGGGTGAGGCCTTGGGTCGGGCCAGATGGTTGGTTGAGGCCTTGGGTCGGACCAAATGGGTAAGGTGAGGCCTTGGGTCAGGCCAAATGGTTAGGGTGCGGCCTTGGGTCGGGCCAAATGGGTAAGGTTGCGGCCTTGGGTCGGGCCGGATTAGTTGGTTGAGGCCTTGGGTCGGGCCAAGTTGTTGGGTGGTGGCCTTGGGTCGGCCAAAGTAGTGGTGCATCAGCAAAGGTGGATATAGGCAATGTTGGTGAGAAAGGGCGATTAGTAAATAGGGGCAAAAGTTGGGTGAAAAAGGAATAAACCGATATCGGTTAGCTATGACCGGTACCGGTTAGGTAACCGATACCGGTTCCTTAGGGCATGAAGTTGACCGGTATCGGTTATGTTAAAAACCTATAAAAAGAAAAATACGGCCTGTCATTGTTACTTTTACAATTTGGAAGCCAATTTGAGTTGTCTGACGTGGAGAGTGGAGATTGGAGCATTTGTTGCGTGAGGTGGCGTTATTTGACCGGAGGAGTGAGTTGTTAGCGGGCCCGAGTGAGGAGGAGGCAGTAGTTGATTGGTGGAGGACCCAAAAGAGGACATTTGGAGCCATGGCCCAGCCAGGAGGAGCAGTGGAGGATAGGTGGCTAGAGGGGGGTGTTTGGTAGGGCTAATGTAGTGGGTGGGTTTTACAGGCAGGTCAGCAGCTGACCCAGGATGCCTTCACCACGAATCCGAGCGGATGTACCAACGGAATGGACATTGATAAATCATTTGGGGTTAAGAAACACGTAACCATGCTATGTTGCAGGCGTTGATTGAAAGATGGAATCCAGAGAAGAATACGTTCTATCTGCCAACAGGGGAGATGATAGTAACATTGGAAGATGTGTTCCGTATTTTGAGGCTCCCGATTATAGGAACACCATTATATCAGGCAATACCTAGCGTGGGGCGGGGAGTGATAACAACAGTATTTGGTCCATACGCACGAGATTTGACACAGCGAGGTTTGTCATTCACGTATGGGATAATGTATGTAGCACACCCTGAGGGACAAGGTTAGCAATGATATTAATGGCGGTAGGGTATTATGCATTACCGAGGGCGGAAGGGGGAAGATTTCCAAAGGCATTGATGTGTGTTATTTGGGAGATGATAGAAAGGAACGTGACTTTTGCATGGGCACCTGCATATTTGGCGGAGCTATACAGGGGTTTATGGGCTTGTAGGTGAAATCACAGGACGACACTGGATTGTTCATACTTATTACACTGTTGGGCCTATGAGCACATTGTTTGTGTGCGACCAATAGGCCGACCCATCCAGTCAGGAGAGACCGGAGTACAGAGGTTGGGATTCAGACGATGGGTCCAGACAGAACAAGAGGCAAGATCCCAGGCCGTGACGGGTGACATTGAGTATTACAGGCAGGTATGGGAGAGGGTGATGATTGCGGATATCTGTTGGAGGCCTTACGGGAACTATATGGTAACAGAGAACATAGCTGAGGAGTTGAGGGGTGTAGAGCGATTGAGGTGGATCGCAGGGCACAGGCCAGGTGAGTATGAGAGGATTCCTCTAGATCGCGTGTGGCGACAATTTGGATTTGTGCAGGATATACCCCTGGCTTATAGACCATATATGAGGATCGACGCCGAGGCAACATTCTCACCTCCCCGGCCAACACCTCCAGAAGGGCCAGAGGAGATAGCAGCCGATCGCAGTGTAATGGATGCAGGAACGACAGAGGCCTATAGGTTATGGTGGGTAGCAGAACTGCGAGGTGTACGTGATCGTCCTGACATAGCTGTGATTACAGCAGAGAGAGATCGTCTGCAGAGTTTAGTTCAGCAGCTCCAAACGCAGGTGAATGAGGCAAGAGGATTGTTAGTGGTTGCGGAGTCACGGGCGGAGAGACTAGAGGCTGGATTCCTCCATGCGAGGGAGCGTATTCATATGTTACAGGAGAGATTGGCAGATCAGTGGGCGGTACCAATAGCCGTGGTACCGTTGAGGACAGAGAGGCCTGGTGAGAGGCGTCGACGATCACGATCATCCCCTGGTTCGGGATGAGGCGTGAGGGTCTAAGTAAATGTTAGCAAGGTATAAGAATAAATAAGGATGCCGACCTGCGTGTCGATGATAGAGAAGATGTATTTGTTTAACATCTAAATAAACTGAATATGTATGTTGATTTGAGTTGATAATAATAAGAATGTTTGTGTTTTGATTTTTGGTGTTTTGAAAAAAGGATAAAGAGGAATGTGATTAAATAGAAATACACAAAAAATATTTATATTTACCACACATGATAGGTTATGGTAGGGGATGGTCGAGCTAACCTTGGGAGACCCCATGTCTCCGAAGTGCTGCCTACATAGCCCATTGCACAAAGCAAGGAGGGGCCTCAGACCGATGTAGTTCTCCCTTAGGACCAGGGAGAGGTGAATTCAGGCAATTTGGTATGGTTAGGCAATTGGTTGGTTGGTAAAAATATTGATATTAATATTGGTAAGGTAAGGTTGATGGTGTTGGTAATGAATTGGTGATGTTGTAAAAGGTATAAGGGAAGCGAAAGTTAGCCTACCCAAGTGGTAGGGAACCATGTCCTGATTAAGATCAACACACAATCCTAGATGCGAGGCAAAGAGGAAAGAGTGCTCCGTAGGTGAAAAGAGCTAAACAAACCACACAACGTAGAACGAGCTTGAAGCCCTAGGTACCGTGCATAGACGAGAAGTCAATAGGTGAAAAGAGTTGTATGATCACAACATATCGGGTGTACGTCACGTCCCTTGAGTTGAAACAAATGGTGAGGTGAGGTGGATGATATAGCTGAGGTACGGAGAACTTGTTACAAAGTGAGTGTTCTGACGAAAGAGAACCTACCCTAAATAGACAAGTCCATGACCCAAAAAGTTCTTTTGAATGAGGCTTTTATTTTACTGAATATAGACTGATCGATGCGGGAAGTCTACAAGGGATATTGATTGTGCTATTCTTGAGGTCTTCACAAAGCTGATCCATGCGAGAAGCTTCTGATAAAGGCTGACTGTGTATAGCTGTCCTTCGAGGGAGCAGTCTATTTATAGTAGCAGATATGATTTTAGTGCATAGCTGTCCTTCGGGGGAGCAGTCTATATATAATAGCAGCAATAATTTGGCATATAGCTGTCCTTCGAGGGAGCAGTCTATATATAATTTAGATAGCTAGATGTTCTTTTGGCGTGAAGCATCTAGTTTGGTAGGAAGTTTGACTCAAGAAAATCCCATAAGAAGGTGTTATTTTAATACTTTGAAGTCATGGACTAGACTAAAAAGGGGAAGGCATCGTTGAGGGGAGGTGAGAAGTGAGCTTGATTTTATTTGGAGATGTAGGAAACAAAGTGTATGTAGCGGTAAATGAGCTCAAGGGACGAGCAGTAGGTAGATAAGAAGTGATATAACACTAAATTCAACAGTAGAATGGTCGAAGATGCAAGGCATTAAGGGGTTCAGGCTCAGGTTTACCATTAAGCGAAGCTAAACGATAAGTGCCTGATCCATAAGTGTGAGTGATTATATAAGGCCCTGATCCAATTAGGAGCAAATTTTCCACGTTTGCTCTTTTCTAGTTTGGTTACATGTTGATTCTCTTTGAGGACAAGATCACCAACCTTAAAGGTACGCTCATGAAGTCGCTTATCATAAGCACGCTTGATGCGTTTTTGATAGATTTGAAGGTGATCGAGAGCTGTAAGACGACGTTCGTCAAGAAGCTCCAATTGGGCTAACCGCTCTTGGCGGAAATCATCGTTGGTGAGAATATCCTGAAGAGATATCCTGAGGGAGGGTATTTGTATTTCGAGAGGCAAGACAGCCTCGGTACCATATACCAAAGAAAAAGGTGTAGCATTAGTAGAGGTACGAATGCTAGTACGATAAGCCCAAAGGGCAAAGGGGATGTGATCGTGCCAATTTCTTCCAGACTCATTGACAACTTTCATGAGGATTTTGGTTAGGGTTTTATTAGAGGATTCGGCTTGTCCATTTGCTTGTGGATAGTAGGGTGATGAGAAGCTAAGTTTGATACCAAAGTTGTCACAAAGGTCTTGCAATAACTTATTTTTGAAAGATTTTCCATTATCTGTTATCAGGCGATGAGGAACACCAAAACGACAGATAATGTGGTGGTTAATGAACTCTACAATTTTTTCTTTTTTGGTTGAAATGAGTGGAATAGCCTCCACCCATTTTGTGTAATATTCGGTTGCTGTGATAATCCATCGGTGACGTTGCGAAGAGGACGGGTGAATCTCACCAATAAGGTCTAAACCCCATTGTGAGAAAGGCCAAAGATCTCGGGCGACCTGTAGGGGGTGGCTAGGAGTATGTTGAAGGTTGGCGTGTTGTTGACACATAACACAACGCTTAACATATTCGTAGCAATCGTTATTGAGAGTAGGCCAATAATAACCAAGGCGAAGGATTCGTTTGGCCACGGCAAGGCCGCTAAAATGTCCGCCACAGATACCGTCATGGACCTGTTGGATGGTATGGGTGACCTCCGCGCCGGTGAGACATCGAAGGAGGATGCCATCAAAGCCACGTTTATAAAGGAGTCCCCCCATAACTACATAACGAGAAACGCGTTTAAGAAAAGCGCGTTTACTAGTACTAGTAAGGTCAGAAGGGAGAACAGAGGTTGTAAGGTAGTCGTGGAATTGGTGATACCAGGTATCCTGCAAGTTAGCAGACACAGTATTTATCATACAAACTACCGGGGTTGAGTAGGATGGGGCAAAAAGTTGTTGGACCAAGACGAATAATTCAGAGTCAGTTGATGAAGCTGGAATTTGCGAGGCTAAGCAAGCCATAGTATCCGCAAATTTGTTAGTGGAGCGGGGAATGGTTTGGATAGAATAGTGAGTAAATAAGGCTAGAAGTGAATCCACGTAGTGTTTGTACTTTTGAAGTTCCTCATTTTTACATTGGTAGATGCCCATAACTTGATTGACTACTAATTGAGAGTCGCCAAAAATATTGATAGATTTGATACCTAAGTGTAACGCAACTTGGAGACCCAGAACAAGGGCCTCGTATTCCGCTGTATTATTAGTGCAAGGGAAATCGAGTCGGAATGAAAGAGGCATAGGCTCAGCGTCGAGAGGAATGAGAACAACGCCGGCTCCTCCACCGCGCTGGCATTTGGATCCATCGAAGAAGAGGGTCATTGGATACGACTCCTCCCTGAGGGAAAGAGTAACGATGAGTTCGTCAGGGAATGTAAAATTGGTAAATTGCTCCCCAGGTAAAGGGGCTTCCGCAAGTTGGTCTGCATGGTTTGTCCTTTGATTGATTTCTGGTGGACAAACTCAAGGTCGAGGTCGGCGAGGAGCATGAGCCATCTGGCGATGCGTTGGTTTAGATGAGGTTTGGCATACATGTAATGGATGGGGTCCGTGTTGGTGATGACGAAAGTTTTGTGATTCAGAAGGTAGTGTCGGAGTTTGGTAGCCACGAATGATAGGGCTAGGCATAACTTTTCTACATGTGTATACCTAGTCTCATAGTCCACCAAAGTACGACTTATATAATAAACGGCTTGTTCTCGATTCTCAGAGTCACGATGTGCAAGCATGGCCCCTACAGCGTGGTCAGTGGCGGAAAGGTAAAGGTAGAAAGGGCGGTCGTCCTGAGGTGGGATAAGCACGGGTGGCTGCAAGAGATAAGTTTTGAGAGCTTCAAAGGCTAGGTGGCACTCTTCGCTCCATTGAAAATCAATGTCCTTTTTAAGAAGGTGATGGAAAGGTTGACATCGATCCGAGAGTTGGGAGATGAAACGTCGGATAGATTGGAGCTTACCTTGTAAACTACGCAATTGTTTGAGATTGGTAGGTGGGGGCATTTCTAGGATAGCTTTGACTTTAGATGGGTCGACCTCGATGCCACGCAAAGAGACGATAAAGCCAAGAAGTTTTCCCGAAAGGACACCAAAGACACATTTCTTTGGTTGAAGACGGACAGAATATTGTAACAGGCGATCAAAAATAATGGTTAAAACATCGAGATGTTCACTACGATGTTTAGATTTGCCAAGAAGATCGTCGACGTAATCTTCAAGGATAGTGTGCATAATGTCATGAAAAATGTAGGTCATAGCCCACTGATAGGTTGCACCAGCATTCTTAAGGCCAAATGGCATTACACGGTAACAGAAGGTTCCCCAAGGAGTTATGAAGGCAGTTTTATGTTGATCGGCGGGGGAAACCAAAATTTGGTTATATCCCGAAAAGCCATCCATGAGAGAGAGCATCTCATGGCCTGCAGTGAGATCAACAAGTTGGTCAATACTAGGTAGGGGGAAGTCATCCTTAGGGCAAGCGAGGTTAAGATCCTGGAAATCCGTGCATATCCGAAGTCCCCCCGTCGCTTTAGTGACAGGTACGATGTTAGAAATCCATTGAGGATAGTCAATAGGCAGAATGAAGGAAACAGAAAGGAGTCGTTGAAGCTCCTCTTTGACCAAGAGAGCAATGCGTGGATGCATTTTTCTCAATTTCTGTTTAATTGGCTTGGAATCAGGGTTTAGAGTGATGTTATGGACGGCAATGGTAGGATCAATTCCTGGCATGTCAGCGTAGGACCAAGCGAAAGCTTGGTTGCGAGCACGGAGAAAGGTAGTAAAGGAGACTTGTTCTGATGCGTTAAGGGATTGTCCGATCTTCACAATGTGAGGATCCTCCTCCGTGTGGATGTTGATTTCTATAGTAGATTCATTCAGCATGGTTTGAGTTTCAGATGGTGAGGCGCGTTGAAAATAAGAGTCATCCGCGCCAAGGTAAGTGAGGATGGAGTCATCATCCTGGCACTCAACAACGTTAATTGAAGGTGAGTCCTCTTCAATCATGTCTGGATATAGAAGGGGAATAGAAGAGGGGTCCTCATTATCGCGTTGATAATTGAGAGGACCTAGGAAGATAGCATTTATGAAAAAAAAAAAGTTAGGAGGGATAGATTCAGGATCTATCGACTCTGTGGGTGACGAAGGCAAAATGGGTGATGATGGTTCGGTAGGGGTGACGTCGTTGTCTTCTAGAAGACAACTGACACGAGGTTCCTCCGATGTAAGTGTTCCAGGAAATCCGAGACCACTACGATCATTGTGTTTGCGTGTAGTCACGGGAATGAGTGTATGTCGGCCTTGTTCATAAAGACCAAAACCAAAGCCTTTCCAAGCACAGCGAGTCAAGAAGGTGAGGGCGAAACGACGATTTGTCAAGTATTGAAAATCAGATTGGAAGGGAACCACACCAAGAGGGGGTTCAGGGGTAATGGAGGATGCGTCAACACCCCCATACGTTAGGTTGGTGCGGCAATGGGGTGGTCCGTAAGAGATTACTTCCCCCACACGACGGTCATAGGTAGGATGTGCATGTACCTGTCCGTATTCCTGTGGGGTATGGAAAGAACTAACGTTATATAGGCGATACTCCCCCAGCGTAAGGCGTTGAAAAACATCTACTAAGGGGTCTGCGGTTGGGATGTTAGCTGCGGGAAGGGAAGTGGTTTTTGCGACGGTGGTTTCATCAGTTGAAGGCGTAGGTGCGGTTGAGGTGGATGGTTGAGGTACATTTGAAGAGGATGGTTGGGTTGAATGAATGGGTGTCTTGATTGGTACAAGCACATCGTTAGGGCGGTATAACATATTGCAGGTTTTAAAGGGGGGAGGATCAGCTTTTACGGTGTAGGACTTCCCCTCGTACTCAAATTTTATGCATCTATGTAATGTTGAGGGAACGCATCCCATAGCCCGGATCCAAGGGCGACCTAGCAATATGTTATATTGGAACTCTCCTTCAAGGACATAGAAGAGTTCGGGTAAAGTACGTGGTCCTACCCGAATGTTGAGGATCACGGTGCCTAAGGTAGAGGTAATAGCGTCATTGAATGACCGCAACATGATGGGATTGGCACACATGTAGCTAGAAGGGATATTCATTTGTTGGAAGGCTTTTGAAGAGATGATGTTTAGGCTAGCGCCCCCGTCAATCATAACACGACGTACCCGAATGTCCCGGACGTAAGCTGAGATGAAAAGGGCAGGGTCAGGATCTTCTGTACCAAAGTCAACAATTTCATCTTCAGAGAAACTGACTGCCGCAGCTTGTTGTACAGAGACAGAAGTGGTTGGGGCAGTGGGTTGTTTGGTGAGAGAAGCAACGTGATTGGGTGTTAGAATGGAGGCAACAGGCAGGGTTTCATTAGGTAAGACCTCGATCCCTTGAAGAATTTCAACGAGAGCTTGTCGATGAGATTCAGAAGTCTGAATGAGATCATATAGTGTCATTTTTACGGGTGATTGGTGAAGCTGTTTGATCATGGCTCGATGGGCAACTCCATTAGAGACGGGGTAAGCGGGTCCACGAATAACCACTTTGGGTGGTGGTGCAATCGGGATGCTGGATGGAGAAAGAGAGGACGCATGTGTGCTTTCTTTTGCTTTCTCGTTGTTTTTCTGCGCTCGAGTAGCAACACTAATCATATTAATCTCGTAGACCTGAGATGAGGAAGATGGTTGGGATAAATCATGGTCTTCAAGAGGTGGGGTTGTAATAATGATAGATCTTGGTGAGGCGGGGACAGATGGTATAGTAGAGGGAATTGAAGCTAAAGGTCTCTCCCTTCGTAAGTTGTCTTTCTTAACCTTTGTATCTGGGAGAGGTGACTGACGAAGGATGGTTTTTAAAGCTTTGCATCCTCCACATCATGTCCTGGTGTGCGGTGATAGGCGCAGATTTTAGACTCATCATAACCTATAGGTCGAGGTTTAGACGGGTCATAAGGTCTAAGTGGGGGTAGGGAAATGGTCGCATTCTCCACCAACATAGCAAGGATTTTGGCGTAAGATCCTTTGAGTGGGTCAAAATCGGAGGAGGATGAGGGTATTGGTTGTGCGGGTTTTGGTAATGTTTGGGCGTGGTTGGTTCGTACGGGTGGTGGTTTAGCCGAGGGGTGTTGACACGTGGTTTTCACTAAACGTGGTTTCTTTGGCGCAGAAGCTATATTCAGCTGGTTAGATGATGAGGCTACAGATGACGTGGTAGCGGGAAACAACCACGGAGAAAGGGGAGTGACAGAAAATAAATCCTTTGATGATGGAGTTTGTTTAGGGTTGATGGGTGGACAGGATACGTGGGGTGACAATGTTGATATACCCTTTGATCTCTGTATAGGTGCAGAAGGCGTAGGTCGTTTTGAAGAAAACGCAGGAGGTATGATATATTGATGCAAGGTGGAGGGATGAGGTCCCAATATGGAAGGTAGGTGTGACGATGATGGTTTTGATTGTGATAGAGGCACGGATTGAGTTTGTCTCCTAGGTGGCGGGGCGGCTTTATTTTTGGATAAATCGAGTCGCTTAGGCGGGTGCGTTAGACTGGGCATTGGTGAGGTCCCAAGTGTAGGGGAAGATTTGGTTAGGTTAATAGAGGTGGATGGGCTACTTGGTATAGATACGGGGGGTGAGAATGAGGACATAGGCATTTTGAGTTTCTGTAAACACTTAGGGTATATGGTAGAGGTGTCCGGATCGGTCACCTGCATTTGAGTAGAATAGGGGGTACTCAAACGTTCCCATAGGACTCGTCTATCTTCTGGAGAATGACAATCTTCAGGCATGAATTGTAAATTTGGTACGGAAGAAAGACGGGTTGTGATTCCAGTCCACTGTGGGTGTGATACAGGGGGTAGATGAGGTACTGTATCAATAGATATTAAGAGGTCGACCGGTTGTTGAAAAGATTTAGGCGATGAAGGACTAATAGGCAGGAGGGCATGTTTGAGAGGGTCTGTTATGGTTAAAGAATTTGGTGATGTTGGTGCAAGAGATTTCTCGTCTAAGGATGTCAAAAGGAGTGGCGAGCCTTCCTCTTGTGCAGCAAGAGCGGTAGAAGGGGACATTTGGGAAATAGATAGATTAGATAACATCTGTTCGCAGTCTTGTAGGGATGTGGTGTAAGCAGACTCATTGATGAGAAGAGAAGTCTGGGCAGTTAACTCTTTTATGGGTAAAGGAATGATTTCGCTTTGGCTTGATGGTGGTGAAGGAGGTTCGGACTCCTGTGTTAGTGGAGAGGCTTGATTCAAAATTTTCTCGATAGAGGCTTTTGGCTGGGAGTCGAAGACTGCATGGATCTCATGAACACTCTCCTCGGCTAAGATATCCTGGTTTACGTTACTGTTGGACGAGTGATTTGGGAATGGTTTGTTGAAGATTTTCAAATTTCGGTTGGCAGGGGCATTAGGATTATCGAGGGTTATATCACCTGCGTCAACCATTTCCTGCACTATGTTTTTCAACATTTTGCAGTTTTCATGACTATGTCCTTTTACGCGGTGAAAGTTACAGAAGTCATTTTCTTTGTACCAGGAAGGTATAGCGCGGGTAGAATCAAACCCGGAGTGAGGTTTAACAGGAGGTAAGGTAATGGCTCCTGCTTTGAGCAATTTTTCCAATATCACACCATATGTTTCTCCCAAGGGAGTGTAGTTGATGGGTTCTGCTTTATACTTATAAGTGGTTTTTGGTGGGGTATTAGACGGTGGTTGGGATTTGACCATCACCGCGTGCACAGCTCCTTTTGATTTCGAAGAAGCGGTCGATGGGTGAGGATTGGTGGTGTTAGGTTTGTTGGTGGAATCTGGAGTTCAGAAATTGGGGTTTTTGTTGCGCAACCGCAATTTCTCTTCTTCTAAGGCTCGAATTTCTAGTTTCCGAGCCATGGTAAAGGCCTCATCAAATGTGCGGAAAGTTTGAATTTGAAGAGTAGGAGAAATGTGCTTAGCACATGCCCGCGTAAAAAGTTCGATAAGTTCAGCCTGAGGCAAGGCATATGTAAGTTGGTTGATAAGGCCCCGCCATCGTCCAATGAAATCTGCGATAGATTCGTCTTCGAATTGTCGGATGGCATAAAGGTCAGTGATAGATACTTTCTTGGCAATGTTAATGGAGAAATGATCCAAGAAAGATTGGGCTAGTTGGTTAAAAGAGAAGATTGAGTGCTGGGTTAAAGCACTGTACCACTCCAAGGCGGGTCCTGATAAGGACATGGGAAAGGTGCGGAGTAACAAGGCATCATCATGAGCAATCAAATAACAAGCATGTCTAAATGATCGCAAGTGTTGTTGAGGGTCC
This sequence comes from Taxus chinensis, assembly GCA_019776745.2. Lineage (NCBI taxonomy): Eukaryota > Viridiplantae > Streptophyta > Pinopsida > Cupressales > Taxaceae > Taxus > Taxus chinensis. The sequence continues at coordinate 80,270 of JAHRHJ020000068.1, forward strand.
TCTTTACTGTTAAAACGGGTAAATTTTGGTAATTCCCATTGAGGAGGATACGAATGAAGGGGGACAGAAGGGTGAATAGGCTCCCCACAAAATTGCTCGTATGTCAAGGCGCTACAACTTCCTGAAACAGAAGCCTCCAGGTTTTGCATTTTGTCCATCATTTGTTTAATGAAATCCGTGGTTGGATGAGATGATGGTGCGGTTGTGGTAAATGGCGGAAAATTAGGCCAAGGGCCTCCGCTGGACAATGGTGGGGTTAAGTGTTGATAAGGTATGGAGGATGAATATGTTGAGGCGACCGAATAGGGATGTCCCATATAAGATGTTGAGGTCACTGGATACGTGTATGGGAATGAAAAGGTAGGCGGAGCTTGAGAAGGAAAGCTAGTGTGGATAGGTGGCAGAGAGCAAGTCATGAACGGAGCAGTCTGCAAGAGAGATGAGGTAGGGGCAGTCGGCGGTAATGATATGTGGGGTCCAAGATTAACCAACGGAAAGCCAATCTGAGTCGTATGAACCTCTGAAGCCGTCGGATTGGGAGACGGGGCTAGAGATGCAGGAAGCAAGGCGGTGTTATCAGGCGGAGTGGGAGCTAAATGAGCAGCTATACTAATAGGCATACCAACAAGGAGCTGACCATCAGGCGTACGGTCAGGGGTATGAGACAAATAGTATTGTACAGCGCTAGAATTAGCATCCAGAAACTTGGCAAAGTCCTTATCTCCCACAGGAATTTTAGGAACCTCGCTGGTATCCGTAGGATTCCCCACAGAATGTGAAGGGGGTGATTCAGGCAAAGAAACAGAGCAAGCATGTGAAACCATGGCGGCGGCTTGCTTTCGAGTGATAACAACCATGGACAGGAGTTCACAGTAGGGTTTCAATCTATCAGGAACAGAAACAAACTCAGACTGGTGAAATTGGTAGGTTGCTGGTTTGTCAGGAATTGGGAAAGACAGTAACCGATATCGGTCTCGTAACCGATGTTAGTTATACTATAGCCGACGCGGTCAGGTAACCGATGTCGGTGTAAGAAGTCTGGGCTAACAAGATATAAAAGGCTGCTAATTTGATTTTTAACAACGTTTAGTATACTTGTCCAATTATTGATCACAGAAGACAGGGTATGAGAAAGAAAACAGAACTAAAAACAAGCAAGATGCACACGCAAATCCAGAGACTAACCCTAGGGTTAATTTTAATTATTGTGGGCTTATGCCTTTAGACGTAGAATGATGTCAGAATCCTAAACAAAAGACTTAGGGGAAATGTCAAGTTTGTTTTGGCTTATAAGGTTACCTCAATCGGGCGGAGGAATACCGCGGAAAAGGGGGGATGTTTGAGCTGTTGTGTTAATTGTGAAGTGATTCGGTATGTGTTGTGCAGTGAAAGTAAGATTAATTTCTTGTCAATACCGTGGATATCACCCCCACGTGTACGACCTGTTACTTAATCTATGTTCACTAGAATTGAAAACAGCAAGCAGTAATGCAATGCACGTGTTTTAAACCCAAATCGAAAATGATATTCGATGAAGCAAAAGAGATGACTTTCACTAATGCGAGATGTAAAAGCAAAGCAAGTTCTTTTATCAAAATAATACAAAACCTTGTGAATATCTTTTAGAAGAAGAAAACAGCAAGTATACTCCCTATATGAAAGCAAGCAAGAAAGAAAGAAACCCAAAATGGGTCCCACCGGGCGTGCCAAAATGTTTCGCTCGGAATGTTTCGGCTTCTGGGAATAGAGTTGCTTCTATCCTTTCATTCCTTTTAGAAACAGATAAGGTTAGGGCTAGGAGGAATACCTGTTGAACGTCGAGATGGTGTGCGCGTACCGTAGAGAAAGATCAGGTTGACTGCGAAGAACTCCTTTTTGTCTTGGAAGGACTACCTGCAAATAAGAACACAAGACCACAAGATTTTGATTAGACAATAAATGAGGGAACTGCCTTGGGCCCAGGAAATATAAAACTTCCTTTCGAAGGTGGTCAGTTCCCCTGCTAATATGAATTAACACAAAAGACTGTAAAATATCAATTAAATTGCTTCGTTGAACTGGGTAGGGGAAAGGCTGGTTTTTGGTTTTAGTCAGGATAACCGATACCGGTTACTGATAACCGATATCGGTATGGTCTAGGATCTGTAGGTTGGTTGTTTTGTGGGGTGGTTGTGTTGTAGGGTGGTTGTGTTGTTTGTAAGGCTGTATATAGGTGATATTAGGAAATAAGGTGATGAGAGGTAGATGAATGATAGTTAGATGCAATGGCACGCTGGGTAGTGGATTCAGGAATGGATTTATGAGGACTGTGATTCAAAAAGTCTAAGAAATGTTATTAAAGAGCATAAGAAATGGTTATAACAGAGGACATGCAAAAGACTGTGGGACTTACTGGATTTTTGAGCTGAAGATGCAAGGTCTGATCGTTGCCTTGGGCTTGATCTCCTGCAAACTCTTCTGGTTTCTTCACTCGTCTCTGCTCGGTCAAGTGAAGATCTGGACTCTCTTGATCACTCCCAAATGATCTCTGTTGATTCAAAAATCCTTCGACCTTTGATTTTGGTTCGAGGGGAGCCCATTTACAGGGAACCGATGGCGGTTACGTAACCGACGGCGGTCGAGTAGGAACCGGCATCGGTAAGGAAAAAGTAGGCTATTTTTAGTAAAATAGCCCACCTTCCCTGCTTTTCTCCCGAGAGATTAGTTGCGGGCTTGGTCAAGTGACTAGAAGGTCGGTTTTGGGTGTGAGAAAGGGGTCCTTAGTCATGGGTGTAGATGTAGACCAAGTTATAGGTCTTAATTAGGTTAGTTTAGGGTTAGGGCTAGGTCATGATGAGGTGGCAAAATGAGGTGGCAGGTAAGGTGATGTGGATTTATCAATTACAAGGTAATTAATAAATAATTGTGTAAGGTTTAGGTGATGAGGTTAGGATTGCAAGATGAGATGCGGGTCACAAAGGGGTCGTAAGACACAAATTTGGTGTCTACAGTAGGAAAATGTAAAAACTCCAGACGGCCATCAAATCGTCAAATTTAACATCGCTGTAAAAACGTTCGGAAGTCCTTTACCATAGGGGGAACACCTTCGGCGTAATTAGGTTCATGACATATTAGAATATTTAAGGAAGATAAGAGTTTCTAAATATAAAATGAAAGAATTAGATGAGCAATTCAATACATTTTATCAAAAATACACTTACATACCATTAAAAATAACGAAAAAAATAGATATATATATATAATTAAAAGACCCCTGACATATCCTAGCTCTATACACATGATATTAAAGAGATAAATTAGACAAAATAGTGTGATTGTATTATAAAATAAAATTAATGATGAGGTAAAAATTGATGGTTCAATCTGTAATTACATTTATTAATGACTAAAAAGGTTTTCAAAGAGATTGGTGTATTTTGACCCCCACAAAATGACCATGGGATATGACAAAATTTTCCAAGTTTATGCCATAGCTTCTAAATCTACTCTCCTAAAAATTTAATTTTTACTTAGAAATACATAATTAATAAGTATTGACAATTATACTAGTATATTGTGCGACGATGGTACAAACAAGGGTTGTGGTGTGACTAAAGTACTTGTCTTAGGTGCATAATTGTTAATTTGTTTGAATGAATAAACGATTTTAATAACGTTCACGAAACCAAACAGTTTGTGGGACCCAAAGTTGCAAGTGAAGTGTGCAAAGCCACTATAAGAGTTACCCTAACAATTTTGCGTAGTATCCATTGCCTTTTTTATGTTAGATATCCTGTTGTGGATCTTGACTAAAAAACTCATTGTTTTTTACAAGTCATTCCTCCTCAAACAAGGATGTTAGGTTGTCTACTTTCAAATTATCCTCATATTTGATAGGGCTGTCATTATATGATGTACATTCCTTGATGTATTTTTTTTGTGTTTTTAACCATAATTGAAAGTCGACTATAAAACAAGCTTTGAATGAAAAATAATTCTTACATTATTTTGTCAATAAAATAATGGCAATTACTCAAAAAGGCAAGCATTTAACATAGTTCATATCTTTTCATTAATTAAATATTACATATCCCAAATGGTTATATCCGTGTAATTTTTTTGAAATCAATAAGTAATATGTAGTGTTTAAATTTGGCGGTCCTAAACAATTTTTGTATTTTTTAACCATAAAATATTTGTAAATATTTTAATTAACCTATCCTAAACTTATGTATTTAAAATATATCCATTATTTTGTAAATACAAACTATATTAATACACATGAATATATATTTTTAAGTGTTAAAATAACTAGCAATCACATGTGTACAATGTAATGTGAACGCCGAAGGGGATATGTTATTTGATTTAGAGGGATAGTTCTTACTTTTGTAGTTGATGTTGATAAGGGGTGTGATTGATTTTGTAAGTGTATGAATATGGATGAAACATTACATTTAAAGGTTCTATCTCTACATTTCAAATTTGTTATAAATTTGTACATATCTATGCTAGTATATTAATATCGACAAAAAATTAAATTGACCTATGAGACTGCAAAATATACCATGTAAAGAAGGAAATGGAGTGTGGTGGAACATTCAATATATATACAAAAGAGAGACTAAACAAGAGAAAGATTAAGAGAAAAGTTCCAACAAATATATCATAAAGAGACTCAAAAAAAGAAGGGAGAGTTGTATAGTGAGTTGAATCTTCTTGTTTTGAAGAGACACTTCTAATGCTCAAAGTGTGGAGCAAATGTGTAATAGATATGAGATCATGTGAACCATTTAGTCTGTGACACTTGGCTACTTTAACATGTAAATTTGGAGAATGGCCATGTGACTTATTCTTATTGATGATGTCAAATAGTTGGAAATAGGATGTAGTTAACATGGTGAAAGTCCCCCTTGAAGACTTGTGTTTACATATATTTTCTTGGTTCTTTCTAAATATTTATGGTTTATGAAAATTAAAAATGAACTATCAAGATAAGGAAGCAAAAGATGAGGTATAAGGAGGAACTTGAAGTGTAAGAGGTTTAAACCAATTTGTCAGTGGTTACCTAACCTTATTAAACCTTCAAAGAATCTGACAGTGTTGTTTCTATTTCTAACTTAGAAATTGGGAGGCCTTTAATGAAATGGGGGTATATGCCCACCGGTTTTGGTTATCAAGGCTCTTGGTGATTACTTGAGAATTCTTGTGCAATCTCTTGTGTTAAAGATCCATATTTTTTGGAGAGAAGACACAGTCTCACATTCTTGCTCCAAAAGGTAAATATGCTTCGTAATAAAAGTTGGAAAAGCTATTTGGAGTTCATACCTATTTTTGATGTTGCAAATTTGTAATCCTATGTTCTATTTATCAACATAGAATGCCATTGATTCATATTAAGATTGCAGCTCGTGTGGTTGATTTCTTTTTACTTTTTGGATATTTGTTAGATAAGGTCTCAGATCCATAGTCATTTAAAAGTAACTCTAATGCAATCAGATTTCAGTTGTGCTTAATTGTAAGCTTGTGTATAGTTAATTATCAATGTTTGATCAATTGCTAACTTATATATTTCTTTTTCAACAAACAAACAAGTGGTTTTGACATGGCACCTCCTGGTGCTGCAAACATGATGATGGGGGCAACTTTACCAAGTCTGCACAAAAGGGCTTTTCTTCTTTAGACAACCATATTTTTTGCATATTAGGTTGGCTTAATGCCAGTTACATTTTGGAGATTCTATGATTGTGGATCTGTAGCAAGTAACTACAGCAAGGGAAAAAAATACTTGTACTCTAAATTTATATTATAAGCTTTAAGTTTAAGTTGTTTTTAATCTTTTGTTTATGTTGTTTGCTAGCTATGCATGGGTTAGTGCTTGTTATGATATTTATGTAGAACTAATCATCTAATTCAAGTGCAGCTTTTGAGAACTGGTTCTTATCCTAATTGATGGTTTGTGTAGAGTATAGAAGAGAAATACTTTATCCAAAATCATTTGACATATGATGTAAAGTTTCACAGGGACATGAAGACTGATATTGCACTTATTGTTGGTTTTGAAGTGACACCTTTCAGGTAGCATGTTCAAAAATTTCTATCCATTGTATTGTTGGTTTTGCATTGCTCTGAAATCTTTGAAAATATACACCATAGAACTTAGATCATTTGAGAAATTGTTATTCTAACCACTGAAAATCCTAACCAAAATTACATGAAAAATAGACGAGTATTTAATATTTATAATGCACAGAGGCTAATGGTAACAAATTTTAAATGTATAGATAGAAACTTTAAATGTAATGCTTCATCTATATTCCTACACTTACAAAATCAAACACACCCCTTATGAACATCAATTACAAAAGTAATAACTATCCCTCTAAATCAAATAACATAAATCGTTTGGTGTTTACATTGCTACAAATTTCAAATTTTGAAAGGCCAAAGTCCAAACTAAAACCCTAAGTGACTCACAAGCACTTATTAAACCTACAAACTCACCTTCAAGCCACAATTTGATGACTTCATGTCATATTTATAGAGAAGGAGATGATGCTCCTACATCAAACATTATTTCTATTACCAAGATGGAAAGACATTGTTTCCTCACACAAATGGAAAAGTTAAGCATATAATCCACTAAGCATTAATACAACATTTTTGTTATGTGTATCTGACTTCATAATTAAATCACAAGTCGACTCCTTCCAATTTCTTCTCCATGGTCACTTCTAAATTGTTGTTCATTTATATTAATATTTGATCGTATTATTATGTATAAATATTGTTGCAATACATCGGAATTGATGGTTTGTGTCCATGTATTTCACAATGATGGTCATATTGATTCCATCTGTTGGAAAGAAAAGGAAGGGAAACACCAACTTCATTCCATATGAACAATGACAATTGGTAGCTCATCCTTCTAATGGTGTTCCAATGCCCTTGACATCCTCCATTTGTGTTGTACCCTGTCTCCTCCATTCATGTTGCATCCCTATCGGTGTTACCATTGCTCGAGAAGATATGCTACAGAAAAATCAATATTTTTTTGGATAATACTGCATATAAGTTTTTTGTTCCCATGTTTTGAATCCTATACTGGATGCATGGACCCATAATCAGAGAGAAACAATGTTAAGATTTGAACTCTCGCTGAAAATATTTACCTCTTCAATATTGTTAAAATAGGAGAAAAAGATATGTATACATGATGATGAAACAAATTGAAATGGCCTTTATTGTAAATCATGATTTCAGGCACCATTGTTGATTGGATGTGATGTGAGATCCATGACTCCAGGGACAGTGGCCATTCTTGGTAATGAATATGTTATGGAGAAAAATGGATATGTACATTGTAGATTCATATTTTGAAATAGAAGAATCCAAACAATCTCGGGCTCTCCTAGTCTACCAATGAGAGGATCCTCAAAGATGCTTTCGGGCCCTTCAACCAAATCTCTGATTCCAAGGTCTGTTCTTATGTTTTTATTGTATTCTAGATGCTCTTTTCTAAAGTATTTATGTAGAGTTTTTTATTTGTTTCCAATATTTTGTAGGTTGTGAACGACCAAGAGACTGGAAGGTCCTGAAGTTTGGGATTTGTAACTTTTACAGATGAGCAATTAATGAGAGATGCCATTGAAGGGATGAATGGAAGGGATTTGTATGGATTGCTGACGGAAACCCTTAAGATGGTGTTGATGAATTTAATAGAGTGGTTTAAAGCTGATTTAATGCAGTTAATGTTTAGATCTAGTTTTCCTCTATCAATAGTTTTGATATTCATTTTTCTCGAGGGTATATTTGCTTTCTTTTCTTATTTCTAAATACCCACTGAAAGGGGATTTTATATTTGGTAGCTTAGATCCGGTAATTTTTGTTTTTTTTTGCTACAAACACTTTTTATAAACTCAGAACAGTGGCCTTGGGAATCTGGTAGTGGAAAGATGTGATAAATTTCAGGACATCCATTTTGAATAATTGTTGTGAATCGAGGTTTTTGTTTTTAACTATGGCATTATCATAGACATAACAAAGCGTTTGAAATTTAATTAACAAGATTTGTACTTATGAAGCTCCAGGAGCTTGTTTAGTTGACAGGGAAATCACCAATTATATAGCACAATTCTTCTCTTTCAGGTTGAGAACAAGATTAGTAGTGTATTTTACCTGCATGCTTTGTATATGCATTGATATCATAGCCATCACATGCTCCCTATAATGAGTTACAAGTATTTTTACTAAGTCACAAGCAATTCGGGTTGTCATATCAAGATAAGTGCCCTAAATATCTCTTATAATATTTTCCACATGGTTCATCTCGAAGAACTCCTTGTCCTCCTCCCTGATCACAACATTGGATGCCAAAATACTCTCAAAATATGTCACAAAATATCCAGGCCACTAAACAATGTATGATGCACACTCTTTTTTACCATTGTTAGGAACTTGATGACAGTTACAACCAATTCAGCTCGAGTAGGAATGATGGAGAGATTCATTAGAAAACCCCAAACAACAAAAGAAAAATCCTTCGAGGATACCTGAAACTCCTCTTCACTCTTTGCCATGGATGGCCACTCTTAGATTGTTGACAACTCTTTCCCTCCTTTTCAACAAACACATTTTGAGCATATCCTACAATCATTGCAGTCCATGAGACCACATTTGTTTCAGGCATTTTGTAGAACACTTCACATTCACTTGGTAGATATTTACGGAAAGTGTGGAATCGTGCACTTGGTGTGTGACTTTCTCAACTAAATGCCAGAAATAAATGTGGTTTCATTGTCTACATAACTAAATCTGAAAAATTCTTATTACATATAAATAACTTATTATTCAACATCACAATTCCTATAAATAACTTGTTATTCAGCATCACAATTCCTATAAATAACTTATTATTTAGGATCACAATTCCTATAAACCAAGTTGGTATAAAATATGACCTTTAATAAATTAATTAACTCCAAACTACACAACTAAAACCCAAAAAAATATTCCGAGTCTTTTCCGAGGGCCTTTTGTTGTCTCATATTGGAAAAGTTATTAGTTACAATAAAATTTGTTAATATGATTCCCATCATTTCAGAGACGCCCAGTGTGGAAGAAGCAGCCTACTTTCACTTTTGTGTGTGCCTCTATCATCAAATTGAAGCATTTTCATGTCCCATGCCAGACAATTGTTCGCTTTATAATCACAGATATTTAAATATTATTATTACAATGACGCCGAAACAAATCTATCTACTGCATGAAAATTTTGAACAAATAAAAGAATATGTAAAGAGATGTGCAAGAGAGAGGATTTGATATATATGTAATGTATATATGTAGGCGCCACATCGAGCATTGGCACTGAAATGCGAGAGTATTAGCCAAGCGAGGGGCAACCGTTGTTATCCCTGCTAGAAATCTCAAAGCAGCGGAGGATGTAAAATTTATGTATTCAGAAGGAGACCCCCACAGTCGAGATCAATCAATCTTTGTATTGAAAGTTAGACGGTCACTTTAAAATTTGTTGATGGTAAATTAAAAACCCTTGTAAAAGTTTCATAAATGGAGTTATGCATTGCCGCACTAAAAGATCTAACTTTTTTGTTTTTAGATATAAAGATCAACAGTTAAAAAAAGGTTGGTAAAATCCACTAACTGACCCTAAATTGACTGGGATGACTTTAGAAGTGATAATTTATTGTCTTCTTCACATGATCACTTTATTAAGCACGAGCATGGTAGAAACTAGAACAATAAATATACTGTTAGAGATTTTAGATAATCATTTAGTGTGGTGACATGTTCAAAATTTTATATTCACCCATGGTTCGAAATAATATTCATAATTCGGTTGGTTTAAAAGAGGGAGCATTAATGGAACAAACCAAACTTACAAACTAGACTCTTAAGACTCCCCCCACTTGAACTTCCAATGATCTCAGTGTCCGAATGAGTCTCGACATCGCCACCTATTATCAGGAATGTGAGAGGCTCTATTACCTCAAAGGTCAACCTGGAAACTGGGAACCAGCTACCTAGGTGTCCAAAAATTCCTACTTTATTAAAAGTAGAATGACATGCCATGGGTAACGGCACCCCATGATAACACCTTTAAAAAACGGGATGACGTCCACCATGCTTCGATAAGATCAAAGAGAATCTTGTCTATCTGTATTTATGGATGACACCAACCCTGTTATCCTCATAGCTATTATGGGGACTATACTGTACATTGGGACCAATATCATCATCTGATGAAACTTGAAATGATTCTTCATGTCTATTGAAAAGTATAGGCAGAGTATTATGCTTACGAACCATTTTTAATCTGGATAAGAATGTGTCCCCATCTTTCATTCCTGTTAAGATGTCTTCTATAGGGAAAATATACTGAACGAATGGAATCCTTCCTGAACCTAGAAGCTGGAGGATGCACCGTTCATAGTGTGATGGAGACTAATCCTTCTCCATAGTTGGCCCATTGGGATTCCAATGGATGTCCCTGAAGTAACATTGGTTCCAAATAATAGTGTATCTTTACATACCAATTATTTTACAATTGATCAAAATATTTCTGGTAGGCAGTGTCAGGAGCAACATTTTACGTGCTTAATGACTGTCAGAAATTTTTAGTAGTTCTCCCAGAAAAGACTTCAAAAGGAAATATTTAAGATGAATTAGTCATGTATTGCCTATCACCAAAAGATGTTAGTCCTTTGGGCGGTTCCAGATATCATTCTCCAATGTATGTCAGTATCTCCAAAGAAGTCTAAAAACTTTTGAATCTCCAAGTGTATTGATTAAGGATCAACTGGTTTTCACCGTAAACCCTTCAATTGGATATTATCATTCAGGTTCAACATATCTGGGTCTAATCATTGCCAACACTAACATGCAGAAATTAACCAAATAGGAGCTTGCCTTGTAGAAAATCATATAAGTATTGTACCATCTGGATCTACAATCTTCTGCAGGAAAGCATCCTCTTATACATTTGAAGGGTTGATAATGAAATAATTCCACCTGGAAAAAAGCAACATGTTGTGCATCCTAAGACATTCTATAGTGTAAGGGTCCCTTTGTCAATTTTCTTGGCAAATTTTGTACAGGTATATATCAAATATCTTCAGTATTCATATCTGGAAGGTATTGAGTTAGAAAGTGCTTATGGGCCTAATTTGCTCTGCATAATGCACCAATGACCAGACGTAATGATGTTCCTAAAGATTAATCACGATAATGTGACAACGCCTCTAATGGTCCCAAGGATCTGTCCCCATCTCAAACAAGCCCCCATTGTGAGATGTCTGGTTAAACTCATTATTTACAACAAACACCATTCTTCACCAATTGGTCTTTGTGATGTTCATTTAGAGTCATCCAATAAAATCATTGATTCCAAAACTGATAGCATAATAAGATCTCCATGCTTCCTCTATGGCTTTTATGGTATCAGTGTGACTCAAAACAGAAAAATTTGTTTGCGGTCTATTTTTAGACTATTCAACGCAGAACCTACCAAAGCCGTTTAATGAAGTGAAAGCATATCTACATTTTATTCACCTGCTCTTCATCACATACATGGCGATCATTCATTTGGCATTAAAACAAAAGATCCAATTCTACCTTGGATCAGCTCAACTTAGACTGTTTTCACCCATAGGTTCATACAAACCACCTGATTTGCTTCAGAGATGAAGCATTACCTACAACAAACCAAGAAGCACCTATCTATCTTCATAGTTGTTTCATCGGGAATGGTCTCATCAACTGCATCCAATATATCAGTAGTCCATCACCAATCAAAAAACTAATGACACCTTGCTATCTGTCGTGAAACCACAATGCAAATTCACGGATTATCAGCTTCACCCTTAAAGTTAGGATTTAACAATGAACTGGACACCTTTCCATTTTGATGATACAATTGTTTCGCATTTCAATAGGAAATTCTTGAAGCTGTTTGCCTTTCTTTTTATTCTGATGTAGACACCAAATTCGTGTCTTACGACCTTGTGGCCCCGCATCCACTCATTTCTCGCATACAAATCGCAGAATAACCTCATATACCTAAACTTACACAATTATTTATTAATTGTTACCTCTTTGAAGTTGATAAATCCACAAATCACCTCATTGCCTACCACCTCATTTGCCAAGCTCATCATGACCTATCCTAACCCTAAAACACTAAACCGGTCTAATAAGACCCTATAACTTGGTCCTACACCTTGCACACACCATGACTAATGACCCCTTTCTCCCCAAAACTGACTTACTAGTCACTTGACCGCCCCGCAACTTTCGAATCTCTGGTTGAGACCGTTAAGCCAAGGTGTGGCTCAGTTTTACTAAAATATACCGACTTTTTCCTTTACCGATGCCAGTTCCTACTCGACCAATCGGTTACGCAACCGCCATCGGTTCCCTGTAAATGGGCTCCCCAAACCCAAAAACAAAAGGATCGGAATTTCTTTTTAGGGTGCCCGAAGGATTTTGGGATTTCTTGAATCAAGAGAGATCAGGCGCGTTAGCGATCAACCTTGAGATTTTACTTGGGAGCAGAGACCGTATTAAAGCACAGAAGAGTTTGCTAACAGAGAGCAAGCCCAACTGCACAAGGCATGATCCAGGCCCTTACGTGACATACAATCAGGGGGATGATATTTCATTCTGCTGTTTGTGCAAATCCAGAAGTGTTTACCCTTTGTCATCAGAGTTCTGTGACTTGGACTGCATTTGTCAATAACCAGTAAGTCACATCTTGCATGTCCTCTTTATAACATTTCTTAGTCTATGCTTTGAATCAAAGTCCTCCAAATCCCCGATTTCTGAATCCACTACCCAACGTGTCATTGCATCTAACTGTCATTCATCTATTCTCATCACCCTATATCCTAATCTAACCTATACCAACAGCCTTACACATAACCCAACCCTACTCAAAACACCACAAGCCTACCACAAAACAACCAACCTTCAGATCCTAGACCCACCGATATCGGTTATCAGTAACCGCCATCGGTTATCAGTAACCGCCATCGTTATACTAAACTATAACCAAAACCAGCCTTTCCCCTACCCAGTTCAACGAAAGCAATTTAATTGATATCTTACAGTCTTTTGTGTTAATTCATATTAGCAAGGGGAACTGACCACCTTCGAAAGGAAGTTTTATATTTCCTGGGCCCAAGGCAGTTTCCTCATTTATTGTTTAATTAAAATCTTGTGGTCTTGTGTTCTTATTTGCAGGTAGTCCTTCCAAGACAAAAAGGAGTTCTTCGCATCAGCCTGATCTTTCTCTACGGTACGCGCACACCATCTCGACATTCTACAGGTATTCCTCCTAGCCCCTAACCTTATCTGTTTCTAAAAGGAACAAAACATTCCGAGTGAAACATTTTGGCACGCCCGGTGGGACCCATCTTGGGTTTCTGTTCTTGCTTGCTTATTTTCATTTTAGGAAGCATACTTGCTGTTGCTTCTAAAAATATTCACAAGGTATTTTGTTATTTTGGTAAAAGAACTGGCCTTGCTTTTACATCTTTGCATTAGTGAAAGTCGTCTCTTTTGTTTCATTGAATATCATTTTCGATTTGGGTTTAAAACACGTGCATCACATTCTTGCTTGTTGTTTTCAATTCTAGTGAACATAGATTAAGTAACAGGTCGTACACATGGGGGTGATATCCACGGTATTGACAAGAAATTAATCTTACTTTCACTGCACAACACATACCGAATCACTTCACAATTAACACAACAGCTCAAAACATCCCCCCTTTTTCCGTGGTATTCCTCCGCCCGATTGAGGTAACCTTATGAGCCAAAACAAACATGACATTTCCCCTAAGTCTTTTGTTTAGGATTTTGACATCATTCTATGTCTAAAGCCATAAGCCCACAATAATTAAAATTAACCCTAGGGTTAGTCTCTAGATTTGCATGTGTGCATCTTGCTTGTTTTCAGTTCTATTTTCTCTGTCTCATACTCTGTCTTCTGTGATCACTAATTAGAACAATTTGATAAATGTACTAATCGTTGTTAAAAATCAAATCAGCAGCCTTCTTATATTTTCTTATACCAGTCTTATTACACCGACATCGGTTAACTGACCGACGTCGACTATAGTATAACCAACATCGGATATCTAAGACCGATATCGGTTACTGTCTTCTACAACCCCTGACAAACCAACAACCTACCAATTTCACCATTCTAAGGCTATTTCTGTTCCTGATAGATTCAAAGCCCTACTGTGTACACTTTTCCATGGTTGTTATCACTCGGGAGCAAGCCTCCGCCATGGTTTCACATGCCTTCTCTGTTTCTTTACCTGAATCACTCCCTTCACATTCTATAGGGAACCCTACAGACACCAGTGAGATCCCCCAAAATTCCTGTAGGAGATAAGGACTTTGCCAAGTTTCTGGATGCTAATTCTAGCGCTGTACAATACTATTTGTCCCATACCCCTGACCGTACGCCTGATGGTCAGCTCCTTGTTGGTATGCCTATTAGTATAGCTGCTCATTTAGCTCCCACTCCGCCTGATAACACCGCCTTGCTTCCGGCACCTTTAGCCCCATCTCCCAATCCGACAGCTTCAGAGGTTCATACGACTCAGATTGGATTTTCTTTTGGCTAATCTTGGACCCCACATATCATTACCACCGACTGCCCCTACCTCATCTCTCTTGCAGACTACTCCATTCATGACTTGCTCTCTGCCACCTATCCACACGAGCTTTCCTTCTCAAGCTCCCCCTACCTTCTCATTCCCATACACGTATCCAGTAACCTCAACACCTTATATGGGACATCCCTATTCTGTCGCCTCAACATATTCATCCTCCATACCTTATCAACACTTAACCCCACCATTGTCCAGTGGAGGCCCTTGGCCCAATTTGCCTCCGTTTGCCACAACCGCACCATCATCTCATCCAACCATAGATTTCATCAAACAAATGATGGACAAAATGCAAAATCTGGAGGCTTCTGTATCGGGAAGTCGTAGCACCTTGACATACGAGCAAGTTTGTCGGGAGCCCATTCACCCTTCTGTCCCCCTTCATTCATATCCTCCTCAATGGGAGTTGCCGAAATTTACTCGTTTTAATAGTAAAGAGGATCCTCAACAGCACTTGCGATCATTTAGACATGCTTGTTATTTGATTGCCCATGATGATGCCTTGCTACTCCGCACATTTCCCATGTCCTTATCAGGACCCGCCTTGGAGTGGTACAGTGCTTTAACCCAGCACTCAATCTTCTCTTTTAACCAACTAGCCCAATCTTTCTTGGATCACTTCTCCATTAACATTGCTAAGAAAGTATCCATCACCGACCTTTATGCCATCCGACAATTCGAAGACGAATCTATCGCAGATTTCGTTGGACGATGGCGTGGCCTTATCAACCAACTTACATATGCCTTGCCTCAGGCTGAACTTATCGAACTTTTCACACGGGCATGTGCTAAGCACATTTCTCCTACTCTTCAAATTCAAACTTTCCGCACATTTGATGAGGCCTTTACCATGGCTCGGAAACTAGAAATTCGAGCCTTAGAAGAAGAGAAATTGTGGTTGCGCAACAAAAACCCCAATTTCTGAACTCCTGATTCTACCAATAAACCAAATACCACCACTCCTCACACGTCCACTTCTTCTAAATCAAAAGGAGCTGTCCATGCGGTGATGGTTAAATCTCAAACACCGTCTAATACCCCACCAAAAACCACCTATAAGTACAAAGCCGAGCCCATCAACTACACTCCCTTGGGAGAAACATATGGTGTGATATTGGAAAAATTGCTCAAAGCTAGGAGCCATTACATTACCTCCTGTTAAACCTCATTCCGGGTTTGATTCCACTCACGCCATACCTTCCTGGTACAAAGAAAATGACTTCTGTAACTTTCACCGCGTAAAGGGACATAGTCATGAAAACTGCAAGATGTTGAAAAACATAGTGCAGGAAATGGTTGACGCAGGGGATATAACCCTCGATAATCCTAATGCCCCTGCCAACCGAAATTTGAAAATCTTCAACAAACCATTCCCGAATCACTCTTCCAACAGTAACACAAACCAGGATATCTTAGCCGAAGAGAGTGTTCATGAGATCCATGCAGTCTTTGATACCCAGCCCAAAGCCTCTATCGAGAAAATTTTGAATCAAGCCTCTTCACTAACATAGGAGCCCGAACCTCCTTTACCACTATCAAGCCAAAGTGAAATCATTCCTTTACCCATAAAGGAGTTAACTGCCCAGACTCCTCTTCCCATCGATGAGTCTGCTTATACCACATCCCTACAAGACTGCGAATGGATGTTATCTAATCTATCTATTTCCCAGACTTCCCTTTCTACCACTCTTGTTGCACAAGAGGAAGGTACGCCACTCCTTTTGACATCCTTAGACGAGAAATCTCTTGCACCGACATCACCAAATTCCTTTAACCATGACGGATCCTCTCGAACACGCCCTCTTACCTATTAGTTCTTCATCGCCTAAATCTTTTCAACGACCGGTTGACCTCTTAACATCTATTGATACAGTACCTCATCTACTCACTGTATCACACCCACAGTGGACTGGAATCACAACCCACCTTTCTTCCGTACCAAATTTACAATTCAAGCCTGAAGACTGTCATTCTCCAGAGGATAGACAAATCCTATGGGAACGTTTGAGTATGCCATATTCTACTCAAATGCAAATGACCGATCCTGAGAACTCCACCATATACCCGAAGTGTTTACAGAAGCTTAAAATGCCCATGTCCTCACCTTCACCCCCCTCACCTCTACCAAATGCCTCATCCACTTCTATTAACTTAGCCAAATCTTCCCCTACGCTTGGGACCTTACCCATACCCAGTCTAACACACCCGCCTAAGCGACTAGATTTGTCCAAGAATAAAGCCGCCCCACCACCTAGGAGACACACTCAACCCGTGCCTCTATCACAATCAAAACCATCATCGTCATACCTACCTTCCATATTGGGACCTCATCCTTCCACCTTGCACCAATATATCATACCTCCTGCGTTTTCTTCAAAACGATCTACGCCTTCTACACCCATACAGGGATCAAAGGGTATATCAACATTATCACCCCACGTATCCTATCCACCCATCAACCCTAAACAAATTCCATCATCAAAAGATTTGTTTTCTGTCACTCCTATTTCTCCGTGGTTGTTTTCTGATACCATGTCATCTGTGGCCTCATCATCTAACCAGCTATAGCTTCTGCGCCAAAGAAACCACGTTTAGTGAAAAACACACGTATCAACACCCCTCGGTTAAACCACCACCCATACGAACTAACCACGCCCAAACATTACCAAAACCCACGCAATCAATACCCTCATCCTCTTCTGATTTTGACCCACTCAAAGGATCTTACGCCAAAATCCTTGCTATGTTAGTAGAGAATGCGACCATTTCCCTACCCCCACTTAGACCTTATGACCCGTCTAAACCTCGACCTATAGGTTATGATGAGTCTAAGATCTGCGCTTATCACCGCACACCAGGACATGATGTGGAGGGATGCAAAGCTTTAAAAACCATCCTTCGTCAGTCACCTCTCCCAGATAGAAAGGTTAAGAAAGACAACTTACGAAGGGAGAGACCTTTAGCTTCAATTCCCTCTCCTATACCATCTGTCCCCGCCTCACCAAGATCTATCATTATTACAACCCCACCTCTTGAAGACCATGATTTATCCCAACCATCTTCCTCATCTCGGTCTACGAGATTAATATGATTAGTGTTGCTACTCGAGCACAGAAAAACAATGAGAAAACGAAAGAAAGCACACCTGCGTCCTCTCTTTCTCCGTCCAGCATCCCGATTGCACCACCACCCAAAGTGGTTATTCGTGGACCCGCTTACCCCATCTCTAATGGAGTTTCCCATCGAGCCATGATCAAACAGCTTCACCAATCACCCGTCAAAATGACACTATATGATCTCATTCAGACTTCTGAATCTCATCGACAAGCTCTCGTTGAAATTCTTCAAGGGATCGAGGTCTTACCTAATGAAACCCTGCCCGTTGCCTCCATTCTAACACCCAATCACGTTGCCTCTCTCACCAAACAACCCACTGCCCCAACCACTTCTGTCTCTGTACCACAAGCTGCTGCAGTCAGTTTCTCTGAAGATGAAATTGTCGATTTTGGTACAGAAGATCCTGACCCTGCCCTTTTCATCTCAGCTTACGTCCGGGACATTCGGGTATGTCGTGTTATGATTGACGGGGGTGCTAGCCTAAACATCATCTCTTCAAAAGCCTTCCAACAAATGAATATCCCTTCTAGCTACATGTGTGCCAACCCCATCATGTTACGGTCATTCAATGACGCTATTACCTCTACCTTAGGCACCGTGATCCTCAACATTCGGGTAGGACCACGTACTTTACCCGAACTCTTCTATGTCCTTGAGGGAGAGTTCCAATATAATATATTGCTGGGTCGTCCTTGGATCCGGGCCATGGGATGCGTTCCCTCAACCTTACATAGATGCATAAAATTTGAGTACGAGGGGAAGTCCTACACCGTAAAAGCTGATCCTCCCCCCTTTAAAACCTGCAATATGTTATACCGCCCTAACGATGTGCTTATACCAATCAAGACACCCATACATTCAACCCAACCATCCTCTTCAAATGTACCTCAACCATCCACCTCAACCGCGCCTACGCCTTCAACTGATGAAACCACCGTCGCAAAAACCACTTCCCTTCCCGCAGATAACATCCCAACCTCCGACCCCTTAGTAGATGTTTTTCAACACCTTACGCTGGGGGAGTACCGCCTATATAACGTTAGTTCTTTCCATACCCCGCAGGAGTACGGACAATTACATGCACATCCTACCTACGACCGTCGCGTGGGGGAGGTAATCTCTTACGGACCACCCCATTGCCGCACCAACCTAACGTATGGGGGTGTTGACGCATCCTCCGTTACCCCTGAACCTCCTCTTGGTGTGGTTCCCTTCCAATCTGATTTCTAATACTTGACAAATCATCGTTTCGCCCTCACCTTCTTGACTCGCTGTGCTTGGAAAGGCTTTGGTTTTGGTCTTTATGAACAAGGCCGACATACACTCATTCCCATGACTACACGCAAACACAATGATCGCAGTGGTCTCAGTTTTCCTGAAACACCTACACAGGAGACACCTCATGTCAGCTGTATTCTAGAAGAAGACGACGTCACCCCTACCAAACCATCATCACCCACTTTGCCATCATCACCCACAGAATCTATAGACCCTGAATCTATCCCTCCTAACTTTTTTTTTTTCATAAATGCTATCTTCATAGGTCCTCTCACTTATCAACGTGATAGTGAGGACCCATCTTCTCTTCCCCTTCTGTATCCAGACATGATCGAAGAGGATTCACCTTTGATTAATGTTGTTGAGTGTCAGGATGACGACTCCATCCTCACTTACCTTGGCGCGGATGATTCTTATATTCAACGAGCCTTACCATCTGAAACCCAAACCATGCTGAACGAATCTACTATAGAAATCAACATCCACACGGAGGAGGATCCTCACATTGTGAAGATCGGACAATCCCTTAACGCATCAGAACAAGTCGCCTTTACTACTTTCCTCCGTGCTCGCAACCAAGCTTTCACTTGGTCCTACGCTGACATGCCAGGAATTGATCCTACCATTGCCATCCATAACATCACTCTAAACCCCGATTCCAAACCAGTCAAACAAAAACTATGAGAAAAATGCATCCACGCATTGCCCTCTTGGTCAAAGAAGAGCTTCAACGACTTCTTTCTGTTTCCTTCATCTTGCCTATTGACTATCCTCAATGGATTTCTAACATCGTACCTGTCACTAAAGCGATGGGGGGACTTCGGATATGCACGGATTTCTAGGATCTTAACCTCGCTTGCCCTAAGGATGACTTCCCTCTCCCAAGTATTGATCAACTTGTTGATCTCACTGCGGGACATGAAATGCTTTCTCTCATGGATGGCTTTTCAGGATACAACCAAATTTTGGTTTCCCCTGCTGATCAACACAAAACTGCCTTCATAACTCCTTGGGGAACCCTGTTACCGTGTAATGCCATTTGGCCTTAAGAATGCTGGTGCGACCTATCAGCGGGATGACCTACATTTTTCATGACATTATGCACACTATCCTTGAAGATTACGTCACATCCCCTTTTCCCTTTGGGCTTATCGTACTAGCATCCGCACCTCTACTAATGCCACACCTTTTTCTTTGGTATATGGTACCGAGGCTGTCTTACCTCTCGAAATACAAATACCCTCCCTTAAAATATCCTTCAGGATATTCTCACCAACGATGATTTCCGCCAAGAGCGGTTAGCCCAATTGGAGCTTCTTGACGAACGTCGTCTTACAGCTCTTGATCACCTTCAAATCTATCAAAAACGCATCAAGCGTGCTTATGATAAGTGACTCCATGAGCGTACCTTTAAGGTTGGTGATCTTGTCCTCAAAGAGAATCAACATGTCACCAAACTAGAAAGGAGCAAACGTGGAAAATTTGCTCCCAATTGGATTGGGCCTTACATAATCACTCACACCTATGGATCAGGCACTTATCGTTTAGCTTCGCTTAATGGTAAACCTGAGCCTGAACCCCTTAATGCCTTGCATCTTTGACCATTCTACTGTTGAATTTAGTGTTATATCACTTCTTATCTACCTGCCGCTCGTCCCTTGAGCTCACATACCACCACATGCACTTTGTTTCCTACATCTCATAATAAAAATCAAGCTCACTAGTTTGATTCTCACCTCCACCTCAATGATGCCTTCCCCTTTTTAGTCTAGTCCATGACTTCAAAGGTTAAAAGAAGCCGTAGTCATCTAATTTTCTTGAGTCAAACTGCTCCCTCGAAGGACTAGCTATATGCCAAAAGAACACTAGCTCTAAATTATATATAGACTGCTCCCTCGAAGGACAGCTATGCATTAAAATCAAATTATTGCTGCTATTATATATAGACTGCTCCCCGAAGGACAGCTATGCACTAAAATCATATCTGCTACTATAAATAGCTCCCTCGAAGGACAGCTATACACAGTCAGCCTTTATCAGAAGCTTCTCGCATTGATCAGCTTCGTGAAGACCTCAAGAATAGCACAATCAATATCCCTTGTAGACTTCCCGCATCGATCAGTCTATATTCAGTAAAATAAAGGCCTCATTCAAAAAGAACTTTTTGAGTCATGGACTTGTCTATTTAGGGTAGGTTCTCTTTCGTCAGAACACTCACTTTGTAATAAATTCTCTGTACCTCAGCTATATCATCCACCTCACCTCACCATTTGTTTCAACTCAAGGGACGTAACGTACACCCGATATATTGTGATCATACAACTCTTTTCACCTATGGACTTCTCATCTATGCACAGTACCTAGGGCTTCAAGCTCGTTCTATGTTGTGTGGTTTGTTTAGCTCTTTTCACCTACGGATCACTCTTTCTGCTTTGCCTCGCATCTAGGATTGTGTGTTGATCTTAATCAGGACATGGTTCCCTCTACTTGGGTAGGCTAACTTTCGCTTCCCTTATACCTTTTACAACATCACCAATTCATTTCCGACACCAACAACCTTACCTTACCAATATTAATATCAATATTCTTACCAATCAACCAATTGCCTAAACCGTACCAAATTGCCTGAATTTGCCTCTCCCTGATCCTAAGGGAGAACTACATCGGTCTGAGGCCCCTCCTTGCTTTGTGCAATGGGCTATGTAGGCAACACTTCAGAGACATGGGGTCTCCCAAGGTTAGCTCGACCATCCCCTACCATAACCTATCATGTGTGGTAAATATAAATATTTTTGTGTATTTCTATTTAATCACATTCCTCTTTATCCTTTTTCAAAACACCGAAAGTCAAAATATTCAATAACATTCTCTATTATTATCCTTATAACTTGCTAACATTTATTTAGACCCGACGCCCGGTCAAATCCATACATATTCAGTTTTATTTAGATGTTAAACAAATACATCTGTCTCTATCATCGTGCCACGCAGGTCGGCATCCTTATCTAATTCTTATACCTTGCTAACATTTATTTAGACCCTATACGCCTCATCCCGAACTATGTGAGGATCGTGATCGTCCACCCCTCTCGCCTATATTTACCTCTCTGTCCTCAAAGGTACCACGCCTATTGGTACCGCCCACTGATCTGCCAACCTCTCCTGTAACATATGAATACGCCCTCTCGCATGGAGGACTCCTACTACTCTAGTTCTCCTACCCGTGACTCCGCAACCACTATTCGCTTCCCGACCCCTTGTCTCATTCACCTACATTTGGAACTGCTGAACCAAACGCTGCAAACGATCTCTCTCTGCTGTAATCGACCGCTATGGTCCAGCCACGATATCCTCACGTACAGTTGTCGCCTTGATCTAGGGGAAGCTCTGCTACCCACCACCAATCAAGGCCTCTACACCTCCTCAACTCCTGCATCCATGTTCCTGTTCACCCTCCGTAACTCATCTAGCTCCACCTCAACTTCTTCAACCTACCTATCTGGAGGTGTTGGCTGGGGACCACTGAGAATACTGCGTCTGCGTCGATCCTCAAGGCCTGAAAAAGTGACAATGACAAGGCCGTATTTTTCTTTTTATAGGCCCGCCCTTAACCGATATCGGTTTCATTCGGCCCGAATGAACCGGTATCGGTCAACCTTAACCTATTCGGTCACGTACCCAATTGACCTCAACCTTTTTTTGGCCAACGACCCAAGGCCTCGCCCCTATTTACCATTTGGCCCGACCCAAGGCCTCGCCTATATCCACATTTGGCCGACCCAAGGCCTCAACCCTACCAATTCGGCCCGACCCAAGGCCTCGCCCTAACAATTTGGCCCGACCCAAGGCCTCGCCCTACCTATTCGGCCCGACCCAAGGCCTCGCCCTAACCTATTCGGCCCGACCCAAGGCCTAACAACCCGACCCAATTAACAAACCGGCCCGACCCAAGGCCTCGCCCTACCCATTTGGCCCGACCCAAGGCCTCACCCTAACCATCCGGCCCGACCCAAGGCCTCACCCTAACCTATCCGGCCCGACCCAAGGCTCGACCTACCCCTCGACCCAAGGCCTCGCCCTTGGCCCGACCCAAGGCCGCCCTACCCAGCTTCGCCCTAAATACCGGCCCACCCAAGGCCTCGCCCTACCCATTTGGCCCACAATAACCAACGTTACACTTTTATCCATCCATCCTGTAGTTTTTTGTTCAATCGAGCTCACCTGTTCATGTTTTAGCATGATTAGGGTCCTTGACTTGATCTGTCGACCAACTTTGCCTAGACCTAGACCGTGACGTTTATCTCAACCAAACCAACCATTTGGTACTGCCCAACATGCCTAAACGTTCCTGTACCTTACCTGTTATATACCCTGGAGCTACTTCCTATGCCTTGGATACCAGGATTATATCACCCTTGTTTGGATAAACTATCGACCTTTGCCTATGCACTGCTGGTTTGCTCGTCAAATCATGTACCCTAGTCGTACTATTGCATTTTACCATGCGTCTGCTTCCTTGGACCTACCCCACCATCTTACCATCCCCTCTACCCCATTTACCCTTTATCAATCCTATCCCTGATTTCCTGTTCACTCAATCTGTGATAGATTTGAGAGGGATTACCTATACCCTTAACAGGGGAAACCACTTCATATTATTGTCCGTGCAACTTTACAAAACAAGCTACACGACAATAAGGGGCTAATGTAGACACCAAATTTGTGTCTTACGACCCCTTGTGACCCGCATCTCATCTCGCAACTTAACCTCATCACCTAAACCTTACACAATTATTTATTAATTACCTTGTAATTGATAAATCCACATCACCTTACCTGCCACCTCATTTTGCCACCTCATCATGACCTAGCCCTAACCCTAAACTAACCTAATTAAGACCTATGACTTGGTCTAGACTCACATCCATAACTAATGCCTCCTTACTCACACCCAAAACTGACCTTCTATCCACTTGACCAAGCCCGCAACTGATCTCTCGGGAGAAAAGCAGGGAAGGTGGGATATTTTACTAAAAATAGGCTACTTTTTCCTTACCGATGCCAGTTCCTACTCGAACGCCGTCGGTTACGTAACCGCCATCGGCTCCCTGTAAATGGGCTCCCCAAACCAAAAACAAGGGATCGGAATTTCATTTTTGAGAAGGTCGAATGATTTTTGAATCAACAGAGGTCATTGGGAGCAAAAAACAGAGTCCAGATCTTCACTTGACCGAGCAGAGACGAGTGGAAGAAACCAGGAGAGTTTGCAGCAAAAGAGATCAACTTGCATCTTTGTTAAAACCAGTAAGTCACATCTTGCATGTCCTCTGTTATAACATTTCTTATGCTCTTTTTGAATCACAGTCCTCCTAAATCTGTTTCTGAATCCACTACCCAACGTACATATTGCATCTAACTGTCATTCTTTTACCTCTCATCATCTCATTTCCTAATATCATCCTATAAACCAGCCTTACAAACACCATAGCTACCAAGAAACACAAACACCCCACCAAAACAACTAACCTTCAGATCCTAGAACTCTACCGGTATCGGTCATCAGTAACCGCCATCGGTTATCAGTAACTGCCATCGGTTCCTACTGACTCATAACCAGAAAACCAGCGTTTCCCCTACCCAGTTCAACAAAGCAATTTAATTGATATCTTATAGTCTTTTGTGTTAATTCATATTAGCAAGGGAAACTGACCACCTTCGAAAGGAAGTTTTATATTTCCTGGGCCCAAGGCAGTTTCCTCATTTATTGTTTAATTAAAATCTTGTGGTCTTGTGTTCTTATTTGCAGGTAGTCCTTCCAAGACAAAAAGGAGTTCTTCGTAGTCAGCCTGATCTTTCTCTATGGTACGCACACATCATCTTGACATTCTACAGGTATTCCTCCTAGCCCCTAACCCTTATCTGTTTCTAAAAGGAACGAAACATTCCGAGTGAAACAGAAATAATGAATAAATTGACGTAATTTGAAAAATGAAGAGGATAGATCGGTAAAATAGGGCAAGTCGTCTGGGTGGGTAGGTTTTTATGGTGTTTGGGTGGGTAGATAAGTATAAAAATGCAAAAATATGGGCGGGGGGCCGCGCGGGGGTTCGGCTCCTGGAAATTACAGCGACCGATGTCGGTTGCTAAACGACTGGCATCGGTCGCAAATTGTGTGGACAGGGTGTGTTGGGCTGGACCGGCGTCGGTCGTATGTCGGCCGGCGTCGGTTTGGGTTTGTATGGGTATGGGTTGGGTTGGGTTTTGGGTGAGTGTGGGTTGGGTTGGGTTTGGGTGAGTGTGGGTTGGGTTGGGTTGGGCAGTGTTTTGTGTGTGTTTGGGTTGGGTGGGTTTGGCGTGTTGGGTGGGGTGGGTTTTGTTGGGTGGGGTGGTTTTTTTGGTTTGGGTGGTTGGGTGGGTTTGGATTGTTGTGTATTTTGGGCTTTGGGTCGAGTAGGGGTTTGGGGGGGGGGTGGGGTGGGTTTGGTTTTTAGGTGGAGTGGGTTTGGGTTTTGGGGGGGGTGAGTTTGGTTTGTAGGTGGGGTTGATTTGGGGTGAGTCGGGGTGTGGTCGGGGGGATCAACAGGGGGTTTAGAGGATCAAGTAGATGTTGTGATAAAAGTAGGTCTCAAGGGATGTGGGTTGGGTTTGTAGGCCAAACGTCAGCAGTTGACGATGCGGGATAGGATTGCCCCCTGCTGTTGGTGGTGGATGAGACCACATGTGTCCGCAGCTCACTGGGTGATCATACGCGAGGTGGGACTCAGTTGGAGTCCAGAGGTACAGAGCGATAGAGAGAGATCACAGCCTGATGGTCGCCCTCATCGAGAGATGGGATCCGGAGACCAATGTGTTCCATCTCCCGACTGGGGAGATGACTATCGCGTTGGAGGATGTGTATCGCATCCTTCGACTACCTATCGAGGGAGAGGCAGTCTTCCCAGGTAGATTCAGAGACTGCTATGGACAGCAATATTACAGGTTTTTGGAGATGCAGCCGCACTACTTACCTATCACAACAGCGCGAGCATTGGGTATGGTGACATGTACCGTGCGCATCGACAACGAGACACGGCTGGCTGTGCTGATGATGATTGGGATCACCTCTTTCACCCTCCCGGACTCAGAGGGAGGCCGCTTTCCACGGGCGTTGATGGGGGTGTTTCTTGAGATGATTGAGGAGCATACTTGCTATGCGTGGGCACCAGTGTATCTGGTGCAGCTATACAGAGAGCTCTGGGGTTATCGCTGGATGAGGCGATTCAGTATCTGTTCGACATTTTTACTTCACTGTTGGGCATATGAGCACATCATATGCATCAGACCAGTAGGGCTGCCCCAGCAGCCATGGCCACAGGTTATATACAGATATGGCTTTCAGAGGTGGTTGGGAGTCGTGGGGCAGCCACGAGCAGTGCTTGCGGGGAGAGACGTTGCCTACTACAGGCATTTGTTAGAGGGCCTGACAGCGGTAGATATCGTATGGAGACCTTACAGAGGTCATCATCCACACAGAGGAGGCCGAGTACAATTACGCTGGATCCAGTACACTTTCTGGATAGTAGGACGGAGGTCGGGAGAGTACGAGAGGATACCCCTAGAGAGGGTACGCAGGCAGATGGGGCTACGACAGGACGAGCCACCTCCCTTACCTCAGTACAGGAGGGATGATGTAGAGGCCCCACTGCCTGCACCATAGCCCTTGGATCCAGATTGGGTTGCTGAGAGGCCAGCAGATGACACAGTAGATGATGCTGGTTGTACAGGAGCATACATGGTGTGGTGGGCTGGTTAGAGAGCGGCGAGGGTAGCACAGCCCACACAGCCAGACTTGGCAGCTGTGACAGCAGAGAGAGATCAGCTCAGGGGTCAGGTGTAGCTCTTACAGGGGCAGCTTGCTGCTACGCAGGCACAGATAGGGGTCTTTATCGGGGCAGTAGCCAGGCTCAGGTACAGGCAAAGGTGACATCCACAAGCAGCACAGCCAACAGGTGCAGGTACAGGGTACAGGCCGTAGAGTTAGTACAGCAAGCAGCACAGACCAAGGCAACATCAGAACAGCAAGGGGGGGGGTTACTAGCCGTAGGAGTACGGGGAATGCCCCGTACCGACGGGTCGGCACGGGAAGATCCATGGAGGGTGAAGGAGCGGAGGCCTGGTACTATCAGGATGTTCTCTTGATAGTAAGGAAGCTGAGTATCAGCACTTATGTGGCAGCATCGAGCCGAAGACCTCAGTAGTAGAGATCGAGAGGGAGGC
>JAHRHJ020000069.1:0-107493 GCA_019776745.2 Taxus chinensis
CTCAATCCAAATTGACCAATGATTTGATTAAGATGATGATGGACAAGATGCAGACCCTTAAAGAATATGTTTTCGGCTCTCACAATACACTGAATTACGATGAGATTTGTAATGAGCCTATTCACTTTTCTATTATAATTCATCCATACCCCAAAGATTGGGAAATTCCAAAATTTAACGAATTTAATAGTAAGGAAGATCCACAACAACATTTTCAATATTTTAAACATGTATATTATCTGATTTCCCATGATGACGCCTTATTTCTCCAAACTTTCCCAATGTCCTTGACAGAACCAACCTTAGATTGGTATAGTGCTTTACCTAAGCATTCTATCTTCTCATTCAATAAATTAGCCTAGGAATTTCTTGATAATTTCTCCATTAACATTGTCAAGAAGGTTACCATGACCAACTTGTATCCGTTGCGCCGATTTGAGGATGAATTTATTACAGATTTTGTCACACATTGGTGGAACCTTATTAATCAACTCACTTTCCAATTGCCTCAAACTGAATTAATAGAGTTGTTTACTAGATCTTGTGCCATACATATCTCTCAAACTCTTCAAGTTCAAACCTTTTGAACATTCAATGAGGCATTCACCATGGCTTGGAAACTTGAAATCTGTGTTATCAAAGAGAAGAAGTTACAATTTCACAAAAAAATTCCTTCGTTTAAATACAATGACACCTCTTCTTGAAAACCACAAAATAATTATTCTAAAGCAAAAGGATCTACTCACATAGTGGTTTTAAAATCTGGCCCTTCTCATCCATCTAACCAATCAAAACCTTCTTCTAATATTTCTCCTATTTAAACTTTCCTATTCAAGTGGGAACAACAAAATATACTCCCATTTGAGAACCTTACTCCCCAGTTTTGTAAAAACTTCTAAAAGTTAGAGAAATCAAAATTCCACCCATTAAAACACATACTATTTTTAACCCTTCCCATCATGTGTCTGCATAGTACAATGAGAACAATTATTACAATTATCATCGTGTCAAAGGTCATAGTGATGGTAATTGTATAACTTTCAAAAACATCATCCAATAAATGTTAGATAATGGAGAACTTGTCTTGGATAACCCCAATGCAGTGGCTAACCAAAACCTCCACAAATTCAAGAAACTATTTCCAACTCACACCCCATCATGCAACCAAGCCTAAAAAAACTCAACTAATAATACTAATGTTTGAGAGGTCCATGCTATTTTTGATATCATACCGACTCCTTCCGCTTAGTTTCCTCTCATCCCATCTATTAAAGAAATTCTTGCACGAGCTCCTCCACCCATAGAGGCACCTATTTCATTCAATTCTCTACCCATGGAGGATTCTATCTTACTTTCTTCTCTACCCGTAGAGGATTCCACCTTATCTTTGGATGAATCTATCTCACTCATCTCACCACCTATTGAGTAACCTGCATTACCCATTCTTCTACCTATGGAAGAGCCCATCATATTCTCTTCTTTTCTAAAATCAACTTTTCCTCCTCCTCTACCCACAGAGCACCGGCTAGTGGCATCTCTTCATGTTGGTGACAATTCCCCACTGGATTTTAAAGACCATGTCGATTTATTATCATCTCTTCTACACATAGAGTCTAAAGCCAACCATTTCCCTATCTCACATACATTATTTACAGGGATTACTTCCAAATCAACATCATCCCCCTCCACTTCTATTTCATTCTCATGTTTTTCTGACAACTTGGATTATGTTGACAATTCCATGCTTTGGGGATGCCTTCGACTTCATGTCTCTACTCAAATGTAAATTTCACCCGTGGACACTTCAAAAATTAATCCTAGATTGTTAAAGACCATTAAATTCATTGCACCTAAGCCAGTTATAGTATCCTATTCTACATCATCTTCACCTACACCCAAACCTTTTACATTACCCTGATAACCACTTGCACCCAAACCTCTACCTACACCTATACATGCATTTTCATCCAAACCTACTGCTACATTAGGGGTAGTGTTGACACCGAGTCTAGCTCATCCTCCCATTAAGATAAATTTAGCCACATCATCCCAAATTATCACCATGACTATCCCCCCACCTAAGATGAATAACCAACCTCCTAGACATCATCCCACTCCTCCTCTCTCACCTTTACCACTTCTGTCTATCTTAGCTCCTCATCCATAAACCTTGGTCCAATAGCCTCCTTCTCAAGGTAAACTTAAAATGAAATAGATTACATCCTTTTCATAACCTTCCATTCCACCTAAGCATTCTACATTACCTACACCTTTCCCATCTCTTGTACTTTCTCCATTTCCCATTTCCTTATCATTACCCATGCCTTTACCCTCTCTTTAACCTCTAATTCTCCTATTTCCTCCTACCACTACCTTCACCACACCTATAATTTCACCATGGTTGACCTGTCCCCTTCCATCTTCTACATTCCCTTCCACCTCATGAACTCCCTCAACACCTTTACCCAAAAAGGTGCAGCCCAAGTCCACAACCATACCACCTACCAAAAGGGTAGTTAAACTACTCAACCTCCAAATCCACCTTCAATAGCCTCCCTTTCACAGAATTCACCCAAACCTATATCTAAATCAAATCCACCACTAGCAGTACCCATAACATAGAATTCACCCAAACCTCCATCCAAACCCACTCTCACTTCTCATTGTGATCCCTTGAAAGAGTTTTACGCTACCATCCTTTCTAACCTTTTAGAAACCTTTATCATCACATTTCCACCTCTAAATTCTTATGACCCACTCACACCTAAACCAAAATGGTTTGACGATACCAAGATTTGTGCTTATCATCGTGTGCTAGGACATGATGTTGAAAATTGTAAGGCCCCTAAGAACATTCTTCTTCAATTATGTTCTCTTGAAGAGCTCTTAGACGAAGATGGCATTTTGGATGAATAACTCATTTTGCCCTCAAATTTTTCAACACAACCTCACCTCATTTCTATTTAGTGACCTTCATCTCCACCTCTGCAGCCCTCTTTTCCTCCTTTGACCCTTGAGATCAACATGGTCCAGTTTAGATAACTCACCAAACCTCCTACAAAATGCTAGTGTGTCATACTTATTTCATAGGGTTCTTATCCCACACTAGATTTTTTTCCTTCTTGTCATTATACCTTTCACGATTCATCTCCCTCTCTTACTCACATTAACATGGTTCAAATTTCTACTCATGCACAAAAGGACAAAGGAAAAGAGAAGATAGAAAAACTATCCACTACACCTTTAACCAATATTCCATCTGCACCTACACCCAAAATCACCATCCGTGGGACAACATATCATATTTCTGACAGAGTCACGCATCATACCATAATAAAACAACTACACTAGTATCCTCTCAAAATTTCTTTATATGACCTTGTCTAAACCTCTGAGTCTCATTTTTAGGCCCTCATCAAGGTCCTATAATCTATTGAGGTTCTACCTAATGACCCCACATGTGTCACCTCCATTATCACTCCTCATCATGTGGCCACTCTCACCACTTTGCCTCTATCTTCTGCTCCCATTACCATTCATCAAGTCTCTGCTATCATTTTTTTTTACGAACAAATTATACCTCTCCAACTTGATGATCTTGACTTCACCTTATTAATTTCCATTTACATTGACAATACATGTGTTAGACTTCTTATGATCGATGGAGGTTCCAATATCAACATCATTTCCTCCCATGTGTATAAAAAAATGTGCATCCTTACTAATTTCATGCATAATAAAAGAGTTATGTTACATGAAAGAGGGTTTAAAACCCACAAGAGAGGATCATGAGGGACGATGTGCACATCAACGGACATGTGAACGGAAACGAGAAGATATCTCGAGAGGAGTGAGCATCAACCGAATGTGCATGCAAAGATTTGAAACATGGGTAGAACTTGGTTAAGCCATAAAACTCTTCTCTATCTCATAGATCAAATGGGGTGTACATATAGGAGGTGTTGAGTAACCCCAGTGCTGCAATCATGACAACTCGAGTGGAGAGGGGGAGTTACATTCCCATAATAGAAGTGTAACTCCCTAATGATGCATATGACGCACTGATGCACTAACGCACTAATAATGTGCTGACGCACTGATGCACTGACGCGTAAGGGAATCTCATAATGACCCCTAAATGACACATGGACCTATGATCTCACCTAAACAAGATGACTCACCTAATGATGTGGAAAATAACACACACCAACACCCCCCCTTCATCATAACTTAGGATTAGGAGGCAAGTCAGGAAATGAGAAATTCCTTGACATAAAATCTCTGATGAGGTCCATGCACAATGTCAAAGGTTCCCAAGCAGTAGAAGTCAAAACCCATTAGGAAAAATATCCACCACAAGAGAAAAACACACTCTCTAATCTAAGAAAGATGCCCCAACAGATGGGTCTAGCTCATAGGAGCCTGATAAGGTACATATATACAAAGGGGCAATCTCTCTGGGAAGAAGGAGAAGAGAGAAGAAGAGGGAGACCATCCCTCTGCAGAAGATGCCATGGACGGATACTGAAATTCTGTACTCTAGGAAGTCTCACAGAACTAAGTGTTCTATGATCATCCTCTACCTTGGACTAAAGAAGATCCACCCACAATGAAGCTGTGTGCTTACCCTTAGGATATTTCTGAAAAATGATGTTGGAAGTCTCCTCTTTCTCATAAAGTAAATTGAAGGTATAAATTACAATGAATAACTCTTAGTCTGGTCCCATGACCAAATATGTGACATAGTGTCTAGCAAGAAGTGCCAAGGAACTGAACGTAATGCCATGTGCATAAACATCAGAGTAAAAAAGAGTAACTTCCACTAAAATGATGTTTAAGTGATATGAAGGAAACCTACTCATCCCCACAAGTTTTAGAAAATGGATCCACAAGCAAGGGTGAAATCAATGAATTGTTTTCAAAAAAAAATTCCATTGGAAGTGAATGTATTCCCAAAAGTACAACTCATTCAACATTCAGGAGATGATGAATTACTTAAAACAGTTGTAGAAGTAGGATGATCGGGAAAACTGTAGTGCATCACAAGTGTAATTCTAATGAAAAGTTATGACTAAGGTTAGGTAGATTACTCATCCTAATGAGGGGGCTCGAACTAAAAAATAAGAGTTCGATGTCAAATAAGTATGAGGTTTATCCAATGAAGGAAGAGGAGTGGAAATGGGGCCTCACACACTGGAAGTGGAAAAGAGGTGGGTGTATGAATGTGATGACTAAGTAGGAGACTGCTCGATATATGATGAGATGTGGGATGTGTCAGACACTTCTGGAATAGGAGAGAAAGGGATAAATGCCTCAATGGTAATACTCTGAACATCAAAACTAGGTGCAATCCTCCTAGATCATCAGAATTTAGAATCAAGTGAATTTTGTCAATAAACTGACCATCACATGTAAGAAAGGAGAAGATAATTGACATCACTAGGAGTAATAGCTATTGGTAGGCCATGATGAACGGTAATCCATAAGGGCACTGAAGAATGGAGCAATAAGTGTGGTTCAGAGTTGTAAACTGAGCAATCAGCAGAGCATGAGGGTCAAAAAGGGACATACATAACATCATGTACAAACATGTAGTTGCAAAAGGTACTCCTTATAAATACACCCCTGTGAGAGTGAATGTGCAGGAACTGGCCACTGATCTTTGTAAGAAGGCTCCAAAAGACCCTCATGGGCGGGTCCAAGTAACATTCCATGGAAGCATGCCATGTGGGGAATAGAGTTCTCTCTTGTGTGAGAATTGGCGGAGGTGTGTAAAGTGATCCTTGGACAATGCTCAAGTCTAGAAAGAGCATTGTTCTCCAATAATCCGGAAGACGACTAGAATGCAAGGTGCAGGAACTAGCCCAAGAAAGAGTGTTGAACTCAGCCGATAATGCGTTCCATGTAATACAACACCTAAGAGTAATAGTTGACCTCGGCCCCATTAATGTGTAGCACTTAATAATGTAGTGCCACCTTTACAAAATTGATAAAGAGTATCCATCATGTAATGTGAAAAAATCATGTAAATTTGAACGCATGAAGTGCTCACGAAATGAGCAGCGAGTCAAAACATTATAGCAGACAAAAACGATTCCCGCTAGTTATAATGGAGCAATGCACGTAGAAGGCTGCAGAAATGCATTTAAAAAGTCCCATATGAAATGGGTACAAAGGGTTTCGCCCTAATGCAATATGGCTCGCCCGATGGAAACAACATGATGAATTGGATAAAGATCAGGGTTTTATCTTTCTAATGAGGATAGTGATTAGCCTGCACTATGTCAAGCCCAAGAACCCCACCCTGAGTTGTCTTCAACACTCGTAGGAGGGAGAACAATACAATGAAAAATGAAATCATGAAAAATTACAATGCCATGATAACTCGAAAGGGTTTTTCACCGTTAAACCTAAAAAACATTGGTAGCAAGCTAAAAGTGTGGTAACCTAGAAGGGAGGCTCACAAGGAGTAGGACAAAATCAATAGTAGAGCCTCGAGTTGTCAATGAGAGGTGCCGAGTGGGCGACCGGAGTTGACAGATGTGCCAGGTGTCGAGCCTAGCCAATGCATCGAACGCGCGAGAGCCCACATTTTTTATCGAACGAGAGGCAAGCCTAAGTTGTCAGTCATACGGGACCAAGGAAAGGTCGCAGTACTAGGTGACGGTTGGCTGCAGAGGATTCCAACATTGATCCATGGGAGTTGCAATACACAACATATAGCTGACCACTAGAGTCAAAGCTTCCGAACAACAAGCTCCAAACAAGACACAGTCAACCATGAAAAATAGGGGAGCTCATGCAATGAGGTAAACAACATTGTATGAATCCATGTCAAGGAGCACATAATAGAAGTGAAGAAGCAATGTTCTGAGCCATCGAACTATCGCCAGTTAGGGGCCATGGGGAATCAGGAGAAATCTATGAAGCCCCAAATCCCAACGCACTATGAAACCCATGAACCAGAGTAGAAGGCACGAGCCAAGATATTAGAGCTGAACCTCGAGTGATGTGCAACCTAAAATGTGAAACGGACTCCAAAGTTGGACATGCAAGGAGTTTTTGTAAAAACCATTATGACTATTTTAACGCAAAAAAATCCATAGAAGTAACCTTGATTCGGTTTTCCAAACAAGCGACTTCGAATAGAGGTATGAAGCCCGAAATCAATGCAAATTAGAGCATGGCTAGGAATATCCATTACGAACACATGCAACGAAAATCTGTATATCACGTTGGAAGCTGGAAAAAACACACAAAACACCGATGAGTGCACGGATCAACAAAATCCACTCTGATATCATGAAAGAGGGTTGAAAACCCTCAAACATGAGGATCATGAGGGATGATGTGCACATCAGTGGACATACGAATGAAATGGTAGCATGAAGAGATCTCGAGGAGGAGCGAGCATCAACTAAATGTGCATGCAAAGATTTGAAACATGGGTGAGAACCTCATTATAACCCATAAACTCTCTCTCTCTCACTCTATCTCATAGATCCAAATGGGGTTGTACATATAGGAGGTGCTGAGTAACCCCCTATGTTGCAATCATGACAACTCAGAGTGGAGAGGGGGAGTTACATTCCTAGAATAGAAGTGTAACTCCCAATGACGCATATGACGCACGCACTAATGCATAAGAGAATCCTCATAATGACCCCTAAATGACATGGACCTACGATCTCACCTACGTGAGATGACTCACTTAATGATGTGGAAAATAACACACACCAACATTACATTCATTTAATGATGATATGACTTCCACCCTCGGTACAATCATTCTCCACTTTTGCATGGGCCCTTGTACTATTCCTAAATTATTCTATGTCTGAGAAGGGGAATTCCAATATACACAGTACTTGGCCGACCCTGGATCTGCACCATGGTTTGTGTCCCTTCTATCTTACAAATTTGTTTAAATTTGCACATTGAGGGGCACAACTACACCATTCAAGTGGATCCCTCACCGTTCAAAACCTACAGCATGCTCTATGAACCTAATGATGTCCTTATACAGTTAAGACAAACTACCACCACTAGCACTTCTCTTTAGCCACTTCCTCATCCACCACTTCACCGCTACATCTTCCACAACCAACTCCTCTATTCCCACTATTGTCGTAGCTTTTGCAACCAGCCCATCAACCAACCCATCTACTTCTCAAACATTTGATGCTCTTCTTCCCAACCTCAGTGATTCATCTATTCCAGCTACCCGCATACCAACCACTGATCCTTTAGAAGGTTTTTTTTCAATGCCTCACTTTGGGGGAGTTACCGCCTTGATAAAATTGACACATTCCTTACTCCTCAAGATTATGGTAACCTTCATCAACACCCAAACTATAATCACCGTGTATGTGAAGTTTTCCCCTATGGTCATCCCCACCTTTGTACCAACCTAATGTATGGGGGACTTGATATTTCTACTACTTGCCTAAGCCACCTTATCAAACTTGACCATTTGCATCCAATCTCAAATCTCTCCCCGAAATCACTGCTATTTCCCCCCTTCTTTCACACTTCACTTGGAAGGGCTTTGGATTTGAATTCCTAGGAACAAGGTGTCAATTTCATTCCCTACGCCACCCCTAAGCATAAAGCATAGTGGTAATCGATTGTCCAACCACCTTCAACAGAAGGCTCGAGTCCAAACTCTTATGAGGATAAACCGTCCTCCACCCATTTCACCTACCCTCACCACCTACCTACGAGTCTATAGATCCAAAATCCATTTCCTCCAAAACATTCATGAACACCATGTCCCTGGGACCTTTACCTATCACTTTGATTGCGAGGCTTTCTCTCTCTTCCCTTCTAATCATCACAGATCAACATGACACTCCTTCTATCACGTCATTCAAGTCAGGATGATAGTCTATTCTCACCTACCTGGGGACTGAGATTCTTATCTTCACTGATTATTAACTTCTAAGATGCAAACCATGTTAATGAATTGCCTATTAGATCAACATTCATACTCTGGATTAACCGCACATTCTAAAATAGGCCCAATCTTTAGGGGTTGTTGTTTGAAACAGAAGCGTTCACTCTTCCTTCAGGATCATAGAAATGCTTTTTCTTGGTCTATGCTATATGCCTTATGAAAAAAAATATCATCCTCAATATCAATCACTTCCCTGTGTCAAACCCAGTGAAACATAAGCTATAAAAATTGCATCCTTGCATTTCCCCTTTTCATTAAAGAATACTCCACCACCGCATTTTTGTTTCCTTCATTCTACCATATTATCCCCAAGGGTCGCTAACATCGTTCCATGTCATAAATGACAGGGGACTCACATTTCATGGGATTCCATGACCTGACCTAGCTTTCCCCAAAGGATGATTTTCACCTCTACCTCTTATTAACCAACTAGTTGATCTCACCACCAGCCATGAATCTATCACTCATGGACGATTTAATTTGGTTATACCAAATATTACTCACCCAGAGTCAACACAAAACTATCTACATCAATCGCTTGGGGACCTTCCTACTATTGTGTCATGCCTGTGGTCTTAAAAGCGTTGATGCCACATACAATGACTATGAATTAATCTTTCACAACCATGCATAGCATTGGAAGATTATGTTGATAATCCTTCTTACCAAACCCAAATTTCGGGCCACAACCTTATAGTCCTAAGTAATATTTGACTGTCTCTCAATACTACTTTCAACTTTCAACCTAATAAGTGTGTCTTCATTTTTCCTCTCAGGAAATCTTCTTTGTTTCATTGTTTCTTTGTGTGTCATTGAATTGATCCCCCCAAAATCAAGTCTATTCTTGAGATTCCTCCACATACTAGCTTCACACTTTTTAGTTTTGCAAGGAAGTTGCCATATATTCCTCATTTTATTTCCTCATCTTTTTTACCACTACCATCCATTTCACCAAGCTCTAAAAAATGATGTCACTTAAAATGGGAGGATGATTGCCAAAAAGCTTTGATCATTAACAGGAATACTTACTTCAGTCCACCTGTGGTCATCCCACCAAGGCACGAACCCTTTTACTCTATTTTCTTGCCATAGACCATTCCGTGGGTGCCATGTTCACCACTCATCATTGTGACGAGAAACACAGGGATTAAGCATATTATTATATAAGTTGTGTAATCTTTTAGATTACAAGACTACATATACTCATGCCAAAAAATTATCCGTAGTACTAGTCTTCGTTGCTACCAAACTATGTCATTACCTACTAAACTACAAAACCTTCATTGTCACCAACACTGACCCCTTACATTACATTTATGCTAAGCCTTACCAACACCTATGTGCCACACGTTAGATCATGCTTCTTGCAAACATCAATCTTAAATTCATCCATCAAAAGTCTGTTAAAGGAAAAACCATCACAAACCAACTTGCAGATGCACCTCTGTAGTCATTTTTATACCCTTAGATTAACAGTAAGAATCCCATGCATGCTGGCTTATCACCCAACAGGCACTGGGCGCTCACTTGAGGCATGCATCAGTGCTAAGCCCCTCCTTTATGTGAGTCTTGTGAAAATACATAATCTTATGATAGATACATTAAGTTTAAAATAATAGAAAAAGAACATGTGTTCATTCTAAGAACCTAGGAGTAGTTATCATATCAATGCATCCATAACAAAGAAACAACAAACAACATATGGAAATGATTCATAACACAAAGGAAATACATTAAGATTATGCTCATGAACACATATATGCTTTAGAACATAATGCCTTATATTCATATTAATGAGTTCAATAATCACATTACATTCCTTGAGGCCATAACAAGACCCATATAACAATGCAGAGTGAAGGTCATGCATCAGAAAACTAGACTATGTCCTTCATATTATACAGATAAACATAAAACCATCCCTCTAAATAGGCTATCATTCCTATAGTTATCCTAATCCTAACCCATAGAATCCTCCATTATATTCCTACAGAGATTCACCCCTGTTCCACCACCTCTTCTCTCTCAGGATGATTCCATGTATATCTCTATCTCTAATAGCTTCTCTCTTTTTCTATCCATGCACACCTCTATATATAGCTTTTCTGCCTTCACCTCCATGCTTTCTGAGGTAACATATCAACTTCCAAGTGTCCAAGTGATCCTCCAATCGGGCATTCCTCCTTTGATCTAAGCTCTCCACTATGTGTAATGATGTTCTTCTAGAACCTTCCATCGCATGCATGGAATATTCCCTTTTTGATCCTACAGCTGTCAGGCTGGCACCTTATCCACTCTGCATGCTAGATGGGTCACACTTTTCTCATGTGCTATCTAGAACTATGAATATGGCTAAGTTCAAAAAATCCTTTCTTGCCTTGCATGCGTTGCATGTGTTTTGCTAAACCCTGCTAGAACCCTTCCCTGCGCACCTTCAACCCACATGCCCTTCTTGAAATAGGTCTCGCGTGCCCATGAACCTTCTTGTACTTAGCCAATATTCTGGGGCCCAACATCACCCCACACTATGCCTGTTCTCCATCCTTGGAAACACTCTTCAATAAAATAAAGAATGGTGGGCTCTTAAAATGGTTTGGAAAGAAAGAATAAAGGAATGAAGAATTGGGAGAAAGAATGAAAGAATGGGGGACTTGTTTATTGTTGGAGGAGGAGAGGGAAATCCTTCCCTATTTCTACCTCTAACTTCTCCCAAGCATCGACCTCATTCTGAGCTTGCTGACAGAGGTCACCCACTAGGGTGCTCACCTCCTCAAAACTCATCTCCTCCCCTTTGGCACTCATGGTCTCAACAATAATTTCCAACTGCTTTCCCAAGTCCTCAAGTGCATCCATCCTACGGGTGATCTAGGGGTATAATTCCTTTAGCTAGCTTTTGATCGAGCCTCACAGGGTCTCTATTACTTTTGAATTTTTCTCCACCTCGGCTAGGATCTTATCTCTTTCCACTCTATTCCCCTTATTTTTCTCTTGGAACTCCTTGAGTTCCTATCTCATGGGTGGCAACCAAGATGCTTGCCACTCTATCCCTATCAATGCAGTTGTCATAAGCAGCTTCAGTGACTTGTGCGGCCTTTACCTCTGCAAGAAGTTTAGTGTATCAAGCCACAATCTCGACAACCTTCATATTTTCCTCTTTCTCTTGGTGCACCTACACCTCTTCTATAGAATCTAAAGTGAGTTTTCACCTCTCCATCGTGAGAATGTGATTCAAATACTCTAGGCATTGCAAGGCTGATTCATACTTCTTCTCAAGTGGCACTAAGTCAGGATACTTCAGGACAATGGCATCTGTAATCATCTCCACCTTCTTGGAGACTTCATGCACCTTTGCTTTTTCTTCTTTCCTCATGCCTCAACTGAGCACTAATCATCTCCTCTTTCTTTAGGTCCTTGCTCTTTTCCATGAGCTCCTTCTTTTTCTTCTCCAATTCCTCCTCCAGGAATCTCACTCTATCATTTCTCCCAAATATTCTGGCCTCAACTTCGAATGAAACCTTGTTGAGCATGTTGTAGACTTGTTCATCTGATAGTTGTTGAGTGTTCACCAAGGGATTTACTCCTTTTATTTCTGGAACCTTCATCAGTGCACTCTCTGCTTACTTTGAACTCAGGTTCATCTATGTGAGACTTGAATGCCTAAGATAGCATCTTCCTGGTTCAGGGATATGCACCTTCTTCATCAAAAATGACATAGCTAGGAGTTTCTCTATTGGTATGGTGCTTTGGAAGTGCACATGCATAGTAGCACCTTGCTAGGATCATTAATGTATCCCATTCCCTACTCTTGTGCCACCACTGCCTTTCCCACCTATTCGCGTAGCTTTTGGGAAGCTTACTTCCCAATTTGGGATTCCCACCCATGCTGCCATACTCCTTCCCAACGATTTCTTCTTCCATCTCCTTCAAATTTCATTTGTCTCCACTCCAACTCCTATTCCACAACTCCTTCATGATTCCTACCACTTCTCTCTCCATAGATTTCTCCACTTGCTCCTTGGTGAGGCTTGGGGTTCCTTAGTTTTTGGTGCTCACCTCTTCACTCACCCCCTTGCCTTGATCCTCTACTTCTTCCTCGTCATTCTTCTCCTCATCTTCCTTCGGCATATACTTCTCTTCATCTCCCTCCTCCTCCTTGAATCATGTATATCATACACTAGATGGTCTTCACCTCCTTCAGAAGTGTTGGTCATCCTTTTTCCCCCAATGTAGGCATCTAAAATTTTTGTCTCCTCAAATGAGTCTGCATTCTTCTGTCACCCTTCTGCTTCTTGCCTTGTGAGTATTCCAGTCATGGTTTCACAAGTCCTTATTTTTCTTTTTATAGGTGACATCTTCCTGGTGACTCCTCATGTTTGAGGGGATCTTCCTACTCTGGTACTTCTTCTTGAAAAGACAATTGAGGAGGATTTTCCTTGAATAGGGACTTCTTCCTACACGTGTAAGTGTTAGGCTTAGTGCTCTCATCCAGCGCACCCAAAATTGGAAAACATTGTCTACACACTTGGTGCCTTCTTCTCCTTCCTCTTCTCTTTCTCTCTTCTTTAGTGTGTCCTTCTTTCTCCCTATGGGGTCTTCTAGAATGGAGACATCACTCTCTAAATAGGCACTGGAATTTCTCACAAACTTATGCCTTATGCACAGATACACCCTTGTTGTCGGTCCTTCTAATGATTGGAAACATCATGGGATTCATCATTTTCATCTTCATGGGAGAGATACTTCTTCCATGTATGTGCACTAGTTTTGGATATCAACTAAGGTGTTATGACAGCATCTTGTGAAGTAGGTCTCGATCCTCACCACAGCTAAGGTTGAACCTTAGTCTTTTGGCTTCTTTGAACTTGGTTGACTCCATCTTAAGGAAGTATTGCGTGGTGAAGGAGAAGGGTAGCTTGCATCCATGGACCCTTAGTCCCATTGTTCAAAGTGAACCTTCCAATGCAGTCCTCTTGTTGGTGGATAAAAATCTAGTGCCATTCTCCATCTCATGAGCTCATGCGAAAATCGCTCTGGGATCCTCCATTTACCCCAAATGCATCACACATTCATTTCCTACCACTTCTCTAGGTGCACCTTGTGAGAAGTATCATGGTTTCACAAGTGTACCTTTTTCATTGGAGAATGGACAAGGGATCCTCTTTCCTTTACTCCTTAAATGAATTTCTTTGGCCCATTGGTCACTCCAATCTTTGAGAAGCCATGCTTTGGTGAGGATAAATGTTGCTAAATAATATCCTTCTCTCCTTCCTACTCTACTTGCTTATGATCTCAACTCCAGAATAAATCCTTCTATCAAGTTATAGCTGCCAAACCCTAACTAGGAAAACCTTCCACAAGATGGACACACTTTACAGAACTAATTTCTCTCATGCCTTGTACTCACTTCCTCCTCATTCTTAGATCATTCACAGCTTATGATTCACCAAGATACTTCTTCCATCCTCATAAATCTCTGGGATCCCTACTGATGTCACAAGATCGCGAACCCTTCTTAGCAAGGTAGAATAATGACTTTGCTATCCTATATTTGATAGATTTTTCCTTGTCCTCAAGAAATAAATGCTATACTTTCTCCTACACAAATAAGGTACTGAACTTAAATCAATATTTATTCCATCTTGTACCCTACAAAATTTAAGTGCCCTTACCACATGCACCTCAATCCCAACTGAAAAAACCTCTTTACAACCTAAGGCAACTCATATAGTTGCAATAACCAATCTAACCGAAGACTCTTACTTGCACGTCTACAACATGAAGGCACTTCTTCTGTAATTTTGTTGAGTTTCCCTACCTACCTCATGTTGTTCCTATGCTCTTCATCCTTTGTACGTGGTCTTTGTTATAATCCTTCTTGACACCATAATTCATTATCCAGTGTTTCACCCACTGCTTTCTCAACCTTACGTAACTTCCTTCTACTGGGCCCTCAACTTGTATTGCAATGGCCTATAATTTGTTTTGCATTACTCCACCCCACACTAAAATAGATGTGCAGTCCTCTGTGCATACACAACCTTGGAAAAAATAATGTGGTTACTAGTACACAAGGCATAAAATGAAACAAAAAGAAAGGAACAACAACAAGAAAGGGAAACACAAGAACTCCAAAATCAATAAAGGGAAATTCTAAGCTAACTGGAAAAATTACCTTATTTACAAACACCAAGAAAACTTATTTATAGTAGGGCTTCAACCTACTCCCACAAAATGACACTGGTAATCTCGTCCCATCTAGCGCTTGTAACTGGAAAGATCCACCTGAATCAAGGATGTACGAGATGATGTAGGGTCTTAACCAATGGACTTTCAACTTCCTAGGATGACATAGATACTTGGAATCATACAACAACACCATCTTCCCAACCTCAAACTGCGTATTCTTGATATGACAATCATGTCATGCTTTTTGTCTTGCTTTCTCTATCTTTTGACTCCATCTAGTAAGTGATCATCTCTCGTCTAACTGTATCAACTTATCAATCCTCTCTTTCAGTGCTTGTTCATCATCTAACCCTCCTGCACGATATACATAGTGATGGTAACATGAATTCAAATGGTAGAAAAACCTCCATGCCAAACACCAATTGAAACGGTGTGGCCTTGTTCAACCTCTTATAGGTTTCCCTGTATGCCCATAGAATGGATGATACCTTGTCATCCCAATCTTGTCTTCCAACATCACATATCTTAGTCAATGTGTGGCTTAGTATTTTGTTAAATGCCTTAGCAGTTCCATTCACTTGAGGGTGATAAGGGGTAGTCTTGTGATGGGCCACCATAAATTCTGCTAATAGAATCCTGACCGTTTCATTGAGGAAATGTGTACCTCTATCACTTGTTAAGCTTAAAGGACAACCATACCTGCTGATTATGTTCTCCCATAAAAATCTAGCAGTTGTTGATGTGGTGTAATCCTTTGTAGGTGCTGCCTCTTCCCAATGTGTCAAGTAATCAGTGAAAGTAATGATATACCGCAAACTAATCCTTCATACGGCTGGAAAAATTGGCCCTACAAAGTCGATTGCCCATTTTTCAAATGGTTCAACGCTAGCTATTGGTTACAAGGGAATTTCATCCCTCTTCCCAGGTTTCCCAAGGTCCCTGGCAATG
This sequence comes from Taxus chinensis, assembly GCA_019776745.2. Classification (NCBI taxonomy): domain Eukaryota; kingdom Viridiplantae; phylum Streptophyta; class Pinopsida; order Cupressales; family Taxaceae; genus Taxus; species Taxus chinensis. The sequence continues at coordinate 16,091 of JAHRHJ020000069.1, forward strand.
GTCACATGCCTTGTAAAACTCAATACAATCTTGGTAGATGGTTTCCCACGAAAGCCTTGCTAGTAGAATATTCCCCATGGTAGCATTTCCTACATAGTGTCCTCCTGCAATCCCACCATGTGCTTCCTCCATAATTTCCATGCGCTCATGTTCCAATATGCATCAGTGTAAAACCTCTGACCTAACTTATACAGGTCTCCACTAATCAACATGTAGGTGTGATGTGTATTGCTAACTGCTTCCTCTCCAGAGCCTTCATCCCTTCCGGTGCCACACCTGTTTTCAAGAACACTGTGATATATTCCAAGTTCTGAGGGCATATGCCACAACCTAAACAGTTGCGCATTGACATGGTATCCTCAATGCTTTGCACGTCCTTCCCTGAGTTAATCCTTGATAAGTGATCAGGCCCTGAATTGCTCTTCCTTGGTTTTACAATCACTATGAACTCAAACTCTTGGAATAATAGGACCCAAAAACATATGCACAATTACAAAATGGGATTTTTCACTAGCTATTTAAATGCCATGTGGTCCGTGTAGAATATAAAAGTGTTGCCAATAGATACTTCTTAAACTTGTGTAAGTGCGTAGATCATAGACAATGCCTCATGCTCAGTAGTTGTGTAATTTTGTTCTGTTGGTGTCAACTTTCTACTAGAAAAACACAAGGGATGATCAACAATCCCCTCACTAGGTTGTGCTAGTACTACTCCCATAGTTTTCCCTGAGGCATCAACATGCACATGGAAAGGCTTATCCCAAGAAGGAAAATGTAGTATGGGTGTCGTGACAAGCCTATCCTTCAAAGTGTCAAATGCCCTTTGTTGCGCCTCTCCAATGAAAGGCACTCTTGTGTTTTAGCAATTCCTCCAAGGGCACGGTGATCTTGGCATACCCCTTGATGAATTTCTTGTAGTACCCCATATGCCCAAGGAATCCATGCATTGCACTTTGACTAGTAGGCTCCCCTAATCCCACAATAACTGCAACTTTGGTGGGATCCACTAGTAAGCCTTCTTTGCATATAATATGTCCTAACAGGGTTCCAAATGGAGTAGAAAAGACACATTTCTTAATGTTGAGGGATATCCTTAATTTCTGACATCTCTCAAACATCAGCCTCAAATTGTCACAATGGTCTTTCACCAACCCATACATAGTCCAGTCATCCAGGTAAACTTGAAGAAATTTATGGATGAAGTCCTGAAATGCTTGTACCATGATGCGTGAGAACACAACAGGCACATTCTTCAATCCAAAAGGCATAACTGTGTAGGAAAAACTTCCCCATTCAGTGGAAAAATTTGTCTTTCTCTAGTCTTCCTTTGCAATCCTGACTTGGTGATACCCTGAGAACCCATCCATGAAAGAGTAGACTTCGCGCCTTACTACTCCCTCCAAAATTTCTTCAGTAAAGGGGGTTGGAAAAGGATCGATGACACATACTGCATTCAGGTCCCTATAGTCCACAAAGATCCTTATCCTTCCATCCTTCTTGATACTGATGACCATTGGGCTTATCCATTCTGATTCTTCCACTACCTCAATGATACCAGATGCTATCATCTTGTCTATTTCTTCCTTGACCCATATGTAGATTTAGATTCATCCGATAAGGCCTCTTTCAAATCGGGTGTGCACCTTCCTTCAACTTGATCTTCATCTCCCCTAAGGAATGGTGGATGCCTTTGAGTTCATGGTACCCATGAGGGAACAAATCCTGGAACTCATGCAATAGATCAATGACCTTTGAAACTTCTTTTTCTGACCAATAGTCCCCAATGATAGCTTCCTTAGGTTTTGTCTCTATCCCAATGTTAACCTTATTTTTTTCAAGGGCTCATGGTAGGGCGTGCTCACTCATCAGCACTATCTATGACTTTGCGCATACCTTCAGAATGGTTAACATCCAAAGTTTCCATCTCTTCACCGTCTACTACATAGACCATTTTTCCTTTTTCTTTTTCCATGCACGTGCGCTCAAGCTGTACTTCCTCTGATTCTTCTTCATTGAGGCATGCTTCCAAATAAGGCTCACCCAAAAATTCCAGTAGCCTATCTTCTACCATAGCACTATCTCCCATCGTAAGGCACTTGATTACTTGTAATGCCTTATCCATTGATGGCTCAGTACTCCTATACTCAAAATCTTGAATGAGATCAGCTGCCAACTCCTACCAATTACCTATTTGATGATGCATCTCTGAATGAATATACCATGCACACACACAACCTTGTAAGGTGGAATACAACTTATGCACCCATAACAAAGGTGGTAATGCTTCTGTGCTTCCCATCTAGGCCTTCTCACATGCTTGGATATGAAATGAGGTGGTCTCTTTACCATGGTAATCTTGTATGAAAGTGGGCATGTTGCTCCTAGAGAACCTTATAGAAAATGTGATTCTTACCTCATGCCATTCTAGGAGGCTCTCCCGATGTGTATCCCACCAATGTGTTGTAGTTTTGAGTAGGTTATAACTAAGCATTCCCCTTCTCTTGTCCTCATTCTTCCACTGAGCCTCCATTTCTCACAAGAAAATTTTAGGGTATGCTCCTCCAGAGTAACTTGGAAACTTCTTCCCTCCTAGGCACTTGAATGAGCAAATGCACCTTTGTTACCCTTGTTACAGATCCTCTCAACTATCACCCAATCAAATCATAAGTCCCATGCACCCAATTGTCACATGTCATGCTAGTGGTATCACTCAAGGACTGAGCATCTTCAAACTGGATAACTCCCTCTGTGGGATGAATTATCTCTAGGATCTCTGATGGAGTGCACATAGATTTTGTCAAGGAATTCCTCTCCTAAGGGATCAGTATAAGCATTGATTCCCATCTGTTAAAGGGATAATCACCCTTTCTTCCTTGTTCTCAAAGCTAATATACCCCTTGTTAAACTGCATAGGTCATACATTTTCTTATAACACCATGGGTGCACCCAAGTAATGCTGGAAAGTTTGTCTACCTCAGCGAGTGCCAAGACTTCAAAGTCTCTAGTGAACTTGGCCCCTTGAATGGTGATAACTACATCCTTCAAGACTCCAATGGGCATTTCCTTTGTCTTGTTTTCCATATACAACACATTCAAAGATGGTTCTAATGTGGGTCTTCCCATTTGATGCAAGGCATCCAAGGTAAGAACATTGACCTCTGCTCCCATGTCGATGATGATATTACTTAGAAGCCATCCATCAACAACTACATTCAATGTAATCTCCTTATCATAGTCAAGGCTGTGAGGAGGAAGGTTTGCATGCAAAACCTTCCTTTCGTTCTCTACTCTGGCACATGGTACCTTCTCCCTCAACCATTCTCATAGCAAGGGAATAATATTCTCTTGCCTTAACATCCTACATACTTCTTTGACCTCATCTAGGTCATCCTTTGGAGCCTCAACATTCTTCCTTTTCTCCAACTACTTTGAATTTCTCCTTTAGACATTGGATCTCCCCTTGCAAACTCTGAATCACATCCATAGTCTCTTGATACACCTCCTTCTGATGAGTAGGATCTGGATACTTTCCATGTACCACTTCCTCTCTTGAAACTAGTGTCCTTTGTCTTGGCATTTCCTTGGTGCATGTGGACCTCTGCTCACATCGTCACCAATACAGGTTCTAGTCCTGACTCACACGCCACTCTTGGCATCCACTATGAATCGACCTTCTTGATGCTTACCATCCCAACACCTTTTTCTTTCCAGTGTTACTGGTTCATATGCTCATAAAGCTCTGGACACTCTTCGTACTTATGTTTCTTCCCACACCACAAGCATTGTAACAGATCATGACACTCACATTTGTAATGCTCTATAGATCCACAGTTATAATAGGTTCCTCATGGGAATTCACTTCGTCCTTCGTTGCGGTTACTGCGACCACAAAATCCTCTATGAAAACCTCTTCCACATGCTCCTCCATCTACGAGCCCTTCATAGCGATGATCATCATCCTTGGAACTGCTTGCAAGACTAGTCTGGCACACACCAAGATCAATAACATCATGAATCTGATCAATCAGTCTGCAATCCTTGGTATCATGGGTCATAGAGGTACAAATCTTACAATAACAAGAAACATTCTTGTGGATTGCACACTGTAGTAGAGGGCACCTACTTGCATCATGATCCCCATGGAAAATTTCACAGTCTACCGCCATAGCATGTACCGACTTCTAAGGGAAACTATCCTTTGCATGCCCTTCCACTTCACAATCTGTACACCAAATCCCACTATGAACCTCATGCGCTGAGTTTGCAGATAGCTTCTCCAACTGCTTGGCCATTGCAGCAATTTGAGCCTCTAGAAAAGGACTAACACTAGTATCAATGCTCCCAATAGCCTCAGCGTACAAGGCAGCTTCCAATGCCTCGCACGGGTCTGTGAAAGTCTTGTGTGACAGAGCCCTTCTAAACGGTGTTATCAATCCTCCAACAAACCATTGAGCATGTTGAGAAGGATGAATGTCATAGGATAGTTTTGACAAGAGAGTCTTGAAATGCACATCATACTCCCACACACTCTCTTCCATTCCTTGTTGGATCTCCTTCAAAGCGTTGATGCTCTTTCTTCAAATTCTAGGATATGGAACTCTGCTAGGAAGGACGTTCTTCAATGCGGTGTAGTCTACCACCATTTGATGAGGGTCATACTTCCAATACCAACTATGTGTGCGTCCTTACAATGTTGTTGCAAACTGACTTGCCTTCCACTCTGGGGTAGTGATCCCTTTCACACGCCATAGTAATTCACACTTGTGCACATGCTCTGCAGCATCTTCAATACCCCTGTAGTCTGGTAAGTGCAATGACATCTCAAAAAATACTTGTGGAGGTGGCTGAGGCCCTTGTCCTCCTGATCCAGAGCCTTGGTTCCCTCCGATGTTTCCTCCTCCACTAGATCCACCAGGTCTTGTTCCTCCTGACCCACCAGATCCTCCAGATCTGCTAGGTCCACCAGGTCCTCATAGCCTCCTATACCACCAGATCCACCTCCTGCAGCCGACAAATGGCCTGAAGTGGTCGTGCCTAGTGTTCCCAATGTCCCACTGAACTGTGCACTGATGGTTTGTGATATTGTCCCACTGCCAGTTATGTGTCCCGAGCCACTCCTAGACGCGATAACCAAACCTTGTGTACTTGCACCTTGTCCAAAAATTCCTCCAAATACCGGAATGGTTTGTGCATAGCCATGGATGTTCCAAATGAGAAATTATATCTCCTGGGCGCAGATCAGTTACTCCCATCGATACCAACTAGGTTAACAATACTTCTCCCTTGATCTAGAAAACCAAGCCAAGGGTTGGTTGCCAGGTGGGTTCAGATGCACGTCGATGGCTCTCCTTTCTCCATGTGATGAACTCTCATTAGAAGTTGAAGGGGATTCTCTCCCATGCTTGCCAAGATGGGGTAGCATAGAATGCTCATGTTCCATGTCCTTTGCGTGAACCTTAACTCCTTCTCACAATTTCCGCCTCCATAGATCCATCACACTTGTGACCCCATGTTGTCTAGTCATCTCCCTTTCATGAGATTTTCTATACTTGAGTCGTATCTCCCCCTTTCCTTCTCATCTGCAATGCCTGCCATCTTCCTCCACCCTAGCTTCCTCTCCCAATGCTCAAAGAAGCTTAGCCGGCCATGGGAAATGCCTCTAAACTTAGGGTAATGACCAAGATATTCATAGCCAAAGGAATAACATGCAAAAATGATCCTCTGGGCTCCCTCAAAAACTCAAACTCAACAACTTCTAGGTAAGAATACATAGAAATGGCGTATTCTAGAGTATAAATGGTCAACACATACTCTTTTCCACTAGTGATCAACAACATGTGTCCAAGTCAGATCTGCATCCTGTAGCCTCTAATAATCATCTTGGGTCCATACACATGATCTATAGTACCAGCTCGATCTAGATGCATATGCTGACAACCATTCATATAGTTATACTGGAAAATAATAGAATAATGTCTCATACAACTCATGGTACAGGTTTTCTTCTACCCATGTACGCGCATTGAACTCAGGTCCAGTATTGAATCTTTGATCAAACTCATTCTTTGTGCTCTTGAACCATGTTTCAACACTTTCCAAGGTCATATGTTCTGTCATCATGCATCACAGGGACCAAGATGTATGCCATTTCTCACAACAACTTCGAAAAGAGGTCCCGGCAATGGAACCAAGATACACTCATTTTTATACCCTTAGACAACAGTCTAATCCCATGTGCATTGGCCTATCACTAGCGGGTGCTAGGGCTCACTCGAGGCATGCATGGGTGTCGAGCCCCTCCTTTATGTGAGTCTTGTGATGATGCATCATCTTATGACAGATATTAAATGGAAATGAATGGAAAAGAACCATGCATCATTCTGAGAACCTAGGATGAGTTATCACCTCATTGTATCCAGAAAAGAGAAATAACCAACAACATATGGAAATGGTTCATACAAAAAGGAAATGCATAAGGATTATACTGATGAACACATATATGATTTAGAATAGAGCCTTATATTCATATTAATATGTTCAATAACCACATTACATTCCTTGAGGCCATAACAGACCCATATAAACATGCAGATCAAGTCATGCATCTAGAACTACACTATGTCCTTCACATTACAAAGATGAATACAGACCCATCCCTCTAAATATGCCATCACTCCTATATTTCCTCTAATCCCAACCCATAGAATCCTCCATGATATTTCTATAGAGCTTCGCCTCTTTTCCACGCCCTCTCTGCATCTCACTTCTCTTCTGCACCCCTCTTCTACTACCCGTGCACCTCTATATATATAGCTTTTTGCCTTCACCGCCATGCCTTCTAAGGTAACATATCGGTTGCAAGGTGTCCAAGTGGTCTTCCCATAGAGCATACCTCCTTTGATCCGAGCTCTCCACTCTTTACAATGATGTTCTTCTGGAGCCTTCCATCGTATGCATAGAATATTCCCTTTTTGATCCTACAACCGCCAGGCTGGCACTTTATCCACTTCACATGTTAGATGGGTCATGTTTTTCTCATGTGCTTCCTAGAATGTCGAATATGGCTAAGTCCTAAAACTTGTCTTGTCCTTGCGCTCTGTGTGTTCTGTAAAACCCTGCTATAACCCTTCTCTGTGCACGCCTTCAACCTGTGCACCCTTCTTCAAATAGGTCTCACGTGCACCCACACACCTTCTTATACTTAGCCAATATTCTGGGGCCCAACACATATTACCCTCAAAATAATCAGGAAATTTCAATATATTTATAGTCCAATGTATCATTAGTTAATATAACACTATTTGAAAATGGAATTATATTGATAAATTCAAATTAAGTGTAGAACCATTTTCTATTAGTATTTTGATCAATGTACAATTTTCTTTCTTCTTATTGTTTTACTGGTGCTATTATAGATTCCAATCCAAGGGAACTACTAAGTTTGGGCAATTTAGTAAATATAAATGGTTCATGTGACTTCCTTTTATGTAAGACTAAACATGTTGTTTATACAATTGATCAATGGTTATCCTTTTGCATCCAGTGCTTTCCAAATTTTACTAAAGAAGTACATCAATTGTGTTATTTAGTGTTCATACTGTCATCATAGAACTGAATTGGAACGATGAGATAGACTTTGAGATTATTATCTTAGGAAATAGGTTTGGGTCTGTAGAATACATTTTCCAAACCAGAGCATTACAGTAGAGAGGGAAAAGATCCATATGGAAACATATACGAATACCTCTGGGTCTTTGCTATAAAATTTACTAGAGATTTCCAGGGTTACTTTGTTTTTGGAACATGCATAACATAATGTTGTGTAAGTGATATCATTGATTTGTAATTCTTGATTTCAACTGACTTAGTCTTCCCTCAATAAAGAATTTTCACTATTGTAGATGATATGGAATCAGATTTCAAGCACCTTACCAAATGACTTGACAAGTTAACTTATTCCACTTAAGGTATAACCCATGAAATTTTATCAAAACTTGGTACCAAGTGTCTCACCTTGGGCTATAACTGATTATATTTGTCAAAAAATAAGATGAAACACTCAAAAGCGCTATTACCATAATGATTTGTGAATAAGGAAATCACAGTGTCTACTGGGAATAAGGTACCCTCTATTCGAGGAACTGAGGATCTTATTTGACAAATAATACGATTGTGGCGATTTACTCTAAAGATCAATATGTGATCTAGATGTATCGGCTGCAAATAAAAAAGAAGACATACATAAATTCCCTTTAGAATGTGTTTGGACACTAAGCACTGTATTGACTTTTGGTTTAATTAATGCAGGCCCATAGGAATTACTTCATTTTCTTCTCATAGAACAAGTGACTCAAGAATTTAATGGGAGAAAACAATTTAAAAGCTTAAATTATTCTTATCTATTCACAATAAGTAAATTTGCGGATATAATACATCCCAAGGATTGTTGTTGAGGTTTTCAAGATAAATTTATGATAAATTTATAATAAAAGTTCAATTTTATGAACTTGAGGTTGTGTACAGTTTAAGAACATAAGACTTATTTGTTTCAATGCCTATGACTAGATGAACTCAACATATCTAAATGCACTACCCAAATAAAATTACTTCTACCACCTATCTTTCTTTTATCATATTTAACTAAGGAGGTAATATCATGGAACATAATACGAATCCATATCTATAAAGATGCGATAAACCTCAACTTTGATAAGGATGCGACTATAGCATTTAAGCTAAATCTGGAGAATCAAGATCAAGTGTTTAGCTAACAAGACTGGACGCTATTCATTAAGGCAACTAAATATCCATCTGAGATCCATTATATGTAATCACTGTAGCGCCCACATAAGTTAAATACATAGGAGCATCTAATGTTATGAAATCATGCAGTGTCCATGTTAGATGCTAACTTGATCTTCTTTGTGTAAGAGGAGCTTCGCTGTTGATCTGTTTGTTGCATAGATTTGTTCCATATGTCGGGTGGGGAACACATCCCTTGCAAAATAAGAATAAATAGGTAGCTGCTTACCCATAAACCACATGCACAAATCTTACAAATAAGAAGGCAGCATGATGGAGTCAGATATAATAATAGTTCTCCTATGATCTTACGACCAGTTCATTACCTTATTTTGTAGCCCACTATGTGAATTCATGTTGTAATGATGCCCTAGGATCCCTTGTGCAAGTTTCACAATGATAGTGTGATAGATCTAAATATAAAAAATGTATAGAATGTGTGAGATGAATACTAGAATGAATTACCCCTCAAAAATATACTCTATGTTGTGTATGTAGATGAATCATAAACCCTTGTCCCTTGAGTAAATGTAAGATGGATGCTTAAGTATTGCTCAATCCTTCCAGAATAAAGCCTAGGTGAGTTACCTAATTTAGCGCTATCTTATTTTAGAGCAATTTATAACATATGTATGTATCCATGCATGTATGTATATATTGATTCCCTACATTTGAATTTCTTGACAACAGAAGCATGACCCAAAATAAAACACTCCAAGAAGTAAAAACTTACTCAAAAGAGAGAGAAAAGGCCCTAGAGAGGGTTACGCCCATAACTTGGTATGTTATCCATCCTTCTGTCTTAAACGTCAGTGTCTGAGGCCAAAAAGATAATGATAAATCTTGATAGGGTTGTAGTGTGTGTAAGGTTAATAAATGTAAACAAATAAAGCAAAATGCCCAAAATGAAAGATTAAAATTACTATGCAAAAAGGAGGGTTTAGGAATCATGTTATATAAGTAATGCCTCTAACCTAGTTTTACCCTTCATAGATTTTTGTGTCGTGCTCCTAACAAGGTCATCTCCCTATCTAAAGCAATTTATTTTTCCATTCCCACCCTTTCTTAATGTGTGGATTCAGGGTTTATTATCATCTCTCTCAAGTTTTGCTAGCGCATCCATGTTTGCATTTTCTTCAAGTAGAGTTCCTTCAGCGCTATTTTTACAGTAAATCCCTAATCTACACAATGTTCAAAAATAAACTTTTAATTTATTCAAAATTCAACCCTTTGTTCTTATGTGTTGAATAGAAGATTTTATTCTTCATCTTTCTTAACTAAGTAGTCCCACCACCTAACGCTACTTTTTTGGGTCAGAAGAAGTATTTGAACTTTCTTTTTCTTGTGAGGTTAGCTAACCCTTTTCACTTACTGACAATGGTAAATCAACTCATTATATGAGGCAACAAGTGATTTGGCTTTAAATTTTTTTTTTTGTTTGCTTTTTTTAAAAATACCAATATATTTATTCTAATGAAACTTTGATTAGATTGGGAAGTAATTATTGGTAAATTACAATCTAAAAAATTACAACCTCAATTGTCTTACCATATACATGGTAAATAAAATTCTGGGTCGAAACAATCAAAATAACATCACCTCATTAGAAATTTCCTTTTGAAGTAGCAAATTGAAAAATCTCATCCTTTTTGGTCTGGACTCGATATGACTATGCAATTTTTGTTCCTTCTGATTTATCTGACACAGTCCCTAAAATAATAATTTGACTTGTATTTTCTCTTTAAACACTTTTCAAAAACATCTGAAATCGTTGTTCTTATCAACCCCAGGATGACATTGAACCCACCTCCACATAGTAGCTAGATCAAGCATGACGAGTATTTTATCTATTAGACACATATTGAGAATATACTGCTGAGTACATTTCTCTTGACATTGTTGATAACAAGAACAAGTAATGGTCATTCAGTGAATGCTACATTATATAGCCAAAAGATTTGCTCCTTAGATGTTGTGACTCAGGGGTTCCCAAGATAACATATTTCTTTTCTACAGTAATGCACCCTTCTTATGTAAAAATGATAAATAATAATAGTTGTGTAACATTCCCATTTTAAGACTTTAGAAACAAGGGGAAAAAAATATTTACATAATACTCTCTATTTTAAATAATCATAATTTAGAACACACATTCCATGCCAATCAATCTCATAACAGATAACCATATGCAGATGTAAATGACTCGGTGGGCTACCAATCTCTCAGTTTATGACTCGGTTACCAACCAATCTCTCATGTTAACTTAAGTATTGAATACTATGGGTATACTATGTATACTTGGTTCTCTTACCCTGTTCTGGGTATTGAGTGTTCTATTTAAGAAATCTATCTAAATATTTGTTACCGTATTCATCTAAAATCACATTTCTCAACCTAGTTGACATGGGACAATGCAACCAGCAGCTTGTAATACTTTGGCCAAATATTTCCCACATACTGTTCATGTTACTATTCCTAGATGGCATACTCATCTAATCGGAATACGTCCTTCACCCCACTCATTTGCTATCTAGATTGGTCTTTACTGAATACCGTCATTCCACTTGTCCAAGGTTTGACCCTAGCCCTAGGTTGGCAACATAATTTTTATAGGAAGATGCTCACAATGCCTTAGGGTATATGTGCATACTCGATTGACCTAAGTCAGTTGGATGTGCTAAGGTACCCTAAGTCATTGAAATTTACTACCTATCCTAAACATGCTACTAACTTGACCTAGAGAGAGAAACGAAGTTCAAGTCCTTATTTGTGTGTAGATCTAGATGATAAATACAGAAGGGTATTGCCACATGTCAACTACAACACTATATCCTCAATAAAATAGATATTTTCTTAAAGGAACAATCTTGCAGTTGGCATGTGCCAACATCCTACAGAAACTTCCTCATCAAGATGTACATACCCCAAGGAGGTTATTAATACATTGTTAATTTGGATTATTACTCGATTACAGTAACCCTGCTAAACCCTAATCCAACACTCCATAAGTTCTTTTCTAAGTTTGATTCATTTAGTCATTAAAGAACTTCCTTAGCTTATGATTGCTTTCTAGGTTCATTTTACTTGGCTTAACAAACAGTTAACAAAAATAGGACAACAATATCATAAGTTCCATTAAATATAACTTAATCATTCAAAGAAGGTGTAGTAACCAAATAGGTTCAAATAGAGGTAGACTTTATAAGAAAAGAAGTCTAATGATTAACAATCATATCGCCATTCTGTTATCCAAAATTCACCCCCCAGGGTTAATTTGATAACATGCATCAGAATTCTCAAGTCCCAGGAAAATTGATTGATCCAGGGAAAAAAATCATGTTTCTAGGGTCCCTTCAGAAATTTTTCTAACTTCCTGTCCAGGTCGAAAAGAACGAGCTCTGAGAAAATGCAGAAAAAGTTGCAGAAGGCAAGTAGATTGATCCAGAAAAAATCATGAAAATCGGCTAAGTCCTGCTCAAGGTCAACCTTAGGGACATATGGGACAGAAGGTACGCGAAGGGACCCGAACCAGCCGGTTCAGGCGGAATGGGGAATTGTTAACACCGGAACAGTCAGACCAGAAGGACGCGCGGGACGCGGGAAACTGATCCGGCCGAAAGGAGGAAGAAAAATTGGCTAACTGCTGAGCTAGACAGTTCGGGACAGTTTGGGCCAAGAGTACGTGACGTACGCGAACCGGCCGGATCGGCCGAAATGAGAACAAATAGTCCAGAAGCAATTGGGACATTTGGGCCGTGATGACGCGAACCGGCCGGTTCGCCTGAAACAGAGAAAGTTCGTACTGGGACATCCGGGACGAAGGGACGCGCAGGATGCGGATCACCGAAGGAGCCGAAAGCCAATCAAACAATGCCACGTCATCGGCCAAATGAGGATGAGGAAGCCCATTTCGGGCGGATCGGAAGTTTTTGGCCCAAGCAGTTTGGGACATCTGGGACATAAAGACGTGAAGGGCGCGAAGGGGCCGAAAGGGCTGAGAACCAACCAAATCATGACACGTGTCACAAGGAGAAAAGTCCAAAAAGTCAAAGGGTGAGGTCTCAAGCACTGACCCGAACCAATGGGATAGTGCCACGTGTCCAAGCTAGGGCCCACAAGGAAAAAATCATGCCGGAAGGGTTGGAAAACCCGACCAAGGAAGAAATGTGTCGGAGGGGTTGGAAAGCCCGACACAAAGGAAATCAGGTCTTGGAGTCGGGAAACAAGTCGGAAAAGCATGGGAGGAAAACATGTCGAGCCACCTCCCAAACCCGATGCAAATGCAAGTCACACTTCCGAACCCGAAACAAAGGAAAACTTGGCAATACCGGCGGAAGCGGGTGTCGGGAAAACACAAGCATCAAGCACATGTCGAGGCATTCCCCAAACCCGATGCAAATGCAGAGGAGAGAGAATTACGTATCCAATCAGAGCCTGCCACGTGTCGTCCAGGTGGCGAAGCGCGGGAAAAGATTTCAAAATCCGTTTTGGTCTATTCTGTGCCCTAAATCTTCAGATCAACATATCTTTTGATCCAGAGCTCGGATTTGCACGTTCTTTATATCAACAGAAAGCTGTTGAAATTCTCTACATGATTCTAGGATCAATCTCAAATTTTGGTGCAGTATGGAGGGAGAAAATTGAGAAAACGGATCTGACGCGTGATAATGGCCAGAAGCGATGTTTCAACAACCAGTTTTAATGATAATGGCCAGAAGCATGGCCAGAAGTGATGTCTCAACCACCGATTTTAATGAAGAATACATTTTTGGTCAATGGTTGCGCTGCTTACATGTTTTCCTATGTTTTTTGTCTCCTGGGCTCGACCCATGCATTGTATAAAGCCAGATTTGGCTCATTTTATATGGGGATAACAAGTTGTTCATCTTTTCTGCTCTGCCCTCCCTTCTTTTCTTCTCTAGGGTTGAAAATGGAGTTCGAACCTCCTCCCTTGCTCTGTAATGGCATTTTTTGCCTTTTACTATTGAAATGATGTTCTGTGCAAACTTCTGGAGCAACAAAACGTGTTTTGTGATGCATCTGTCCATCCTTGCTCGTTTTTGCTTGTTCTCTTCTTGCCTCTCTTCATTGCAGGTATTTGTGCATGTTTGAATGTTCATTGCAGGTTTGGAGCTGTGTTCATGGAGTTTTGGGACATTTTCTGTGTGAAATCTATCCTTGGGCCTGTGATGCATCTGTCCATCCTTCCCATTGCTCACCTCTCTTTGTCCCATGGCAGTTTTGATAGATGTCCAACATTCTCCTTCTCTGGTGTATCACCGTTTTAGTGTAGGCTTTTGTTCTTTTCCTTTCTCTCTCTCTCTCTCTCTGTCTCCTTGGCATTGGTTAGATTAGGATTAGATTAGCTTTCCTGCACTGGAATAGCTTGTGGCAGGTAGTTTAGGAGCAGGAACCAGCCTTCTCTGGAGATTCCTCTCTCAGTTTCACAAGTCCCACGCTTGGAGAGAGGTTTCCATGTTGTGCAATCACACTGGATGCCTGAGTGATCAACCTAGAAGCCTGATCTACATCCAGGGGTGCTGTGATTTTGCACTAACAGTTTTGGCACGCCCGGTGGGACTCTAGAGGTCTTCCACTTCATCTTTTGCAGGTTGATGTGTTCCTGTGAAGATTTCAGCCTTTGGAGGCACTTGCAAACACATCTGGCGACTCCATCTGGTCAACAACCCATCTCTGAAGTTGCAGACCTTCCTTTCCATTCATTTTCATTCATTTTCCATCCATTCTTCCTTCCATCTCTTCCATCATTCTTTCATTCTATGAAGTTGTGCAATCATGACTTCATTTCCATCATGGAATTCACATCAACAACAGCAGTATATTCCACCTCCAACATGTTTTACAAATCCTCCAAATCAACATTTTGAGCAGATTCAAGATCAGTATGCATACCCATATGAGCAGCAGTGCCAAAGTCAGTTTGGCTATGGAGCTTTCCAAGAGCAAGAGTATGCATACAATGAAGACCATCAGATCCAAGATGCTGGTCTGTTGGAGAAGATCCAAAAGATGGAGGTAAACATAGTGCAGTCCAGGGCTCAGGCACAGATGAAAGCATTTGGAATCGGTTACAGAGCACCTTGTCCATGGGTGGGACCTTTTCCAAGGCATTACAGCCCTCAGGAGAAGCTTGACTTCATGATTGCAATGCTGCCTTTGCTTGCAAAGTGGATTGAAGAAATAGAGGTGTATGAGAGGAGTATTCAACAACCTTGTCAATGGGTAAGCACACCATCTCATGCCTTTCTGTTTCCTCTTTCCCAATCTGTATCATCTCAGCAGTGTCAAGTTTAAACTCTCCATCTGCTGTCCCAAATGTTGATCCCATGTCTCCACCTCTCAGTCTTCCATCCACACCTCAATTCTTCTTTCCTTTTTCCTTCCAAACAGTCATCCCCTCCACAAGAGCTAAAAGAAATATGCTCTCCCCCAAAGAAACAAGAGGTTTCACCTCCTCCACCACCACAAAAAAATGTAAAATCAGTTGAGTTACAACCCATCCCTCCTCTTGCATTCCCAATTCCATGTGGGGAAGAAGAAATTACAAAAATCAGCCATGAAGGACAGCAAGAAGAGAAGAGCCAGGAAAAGAAGAAATGATTAAGAGCTTAGTAAGTTTGGCTCTTAAATTGGGGATGACAAAGATCCCCTTGATGGTTAAACCTACAGAAGAGGCTAAGGTTCAACAAATGGTGGTTAAGACTGATTTTGTTGCATCAGAAGAAGATCTTGCAGTCCAACTTGTCCTCTAGAGCAGCAGATTGAAGAGTTTGACTTGAAAAACTTCATGCTGGAGGAAGAGTTCATATCAAGAGCAAGATTGTCTTCAAGTACATTGGAGGAAGGAGAAGCTGCTCCAAATCCAAAAGAAGAGGAGCACATTCCAGCTGTGGGGGAGAAAATTGCAGATCCAAGAGCTCTGAGCACAAAGCAGGCTACAGGAGAACCTTCAGTTCTTCTTTCTACTTCACCTCTCTCAAGTTCCAGTGCTCGAAGAGGAGTTTGACCTCTCAAACTCAATGTTGAAGGGAGTGAAGGAAACCATGGTGGTCAAGTTACAGATCAAGAAGACACCATGGAGGAAGTTGAACATTTGCATCAGGATAGCAATGAGGCAGTTTATCTGTCAGATTTGGAGGACTGTTTTGATGGAGAAGAGCCGGTTGAGTTTCCATCATTCTCTCTTTCATCATCCACATTCCAAACACAAGAGCCTGCTGTCATGGAGGAGAACATTCATTTGCAGAAGCCTGCAT
Organism: Taxus chinensis; assembly: GCA_019776745.2. NCBI lineage: Eukaryota > Viridiplantae > Streptophyta > Pinopsida > Cupressales > Taxaceae > Taxus > Taxus chinensis. The sequence goes on from JAHRHJ020000069.1 coordinate 32,170, forward strand.
CTTATAGTAGCTCTTTGGAATCAAGATTGGAAGATTTTAATCTTTCATGTTCTTCATTGGAGGAAGAGAAAGGACAAAGGAACTTCACCATTTCTTCCACACCATCCATTCGAGAAGGTCTACAAGAAGACTCCATTTTTGGAGTTGAAAATCACAGCAATGGGCATACTCAAACGGATCAGACCTTGCCTAATCAGGTATTTGGCTTCATTGGAGCCAAAGGAGAAGTCACAACTAGTCATGCTTGCTTCTGAGCATGAGGGTGAGCTACAAAGTACCAAGGATCAGCTGTCATACCTCTTCTAATCCAAATGCAGAGCAACTAAAAGAGGTATTGAATTTGCCTTCAGCTGACACCTTGATGATTTGGATAGAAGACCAGCTTCTTGTTGATTTTCCATCCATCCAAACAGCCATGATCAGTGCCAAATCAATTGCATGGCTGCCAATTTTGAAGAAAGGAAGCTATTTTGCACAACCAGTTGCAGGGTTTGTTTAGCTTGCCTTTACTTCCAGTTAGAGTAGAGTAGGTAGGTTTGCTTTCAGCAGAAGAAGTGCTTGTGCACACTCTGCATGTTCCATTTGGAGCATGTATGATTTTCAGTTCTGTACATAGTTTTTGGTGTGCTGGTTTTGCTCTTGCACAGTTCGTTTCAGTGGCATTTTGGTGAGAACAACTCCATGTCCAATGGGTTTCAAGTGGCTCAGAGGGAGGTTTTCAAAGTTCAGATCAGTTGCAGGTTACAACTCATGACTCCATGCCCAATGGATGCTTCAGGCTACTGATCATTTCATCTAGCAGGCAGATGACCCCGCTGAGTCGCCAAATTGTTATCCAAAATTCACCCCCCAGGGTTAATTTGATAACATGCATCAGAATTCTCAAGTCCCAGGAAGATAAATTGATTCAGGGAAAAAATCATGTTTCTAGGGTCCCTTCAGAAATTTTTTCTAACTTCCCTGTCCAGGTCGAAAAGAACGAGCTCTGAGAAAATGCGGAAAAAGTTGCAGAAGGCATGTAGATTGAGCCAGGAAAAATCATAAAAAATGACTAAGTCCTAGTCCTTGCAACAGTAGGGACGTGTGGGACGAAGGTACGGATCGGCCGAAAAGCCTCTAGGCGGCCCGTGAAGCAAAGGGACACTGGGACAGAAGTACACGGCGGGTGCGAGAAGCCGATCCGGCCGAAAGAGGAAGAAAAATGACTAACTGCTGAGCGGGATAGTTTGGGACAAGAGTACGCGAAGTACGCGAACCGGCCGGATCGGCCGAAATGAGAACAAACAGTCCGGAAGCAATTGGGACATTTGGGCCGTGATGACGCGAACCGGCCGGTTCGCCCGAAACAGAGAAAGTTCGTACTGGGACATCTGGGACGAAGGGACGCGCGGATGCGGATCCGAAGGAGCCGAAAGCCAATCAAACAACGCCACGTCATCGGCCAAATGAGGACGAGGAAGCCCATTTCGGGCGGATCGGAAGTTTTTGGCCCAAGCAGTTTGGGACATCCGGGACATAAAGACGCGAAGGGCGCGAAGGGGCCGAAAGGGCCGAGAACCAACCAAATCATGACACGTGTCACAAGGAGAAAAGTCCAAAAATTCAAAGGGCGAGGTCTCAAGCACTGACCCGAACCAATGGGATAGTGCCACGTGTCCAAGCTAGGGCCCACAAGGAAAAAATCATGCCGGAAGGGTTGGAAAACCCGACCAAGGAAGAAATGTGTCGGAGGGGTTGGAAAGCCCGACACAAAGGAAATCGGGTCTTGGAGTCAGGGAAACAAGTCAGAAAAGCATGGGAGGAAAACATGTCGAGCCACCTCCCAAACCCGATGCAAATGCAAGTCACACTTCCGAACCCGAAACAAAGGAAAACTTGGCAATACCGGCGGAAGCGGGTGTCGGGAAAACACAAGCATCAAGCACATGTCGAGGCATTCCCCAAACCCGATGCAAATGTAGAGGAGAGAGAATTACGTATCCAATCAGAGCCTGCCACGTGTCGTCCAGGTGGCGAAGCGCGGGAAAAGATTTCAAAATCCGTTTTGGTCTATTCTGTGCCCTAAATCTTCAGATCAACATATCTTTTGATCCAGAGCTCGGATTTGCACGTTCTTTATATCAACAGAAAGCTGTTGAAATTCTCTACATGATTCTGGGATCAATCTCAAATTTTGGTGCAGTCTGGAGGGAGAAAATTGAGAAACGGCTCTGACGCGTGATAATGGCCAGAAGCGATGTTTCAACAACCAGTTTTAATGATAATGGCCAGAAGCATGGCCAGAAGTGATGTCTCAACCACCGATTTTAATGAAGAATGTGTTTTGGTCAATGGTTGGGCTGCTTACATGTTTTCCTATGTTTTTTGTCTCCTGGGCTCGACCCATGCATTGTATAAAGCCAGATTTGGCTCATTTTATATGGGGATAACAAGTTGTTCATCTTTTCTGCTCTGCCCTCCCTTCTTTTCTTCTCTAGGGTTGAAAATGGAGTTCGAACCTCCTCCCTTGCTCTGTAATGGCGTTTTTGCCTTTTACTATTGAAATGATGTTCTGTGCAAACTTCTGGAGCAACAAAACGTGTTTTGTGATGCATCTGTCCATCCTTGCTCGTTTTTGCTTGTTCTCTTCTTGCCTCTCTTCATTGCAGGTATTTGTGCATGTTTGAATGTTCATTGCAGGTTTGGAGCTGTGTTCATGGAGTTTTGGGACATTTTCTGTGTGAAATCTATCCTTGGGCCTGTGATGCATCTGTCCATCCTTCCCATTGCTCACCTCTCTTTGTCCCATGGCAGTTTTGATAGATGTCCAACATTCTCCTTCTCTGGTGTATCACCGTTTTAGTGTAGGCTTTTGTTCTTTTCCTTTCTCTCTCTCTCTCTCTCTGTCTCCTTGGCATGGTTAGATTAGGATTAGATTAGCTTGCCTGCACTGGAATAGCTTGTGGCAGGTAGTTTAGGAGCAGGAACCAGCCTTCTCTGGAGATTCCTCTCTCAGTTTCACAAGTCCCACGCTTGGAGAGAGGTTTCCATGTTGTGCAATCACACTGGATGCCTGAGTGATCAACCTAGAAGCCTGATCTGCATCCAGGGGTGCTGTGATTTTGCACTAACACATTCTTTAGATTACATTTCTTTGAGTGAGGAATAATCTTCCTCTACATGATTTAAGTGTTAGGGTTTGTCATACCCTTCTTATCTTTTAAAATTTCTATAGTTTTCTTACATATTCATTACACATTCCATTACTATGTTATGAATTGTTTAGATAAAATTTGTTATCTTATGCAACTTAACATGTTGCATCTAAATGGGAAATTCAATTATTTCCCTTTATACAACTGATCAAATTTATTCGAATTAAGCATATAACAGCTATGAAAAATATCATCAAGATAGTTCTTTTCCAACTTCTTCATAAATATAAAATAATTTACGCAACCAATACATGTAAATCTCAACTTTCAATTCATCATTATAAAACTATACATTACAAGACTATGCAATTCAGGCATTTTGCATAACAAACAACCTCCATTCCAAAAAGAATACAACTTTTATTTTTCATATAACTGAGGAATGAATCAAAACTCTTTACATAAGATCTAGAATTAAATAAGCCTAATACAACATGAAAGTTCTTTTCTTTTATCACTTACAATTTCCATCTACAAAATTGCTAGCACGGGTCAGTTTAATGAACTGAGCATGATAAGCACTAAGCATTAAACTAAAGTGCATTCCACTAATTGTTTCATCAAACAAATTTTCTTTAATGAAACAATTAATATACAACATACAAATAATCGTAAGTAATAACATCTAGAAAGAGGCACAATTAAGAAAATATGAATTTACTTTTAAGAAAAGAGCATAATATAATCTACAACATCAGAATTATATTACAAGACTTAATTGATCTTACTAATTACTTTTAAACAGTCAACAAGTCTTGTCCTTCCATTATTTCATAAATTCATATGAATAGAAAAACACATTTAACTTTACTAAGAAGCAAAAGAAGTTAGTTACAACATAGCTCATTTTAGTATGCTTCATCTTTCCATATAAACCAAAGAAGAGAGTCGATACATTTCTATTTATTAGAAGAAAATTCCTCTGAAGGAAAGAATCAGGTTTAGAACACACATACTACCTCAGTCCAAATATGACAAAATAAGGAGTCCATAAATAAAGAGGCAACAACAAAACAAGAATCCTAATTCAATCCAAGAAGATTAAAAACAATCTAAAAGAAAGCCTTACTAACTTCTATCTGGTAGTAGATATAATGCAAAGCTCTGAAACTCAGACTGCCCACAAATCCAAGCTATACTTTGGCAAATAAATCTCTTAACCTAATCCACTAGTCAATACCCATCTTAGAAGAGAATTAAATAATGATAAGTTCAATCAATGAACTTAACAGTCAACATGAAAAGGATCTCAATACCAAAATGGACCCAATCCATATTTCATTTCATTTATACTATGAAATGAAATCTTTTATTAAGTACATACTTAGAAATTCTTTAGCTAGTTCCCAAAAGAGAACTCAAACAGAATGCACAATCAAAGGATTCACACTACCAACATCCATTACAAAACTTACAACTACTTACCTATTTCCATTCACCAAGCTCAAATCCAAATTTAATCTCAAAATGAAATTCATAGTATCATTTCTAAACAACATACTATCCCCCAAGAGATCCTATTCACTTATCTATTAAAAACTCAGAGATCCATTAAAAGAACCCAACAAGGAATAGAAATATGCAACAATGCAAGATAGACAAGGGTCGATGAAACTCACGGTCCCAGGGACTGAATTTCCCAAGCCTTCAGAGATAGGGATACTGTATTCCCTTTAAACGACACACATTGAAAATAGGTTTAAATTCAATGTTCAATTAAAACCCACGAATCATATGAAATGTCTAAGAGAGAGTAACTAAAAAATCTGTTCAAGACAAATTTTGTACCCAACTCCCTCCAACTTGACTGAATAGAATCTCTACAAGCCTCACGAGTTTTGTTTAAAAGCTTAAGACAGGTAAGGATTTTTTCAACATCAAGACAAAAAGGAAATAAATAATACCTTCCATAAACCTCTACAACCGATACGACTATCCCAAAACAAATCATAGTTCCAGTCCCATTTACTTCTATGAACAAAATAGTCAAGTTTTCCCACAAGGCACGGGTTTTTCAGAGTAGAGATGAATAGGATACACTCCTGAATTTACATGCTCTGTCAAGTTCAAGAACATAATGCGGTCTTAAAGGTAGGATTCATACAACCATTCTTTCTCAGAATCAAAACAAAGGAGACCTCAAAAGAAGTTACACGGTCCACTTCCGACCAAACAAAACTCACAAGACCCCTTCCAGCAAACAATATTAAATGAGACTGAAGATTTACAATCCTTAATACCTACTAAAATCCATCTCAGAATACCTGTATAAAATCAAACACATCGATTCCAATACAAGATCAAAACAACCAACAATGGAATACCTGTACTACATCAAGTATGAGCTTCGAACATAAGTTCTAACAACACAAGCTAAAATACGAGTCTATAACGAAACCCATGGCCCTAATACAAGCTATGAATAAACACCAACACTCTATTACGGGTTCAAGAATTTTTGGTTCCCTAAGGAAGAATAAAACTCTAGTTTAGAGATCGAGTACAGGACATAACACAACAACTCAACAACAAGTTCAGTATTCATAAGAACAATATACGAGTACATTTTTTGAATACGAAGATTCAACCAAAGGTTTAGAACTACACTTAGTTCCAACATAGTCCAAAACAAACACAAGGTCCCAATAAAACTCATAACAAATCTCAAATCTTCAATACAAGTTTATAATAATTATGGAGCTCCACTTCAAGCTCACAAAACACAAGACTAAATAGAGATTCAAAATCCAACAAGCAACTAGCCAGTTCATTCAACATTAGTCTAGAATGCTAGAAACAAAGCTTTGAATATAAGCTACAGATTTCAACAAAGCTTCAAGTACAAGTTACAAAGTTTCAATACAAATTCACATGAATGCCTCTAATATTTTTTACAGAGAAAGTTCCCAAAACTACCATTAACAACAAAGGATTTACATTCCAAAACCCACATAGATTTCATGAAACATGCAAGTAAATAACCAGACATATTATGCAAAAATATATCTCCAGTGAGAAGAGTTATTTTAATGAATCATTTAGAAGAAAGAAATAAATCTTAATGGGTAGAGCCTATCATGCTTGATAGTGCCTCTTCCGATTGGAAGAATACTTCCAGCCGAGTTTACAACACCCCTTCTTCTCCAAGAAAGATCAAACAACAATAATCTTTTTCCACAATGCCTCTTATACATTCCTCAAACCAAAAATAGATCAGAGAATTCAAAAAAAGCCACTAAGTGCAGATCAAAATGCTGGTTTGAAAAACTAGATAGCTCCATGCAGAGAAAAAATTGTGAAGCATGCAAAGTAAAACAACCCCTAAAAAATCCACCAGCATGCCTTCCAAGACAACTTGCTCGCCAAAACTGAGGTGAATTAATGCCAGTAATTTTCATATTCCCGCCTATCTCTCCTTGCCACCGCCATCCAAATTTGGCGAGACTAAATTTAACTTCCACATGCATTTCCAAACTTAGTGATACCTCCACATAGGTTCCACTAAAATTTAAGTAGCCCCTACCAAACTGGCAGTACTTCCATGTCTTAATGCCAAATCAAATCAAAATCTCATTTCATTAAAAGCTTAGGAACCACTGCTTAGCTCTCTCTTACCAATCGACCCATAGGTTCCCTTTCCTATCCCATTAGTTTAGGATAGATAAAATTTTCTTAGGTTAATTAAAAAATATAACCTTAGGATATAATCTTCGAACAATAGATTTTCACCTTAGGTTAGGTCTTAGTTTAACCAAATAGTATAGGCAATAGGTTAGAAATAACTTAGCATCCCTTAGGTTATTTCCCTTCATGCTAACTTAGTATTACAACTTAGGTTAGGTTTTCATCCCACGTAGAGTGGCGTAGAAAGAGTTAGGTAAATTACTTGAGTCTTGAATCCATTAGGATAGACCTTAATAGAAGAAGACAATTTTATATTCTCACTTTCTCCATAATCCCGAAGCAGGTTTCTATTTCCCTTAACATCATTAAGCACCCTGCAAGGACCAATCAAGAAGAGCTGAGCAAAACACAAAATAAAATGTAGGCATAGTCTTTCAAGATAATAAATAATATGCAACAAACACAAGTTCAGTCTGTTAAGTCTCTTAATCAATGAATGTCAGTTTTTTATTTAGCTTAGATAAGAAAATTTAAAACATACCTTAGATCAATGGAATTGATCCAAGGATGAGTGTAATTGTAAGGGGCAACTTTTCAACCATTCTAACCATATTACAACTTACTCATAAGAAGTGAAATAAATTATTGCAAGCAACAACATATCAGCCCTATAATCAAAGAGAAGAAATGATTTATCCATGACAAGCATGATTTTTCAACAACCACGAAACATAAATTTGTCCTAAAAATCACATGTCAACACTTGTAATGCAAAAGAGGAATATAATAGTTTGACAAGGTGTTACAATCTCAAAACATCTCATGTATAATCTCACATCTTCGAGACGTAGGCCGGTATTTACACCAAAAATAAAAAACAATCAATATCACCCCATATTAAGTCAGGAAGGGAATGCATCTCTGCTTCTCTCTCTGGTACCCTCATCTGATTTCGGTCTCCACTCTCTCATCATCTCACCTTTACACTCATCTTTCCTTATCCTCTATGAACTCGTCACCTCCCTCTCGCCATGACCAAGAGATCAATGAATACCCATCGTACAGGTATTGCAAGTCCTCTAGAGGATAACCTACTGGGACCTATACTTAGCATATGATACAACCTGTATACCAGGCTCTGAAAAATTATCCTGATAATATCTCTCCACTGATACTTAATCTTTTTAAGTGGCTATGGATATCATCTAGGGAGGTGTCATAGCCGATGGTGTACCCTGTCCCAAAAGCAACGACCCTTGTCCCTTTCTCTATGCCCTCTTTGCAGCCTCTTGTAATACGGGACCCTATCCTAGTGCTTATGGAGGTGGATCCTGTACCTAAACTTGAAATTGTGCTTGCACCTGAGCTTATGCAACTACTAACTGGACCTGTAAAGTATCAACATACGCTTGTATTATGGAAATCTATGCTTGAAATGTAGAAACCTGTCCCTCATCACCTACATTTGCCTATGCTAGCTAGATCTATAGTTTAGATACCTGTGCTTGTAAAAATTTCACTTTTCCTGTCAACGTGGCTACTTATTCCTGTGCCTATGTAAACAACACCCCTAAAGTAGTCACCTGACTCTGCAACTGATCCCTATGCACTATAACAATGGCCAATTGTGGTTTCCCTAGTCTAGGAGGTGCTTCCTGTATCTGGGGTATCTACTAGTGATTGTATCCATCAGTGGTACCTATGTCATCAATCATGCTATCCACTGCCATATCTTCCTACCATTTTGTCCCTGTTGGATGTGGTGGAGATAACAGTCTCTCCACATCATCTCTGTGATACTGAGGAAATGGTGGAAATTTTTTTTGTTGTGACCCAAACTAGCATCATACTCTATCCATTGGAATCATCTTGTGCTCATCGGCATGCCTTCCCTGTGTCCATCTGATCAACTATAGGCCCTGCAGCTCCTGTGCCATACTTCTATAAGTAGGAAAACCCACATATAGTCGACATACTATGTCCATCACATATAACCCCTCTAGTTTTCATCTATAGTAGGTCACATCATGTGTTTCCTCCTCCACTTGTGGATAGGAGCCTACTACCACCCTTCTCCTATATCCTAATCTCATCGCGCTATGATGCTAATCCACTATAGGAAGTCCATGTGGGTGCACAATCACTATGTGCTCATAAGCCCAAAAATGCAATAAATATGTACAAAAAATTCCATGTCATTGCATCCTCTGATAAGCCCAAAGCTCCCTATATAGCTACCCCAGATATGCAGGTGCCCATGCAAAACAAATGTGTTCCTCATTCATATCTAGTAAAACCCCCATCAGTGCTCAGGGAAATCAGCCACCCTATGAGTCAAGAAGTGCATAGCATCTAATGACCTCCATCATCAGTACTGCCAAGTAGGTCTCCAATGGATGTGCCACACACATAACTCAAAAAATATTGGCACTGTTCTCAGTCAAGTCACCCACTACCTCCCCAAACACTGCAACCATCGGATACTTCGCCGCATCCAATGAAATATGATATATAGGCTCTCCAACAATCGATAACTGCAAAATAATGTACACATCTTCCAACGTGATAGTCATCTCATCGGTGGGTAGATAGAAGGTATTGGTCATTACATCCCATCTATCAATGAGCATGACCATTAGACTATGATCTCTCTTGATACGCATGTATCACCTAATGCTGACTAGTAAAATGTCTCCCATATGCTCCCACTTGTTCTCTATGACACTAACTTGCATGTGCACCAGCAATCATGGTACTCTATCACGCATCTTTAACTGGTGCCTTGTATGCATCCATACCAATCAAAAATGTCAAGTACTTACCTATTTTACTCATCTCTTCGCTCCTACCTATTATACATTTTATCTACAATTATATTTGATTAGCAGGGAGGTTTTGTTCTGGGAAGACAGATCCAAGATGGCATTGTCACCATCTAGGAGACCCTCCACTTGGTGAAATAGAATAAGAAGGAGACCATATTTATTTAAGAATTCAGCTTGTTTTACCTACGATTATATTTGATCAGCAGGGAGGTTTTGTTATGGGAAGATAGATTCAAGATGACATTGTCACCATCCAGGAGACCCTCCACTAGTGAAATAGAATAAGAAGGAAGCCATGTTTATTAAGCTTGATATGGAAAAATCCTATGACAGATTCTCTTGGTCTTTCCTTATGAAGATTCTTTCGAGGTTTGGCTTTGGAGAGGACTTCAAGGAGTTGATTCTCTCATGTATTTCCATAGCCAAGTTCTAGGTCCTAGTTAATGGGACCCCTTGTGGGTTTTTTAACAACACTCAGGGTTTAAGTCAAGGTGATCCTATCTCACCTTTTCTTTTCATTATTATGGCTGATACCCTCAACAGATCTCTTAATAAGGCTACCATGAAGGGTAGAATCAGTGGTATTTCACTGGTTATCAAATATCAGAGGGTTTCTCATCAGCATTTTGTTTATGACACTATGTTGATTAGTGAGGAATCTATCTTAGAAGCCAGAGAATTCAAACAATTAATTAAGGATTATGAGGAGGCATCAGATCAATTGATCAACTATGGGAAAATCTTTGTCTTCTTTATCGATACCCCTAAAAGAAAAAGCATCAAAATTTCTTGTATTCTTGGTTTTCCTTCTAAAAATCTCCCAACTCGGTATCTTGGTATGCTTATTATGGTGGATAAACCCAAGAATGCTTATTGAAATTTTCTAGTTGTTAGATTTCTAAAGAAACTAGAAGGTTGGAAAGGGTCACTACTATCTCAAGATGGAAAATTTGTTCTTCTCAAATGCTCTATTCAGAATTTACCGGTTTATATGATGTCTATCTACATATTACCCTCTGAAGTTGCCTGCAAGATGGAGAGCATTCAAAAAATATTTCTATGGAGTAAAACCAAATCCAAAGACAAAATTCCTCTAATTTCTTGGGATAAGGTTTGCACCTTCAAAAAACTTGGTGGCCTTGATATCAGAGATTGGACCAAAATGAATAAAGCTATGTTGGAAAAAATGAGATGGAGACTGTCAAAGGAAGAGAGTGTTTGGACTAGTATTATAAGATAGAAATATTGGCCTCATCTTTCTACTAACGAAAGGTGCTCATGCACCCAGAACTCTAATGCTTCTTCCTGTTTCTAGAAATCTTTAAACTGGGCTAAACATGTGGTCTCTGAGGGTTGCAAATGGATTTTTAGAAATTGGTGAACCATTAAACTTTGGGAGGAGAAAATGGCTGGAGGACCTTCCTCTTAAGACTATTTACCCAAAAGTCTATAGAGATTTTATGACCAAATATGGGACCAAGGTCTATGACTTTTTCAATTTGGATGACCCTTTGGGACAATGGAAAACCATATCTTTGGATCATTCTAACAACATTGAGATATCTTTTATTAACAACAGATTAAGAGGAGTTATTATTAACAAAGAGAATCCTGGAGATGATAGTATATTCTGGACTAAGGAAGATAATAGTTTTTTTCTTAGTAAAAAGGCCTACTACTCCTTTTTTCAAGAGAGGGGGGGGGGGAAGATGTTAATTTTAACTAGGGAAGAGTTTGGGTCAAAGAATTAATACCCAAGATTAATATGTTTTGGTGGTTGGTTATCCATGACAAGATTTTGACGGTTGGTAACTTGAATAAGAGAAATTTCCACATGATTAATAGATGTGTTTTGTGTGAATCTAATTGTGAATATGCCTCACACCTGTTCCTCAATTACCCCTTTCTTGTCTCTATTAGGAAAACCATCCTTAATCTTTTTGAAGTTAATTGGGTTTTTTGGATTCCATAAAACTACTGTGGATTCAATGGTAAAGTCCTTTTAAGAGCCAAGGTTTAAATTTTTTATGGACCTTCTCTATTATGCATTTGGCTTAGAAGATATGGAAGGAAAGAAATAGAAGAATATTTAAAGGCAAAAAATAACCCCCCAACAAAGTTGGAGCCCATTGTGTGAATTCTATCCTGGATAATTTCTCTAATCTGAACTTCCAAAAAAATTCCTTCCTTCAGATTAAATCTAGGTTATCTTTGAAGTGGGGTTTGGAACCCACTACCACTAGCCCCTTGGTCTTAACCCTTAACTCAAAGGCTGGGTTACACCTAGCAAGGACTGTTTAAAATTAATCTTTGATGGGGCTTTCAAGGGAAACCCTATTCATGCTGGCTATGGGGGGTTTTTTTGGGATTCTAAAGGAAGATTTATCCTTGGGTTCTATCACAATTTGGGAACTCAAACAAATAATTTCACTGAAGCTGCTAGGATTTTTTGGGGTCTTTCTATAGCTCTGCAACACAATTTTTCCAATCTGGAAGTGGAAGGGGACTCCCTAAACATAATTAATAACATAAATGGGAAAGTCTCCAACTCTATCTCAAACCATAAATCTATTAAGAGTATTAATAAAATGGATCCATATTTTAATTTCACCACTTTCAAACATGTGTATAGGGAGACAAATGTTGTGGCGTACTTCTTTTCCAATTTGGGGGTTAATGAGCTTGAGTTGACACTTGTGCAGGAGGTGGAAATTCTCAATCCCAAGGTGTGGGAACACATATTAAAAGACACCAATGCACATGTATAAGATCCTTTCATGGGGTGTCAATCTCATCAAGCTCAATGGCCGTATGATGATTTTGAATTTACCTCTCAATAGTGAGAAGATCAGGGATGGAATTTGCACATATTCTTGGAGAGCTTTTTTTGCCCCCCGTGTCTGTAGAAACTTTAGTTTTTGGTGTGTAAGTAATCTATTAGAGTTCTATATTTTGGGTCTGTTCGTGATGAGGTTTTTGTTGTTCGGCCAAATGGGGGGTGATCTTGTGAGAACTAAACTTGCTAATCTTGAAGGGGTCGCACCTAAAGCTACGGATCTGTTTGGTAGCAAGGGATTTACCCCCTTCCTGAAAATCTTTGAAGGGCATTTTGAAAATCTAAGAAAGGATTTTTCCAACACCTGGAAAGTAACCAAGAAAGGTACTATGGTAGAAATGAAGGGGATCAGGATGGATATTACTATAGATTCAATGGAAAAAGTGATGGGAATTCCTACATTGGGGAGGGAGGTCTACAAGCCAAAGAAGGAAATCTAAAGAATTGAATATTTTTCTCAAAGGTAATGAGAATCTCACCTCTCATTTTGTTTGTTACCTTAGATTGTCTTTACCTTATCCGTATGATGAGGTGGCTCTCTCTCATTCAATTTTTAACCCTAGAGGGCCATCACAAGTGTATTTATGCCTACAACTTCCCTATGATAAATCATTTTAGGTGTGGCCAGACTTTTATTTTCCCCTACTTCCTGTTTCATTCCCTGTGTTGCTCTATTTCACAGTTCAAAACAAGAAGAATTTGTGTCCCTCTCCATCAAGGCTTTATCCTTGCCCTAGTCAAAAGGGTGTCCCTGGACATTGATAAAAATGGCTCCCTCAAGTTTTCTCTAGAAGCTTATGCGGATGACACTGTTTCAGACTCGGAGGAGAAGGATTCAAGTGATGGTTCTGAATCACAGGATGGGGACTCAAATGATGACCTGGATGAGGTGGAGGTGGTTGCAGCCTAGAATATGAAGGTCTTGAAATATAAGTAGACCCCCTACTCCCTGTCAAACACCAAGGGTGAGTCTGGAAAGCAAGATGTATTGACCCTTATTAATGCTCAACAGGAACAACACTTTGAGGCTATGGGTCACGTTGGTCTGATCAAAGGGGAAAATCACCTGGCAAGGATGGTGGATGATATTGAGGAACTCAAGGGTGATATGCAAGTTACTAAGATCTCGGTCCAGTTTTTATTCAATTGCTGGCATAAGATGAAAGAGAAGGTGGAGGTGGTGATCATTTTTGGGCAGGGTGAAGAGCTTGAGGTTTTAAAGGCCAACTTTGGTGCCATAACAAAATAAATGGATCAAGTTAAGGCAATTATCCATAGTTATATGGAATGGAGAATTTGATGGTGAAATCTACCCTAAAATACCTTCAAACTCTAGGGCAGCTCGCCAACACCTATTTTGTCATGGATAGTTAGGGCAAGAATAGAAAGGCTACCCCGAATGGTTTCGACATGGGATCCTCGGTAGTCAATATTGAATCTTTGGCAAAAGAATGGGATAAGGTGTTGGAGGGGCTTGAAAAATCCTACAAATGACCTGGGTTGGGTTGTTTTTATTTTTTTCATTGTCTCTATTATTGGCTATTACTTTCATCTATGTTGTTAGTTTATCTGTGTTTTTTGTTGTTGTTTGTTTCACTTTATGGGCTTCGGAGAGCACTTATTACTATGAATAGTTATATTATAGTTTTTTGATGTTATTGTAATGTATTCCTCTTCTCTCTTGGAGATGTTTTGATGTTCAGGGTAGGGTCCCCTTAACCCTTTTTTACCTCTAATAAAAAAATTATACATTTTATCTAGCCTAAACACTCCCCCATATACTATTTCTTCTTTTTCTTTCCTTCACTATTTGACACAACCTTCAGCTATCACCTACCTAGTTCTTACCTACCTTCACCTTAAACCCACCTAATTTTATATTTCTATACCCCTAATCTATCTAATTTTACCCCATTACCTAACCATTTACCCAACCATATCATTTTGCCCTATTTTAACTTCTAAACCTTCTCTTTTAAGACATGGTCACTTTTTATAGTTATAGGAATTGGTCAATTTGACTGGTACTCGTCACCCCTTTTAACCACCGAGGCCGGAAAGCCTACCGACGTCAGATGATGTCTAACCAGCTTCACTCACTTTTCAGGCCTTAAAGGCAAACCCCCACGCACCCAACTTTCAAAAAATTGAAAAAATAATGATGCAACCTAGAATCCACTATATAAAACCCAGGTGCACTACCACATCACCAAGGTCGAGTTGAGGATTCACCCAAAGTGTGTAAAGGTAACAGGCCCCTCTTTAGAGTTGCTTGTGTAGGATGTTAGTGTGATGAAGATAAATTATATTCAAAACCATAAATAACCATAAACATTGCATAGAGGGTATTCCAAATCTAGATCTTAGAGAATTATGAATTAAATAACAACTATAATAAGTTCAACCACACATAAACCAGTTACAATCATGTTTAACACCATTATCCATCCAACATATTCCATTACATTAAACACTATAAAACATAGAATCTTCTTACATTATAAAGTATCACCATAAGGCATGCACACATCAGATCCAACAACATAACTCTACAATAATTCAATCTCCTACTAAACTACATAGTTCAATACATACTTATAGGGGTGGGGACTTTCCCTACACCACCTACACACTTCCCAAAATAGGTCGCATGCTAATAATAGCTATGCACCTTTATAATAACATGTACACATGCAAGTGTGCTAATAATAGAAATCTTACTGGTTAACTGATAGAATAAATCCTATTATTTACTAAAGATCATGCATGACACCTTATCAGTCGCTCATTCCCAAAAATACCATTTGCTTGTCACGCAAAATTAGGTCACACTCCCCTTGGTCCCTCGACAAATAACCAACTCGAACACACTCACCTAACCATGGCCCCTTTCACCCCACTCTAATATTAATTTAATTAATTTAATTAAATTCATGATCTCATAATATCTATTATTTAAATATCCTAATTGGATAATGCCCACACCATCCACCTCACCTATACACCTCATCTAGCCACCTCACCCTAAGACCTATTCTTAGTATGTTGCCATAACTAACTAAGACCTACCTAAACCCTAAAAATCAAAGCCTACATTCCCTCTAACCACATTCCCACCCATTAGAAAGGAAGCTTCCATTCTAATCCGTGGAAGAAAATGAATGAGATCCAAGAAAATCAAAGGGATCTACCCATTTTAGTAAACCTAGGAAATCCCACCCTAACCGACACCGGTTACCCTAAACCACTGCCGGTCAACCTGGAACCATCGTTGGTTACCATTTAATCCCCAAAACAACCTTATTTTGAGGTTGGCACATTTCTGAGAGCAAGAGATGAAACCAGAGCTACATGCAAGCAGAACCAACATTTGTACATGCATCAGAGCATCCACAGCCAGCACCAGAAGCAATCACAGAGCCATTTTCCTTCACGGGAGCATCCGGGGAAGCACCAGCACCACACCAAGTTCCTTCCATTTGATCACCTGCCATTGCCAACCAGACATCAAGCTCGTACAAAGTAAGTGTTTTGTTAACCAACATTTTATCCATTGTCATTTTAGTAGACTCTTTTACTTCTGTTATTAGTTTCTACTCCCATTCCCATTCCCCACCATTTACCTCCATGCAAACTTGACCATTCCTTCACCCACACCATTGAACTACCCATACCCAGATTTTAATCACCCCTGAGTATACCTAAGACCCACATAAACCTCACCATTACCCTTTCCATTTCCATTTGGCCTTAGATCTGCCCTCACCTCATCAAGTTTTTATTGAGTTTCCTATACCCCGACCATACCGACACCGGTTACCCACAACCGTCACCGGTTCACCTAAACTGACATCGGTCATACCAGACCAATGTCGGTCTCTATGTTTTTACCCTCAGACCAAGAACAGAGCTTAAAACCTCCACCAAATACCCAAAACAGCCCAGAACCAGACCCTGACTAGTACCAGTACTCTGACAGAGACCTTGACCTTCAGATTCAGTCATAGCTTAGCCTGTTGTGAATGAATTTTCTTATTGTAGTTGAATGAGATACCTAAATCATTTTAACTACAGTAGGATTTCCTTTATTGTTAACATTGAGTTGTTTTAAATAGTGGATTGACAACCATCTAGGGAGTATCACACTTCCTAGATCTAGCATACGCTAGGCAGTCCACTGCATATACTGTTTAACTTTTATTTGGTGGTCTTGTTTTCTATTTCAGGTAGTTCCTCCAAGCCAAAAGGAAGCTCTCACGATCAGCTGTGGATCAAGAAGTCATACGTGTGCAACAACCTACAACCAACATTTTAACAGGTATTCCTCCTAGCCCTTTACCCTTATCTGTTTCGTCAACATTCAAAGAAATGACTCTAGAATCAGGTGAAACATTTTGGCATGCCTGGTGGGACCCATTCAGGGTTCTTTGCATTTCTTCATTTCTAGGTGAAAATTTGCATGTTTGTTTCCTTTCTAAAAGGTTCTCACATTAAAATTTCTCCCCTGGAATCTTCTCTTCTTCTATTGTCTAAAAGCAATCATATTTTGGTGCTTTAAAATGAACATTTCTTTCCTTTCATTAGTATCGCATTAGTGAAAGAGCATCCCTTCTCCTGTTCATCTTTTTGTGTCATCGAATTCAACATTTTGATTTGGGTTTAAAAATCATTTCATTTCATTCTGCTTTTCTGCATTAGCTCACATTAATTGAGGGCAACCTATACTGGAAGTCATTCCCAGCTGATGGTTGACAAATGAATCATAGAAAGCACTTCACTTTCTCTCTCTCTCTCTCTGAGTCTTACCAAACATCACAAAATTCAAAAATATACACATTCTTAAACAACATCTTTCCTGGAAGAAGTTGTAGGTGATCACACGATCACTGATCAGAGTGGGTACTCCCCAGCTCGCTACTTCTGTCGAGTCATACTTCAGAGGAAGGCCCCCCCCCACCATAACATACCTGAAACCTCTCCTTGTAGATCTCCTTCTTCGTAGGAAGCCATCCTCACCAAAAATTCTATTCTAAAGTTCATGAGTCAGTCCTTAATAGCATAAGCTGAACAAACATAATAGAAAAAGCACTCTTAGGATCATATTTTTCTTAGTGTTTCTGCTTGGCTTGCATTTTGAGGTGAGAGGACACGTTCTTCATTTTCTTATTTCCCCTTGCATGCTCCTCATCATAGTTGGTGTATTCCAGCTTCATCTGAGTGTGCCTGGACCCTATTTTCATCATTCTCAGAATTCTAGGTTTGATTCCATATCTGATTTTAACTCACAACCACCTTTTCTTCATCTCTGTTTCAATTTCACAGTAACCGGTGTCGGTCCAATGACCATCATCGGTTACCCTCTGACCATCATCAGTTTTACCCAACCGGCATCATTTTACTGTTCTTTTGGTTAACCTACCCAAAAGGACACCTGCTTCACCTTCTTTTTGTTCAGAGTCTCTGTCACTCTCATCATATTCACTTTCCTAGTAAATTCCATCAGCATCTTATCTACTTGGCAAATTATTAGCCTTTTACTTTGTTTTGACAAACTGTCCATTTTCCACAGTGACCGACCGCGGTTACCTATGACTGGTGTCAGTTTACCCTAACCAGCATCGGTTAGCCTATTCAAATTTCCAGCTGACATTTTGTACCTAATCCACCTACCACCACCTGTTTCTCCTATCTTTGTTGTATTTCTGTGTCATTTACAGAAAGCAGTCCTACCACGTCAGTACTTGTTCACATGGTGCTGATGCGTAGCCAAGAAAATGCCCTCATATTCCACGCCAGTTGTCAACCACTCCCACCTAGTCCTTCACCACCTTCTATTTTATCACCCATGGATCCTACCTAACCTATCACTATCACACAGGGGATGAGGAGTTCACACGACTCCTTGACCAGAACCTTGTCCACCTTACAGTTTTATCTTTCCCACTCATCCACTCGAGATGCCTCAGGTCAGTTGATATACGACATGCCCATATCTATCCCCCTGACACTCGTTCCTACTTCTGCATCAACCCCTTCTAGCTCCGCGCTACCCACACCTACCTTGCCCCTAGTCATTTTTCATAGCTAGGCCCTATACCTACTATGACCACCACGTCTACCACATCTATTGCACCTGCCACATCCACTATACCTTTGCCAACCACCCAGAACATAACCTCATCCACACCTATTGTCTCACATATACCCGTAGCTACACAACCACCCCCAGTGTCGGTGACCCCTACCCCTTTTCAAAACATTTTCCTTTCTATTCCACAGTCCTTAGCCCCCATTGCTACTAGGGTCACCACGACCCTTCCACCTCCATATACGTACTATCAGTAGCCTCCATTTCATCTATTATTCATTCTGGGTACGTACCCCCTATTTCACTCCCTCCTTCTCAATCTACCTATACGGCAGCACCATATACTGGAATGCCACCCCCATTATATGCCCAACACCAACCTCCTTACGCTACAGGAGGTACCCAGCCATCACAACCTACCAATGACCTAATCAAGTTAATGATGGACAAGATGCAGACATTGGAGGCATCAGTTTCTGGCACACACAACTCTCTCACCTATGATGAGATTTGTAATGAGCCCATCCACCCATCCATTCCTATCCGTCCATATCCCATGCATTGGGAAATGCCTAAATTTAACCACTTCAACAACAAAGAGGACCCGCAACAACATTTGTGGTCTTTCAAACATGGGTGTTATCTGATCGCCCATGATGATGCTTTGCTCCTGAGGACCTTTCCCATGTCTCTGACCGGGCCTGCATTAGACTGGTATAGTGGGTTACCTAGACATTCTATCTTCTCATTTAATCAGGTAGCCCAAGCCTTCTTGGATCACTTCTCCATCAATGTTGTTAAGAAGGTTACCATGACTGACCTCTACTCTACGCGTCAATATGATGACGAATCTATCACAGATTTTTTCACTCGTTGGCGTAGCCTGATCAATCAACTCACATTCCAACTACCACAAACCAAACTCATAGAGCTCTTCACGTGGGCTTGTGCTAGACATATCTCACCAACCCTACAGGTGCAGACTTTCTGAACCTTTGATGAGGCATTCACCATGGCACGAAAGCTAGAGATTCAGGCCATCGAAGAAAAGAAAATTCAACTACGCAATAAGAACTTGACATTTAAGTCAAATGATACCTCTTCTTCTTCGAAACCATAGAACAATTATTCAAAAGCCAAGGGAACCACTAACGCAGTGGTACTCAAGGCTGGCCCAGCTCATCCCTCAAATCAGGCTAACCCCTCATCTAATCTCTCACCCATTCAAACTTTTCAATTCAGATGAGAACAATGGAAATACACCCCAATTGGGGAGCCTTATTCTTCTGTCTTAGAAAATCTCATTAAAGCTGGGGCCATCACCCTTCCTCCCATAAAACCACACACTGGTTTTGATCCTACTCGCCCCACACCCGCGTGGTACAAAGAGCATGACTTCTACAACTATCATCGAGTAAAAGGTCATAGTGACGACAATTGCATCACTTTCAAAAACATTGTCCAAGAAATGCTCGAGAAAGGTGAGTTAACCTTGGATAATCCTAATGCACCTACCAATCAAAACCTACACATCTTCAAGAAACCATTTCCTAATCATGCCCCTTCTTCTGATCAAACTGGAGAGACCTCAACTCATGATAGCCATACCCGCGAGGTCCATGCTATTTTCAGTGATGCACCCGTTGCTTCCCAATTACCTCATATTCCTTCCATAGAGGAAATCCTAGCCCGAAGTCCTCCACCTACACTTGAACCCACTTCACCTATTCCTCCACCCATAGAGGAACACCCTTCATCTCCTCCCTCACCCATGAAGGAGCCTCCTGTTAACATCGAGACCATTTCACCTTTGGCTTCTCCACCTAGAGATCATCACCGCAGTACCTCTCCGACCCATGGAAGATGCTTGTTTATCTCCTCCACCCATAGAGGAGCACCCATCATCTCCTCCACCTATCAAAGATCTAGTAGAAATGCCTTTGCCTCTAGGTGACCATTCTCCATCAGTTACCCAAGATCCTGTGGACTTACTTTTGGCTCTCTTACCCACAGAAGCTGAAGCTAGAAAATTCCCCATTTCTAAGACACATTTTATGGGAATCACCATTGGATCCTCATCAACCTCACCCACTGCAGTTCCATTCTCATGCTTAGCTGACCACCTAGATTATGTGGATAGAGCCTTACTTTGGGGGTGTCTTCTACTTCCTGTCTCAACACAAATGCAGATGTCACTTGCTGACACTTCCACTATCTATCCAAAAATATTTCAGCCAATCAAACCAAACACAACCACAACTATCACAAATTCTTCCATGATACCACTCATGGCTCAACTCACACCCCTACCCATAACCCAACATGCATCTACATCCAAACCCACACCTACATCATCTTCCTTGCCTAAACCTATTACTACCTTAGGGGTCATCCCAATGGCCAGCCTTACTCATCCACCCATCAAATTAGATTTAGCTACATCCTCCAAAGCCAACACCAAACCTAATCTGGTCCCCAAACAGAAGAACCAATCCCATAGATCTCATACTCCAACCTCATTGATCACACCTTCATCACCTTCACCCCTTCCATCCATCTTAGGACCTCACCCTTCCAGCATGGTTAAGAAACCTCCACCCACCGGTAAACTAAAAACATAGCAGCCCATTCCTCCCTCGCAAACCTCTAACATACCCAAGCACCCAACATGACTTCCACCCACACCTACAACATCTTTACCACCCATACCTCCAATACCATCGATAACTTCTTCACTACCCATGACACTTCAGTCTCTTTCCCTCACACCTCCTGCATGACCCGTGCCATCTACCTTCACAGCACCTCAGTTATCCCCATGGGTAACTCACCCTCTTCCACCATCCACTTTTCCCTCTAGATCTCGTGTGCCCATATCACCTTTACCCAAGAAGGTGCAACCTAAAGACAAAAATCTGCTACCCTCCAATAAGGTAGTCAAACCAACCACACACTCTCTCTTGCCAGTTCATCTACCATACCCCTACCCAAGCAAACACGACCAACACCTAAGACCACACCAGCACCTAAAACCATAGCTCAACCCACTCCCCCTCATGCAAAGACCCTTCCTCTACAATCAGCCGCACCTACACCCAAACCCACTTTCACTTCCCATTGTGATCCACTAGCGGGATCCTATGCCAAAATCTTAACCAACCTCCTTGAAACTTTTGTCATCACATTACCACCTCTCAGACCTTATGACCCACTCAAACCCAAACCAAAGGGGTTTGACGACACCAAAATTTGTGCCTACCATCATGTGTCAGGGCACGATGTAGAGAACTGCAAGGCTTTGAAAACCATTCTTATCCAGTTGTGTCCTCCTGAAGAAAACTTTGACGATGATGACCTTCTTGATGAGGACCCCATTTCACCAGCACCCATTCCCATAGTTCTTCCCTCATTACCTACTCAGTGAACAAGACCTCCACCCCCACAACTCTTAGAGCCACCCCCAAGATTCAAAATTAACATGGTTCACATCAGAGAACTCACCAAACCTCCACCCAAATGTCGGTGTGCCCAACTCATCTCACAAGGTTCCTTCCCGCCACTTGGCTTTTTCCCTTCTTGTCACTATACCTTTCATGGCTCACCTACTTCACCTACCTCCCCACCTCAAATCAACATGATCCACGTTGCTACCCATGCTCAGAAGGATAAAGGCAAGGAAAAGGCAACTGACCCACCAACCAACCCTATACCCAACATACCATCTACACCCACACCTAAAATCACTATCTGCGGCCCCACATATCCTATTTCTAATGGGGTTACACATCGCGCGATGCTCAAACAACTACACCAATCCCCCCTCAAAATGTCCCTATATGACCTCATCCAAACCTCGGAATCCCATCGTCAAGCTCTCATGGAGGTTCTTCAATCTATTGAGGTCTTACCCAATGACCCTACACCCGTGGCCTCCATTATTACACCCCATCATGTAGCCTCTCTCACCAAATTACCACCTTCATCTACACCTCCACCTACTCACCAAGTAGCCACACTCAGCTTCTCAGATGAAGAGATCACACCACACCAAACCGATGACCCAGATCCATCTCTCTTCATCTCTGTCCACATCGATGATATACGTGTATGACGTGTTATGATCGATGGGGGTGCTAGCATTAATATCATCTCCTCCCATGCATTCACCCAAATGCACATACCTGACAATTATATGCATAAACATCCTGTCATGTTGCATTCATTCAATGACGCTATCACCTCTACACTTGGCACCATCATCCTCCATGTTTGCGTGGGCCCCCACACTATTCCAGAGTTATTTTATGTCTTGGAGGGGGAATTTCAATATAACTTGTTGCTTGGTAGACCCTGGATTTGTGTCATGGGTTGTGTTCCTTCCACTTTGCATCGTTGTGTAAAGTTTGAGCATGAAGGACACACCTATACCATTCTGGCTGACCCATCACCTTTCAAAACTTGCAACATGCTTTACCAACCCAATGACGTGCTTATACCCATTAAAGCATCTACCTCCATGACCACTACCTCTTCACCTACACCTCCACTCACCAGTGTTGCCACTACCTCAACCGCACCTACATCCTCCATTCCTACCACTGCCACAACCTCCACGGCCAAACCGTCAGCCTCCCAATCAGTTAGCTCCACCTCTGAGTCAACCTCTAACACATCATCTATCCCAGCTACCCACATATCAACCACCGATCCCTTAGAAGGTATTTTTCAATGCCTCACTCTGGGGGAGTATCGCCTATATAGTGTCAACACATTCCTTACTCCACAAGAGTATGGAAGTCTTCACCAACACCCTCGCTATGATCACCATATAGGAGAGCACCTCCTTTATGGTCCTCCCCACCTTCGTACCAATCTCACCTATGGGGGACTTGATACTACCACTTATACACCTGAACCACCATCACAAACCCACCCATTTTCTGCTGACCTCCAGTCACTCACCAATCACCATTTCACCCACACCTTCCTGCACCGATGTGCATGGAAGGGTTTTGGTTTTGGATTTTATGAGCAAGGCCACCATACTGTTATTCCATGTACTACCCACAAACATAACGACCGTAGTGGTATCAGCTTTGCTGAACCACCTACCAAGAAGGCCCGCATTGAACTCATTGAGGACATCAGCCCTTCTCCACCTTCTTCACCCACTCCACCTTCTTCACCACCTTCACCGACAGAGTCGATGGATCCAGAATCCATTCCTCCTAACTTTTTTTTTCATAAACACCATTTCCTTGGGGCCTCTGACTTATCAATGTGAGGGTGAGGCTCCCTCTTCTCTTCCCTTCCTGTATCCTGAAATGATCGATGATGATACACCTTCGATTAACATCATTCAATGTCAGGATGATGAGTCTATACTCACCTACCTTGGTGCAAAAGACTCATATATTCATCGATCGTTACCATCTGAGATGCAAACCATGTTGAATGAATCGACTATCGAAATCAACATTCATACTCAGGATGACCCGCACATTCTAAAGATTGGACAATCTTTAGATGTTGTTGAACAGGAAGCCATCACTTCTTTTCTCAAAAACCATAACCACACTTTCACTTGGTCTTATGCAGACATGCCTGGTATTGACCCCACCATAGTGGTCCACAATATCATAACCATTCCCGATGCCAAACCCATAAAACAAAAGCTGAGGAAAATGCACCCTCGCATTGCTCTTCTGGTCAAAGAAGAACTTCAGTGCCTCCTTTTGGTTTCCTTCATCTTACCCATTGATTATCCTCATTGGATTTCTAACATTGTCCCTATCACTAAGGTGACAGGGGGACTTCACATTTGCATGGATTTCCATGACCTCAACCTAGCTTGCCCAAAAGATGACTTTCCTCTACCTGGTATTGACCAACTGGTTGACCTTACCACTGGTCATGAGATGCTATCACTCATGGATGGTTTCTCGGGTTATAACCAAATCTTGCTTGCCCCCCAAGAGGATCAACACAAAACCACATTCATCACCCCTTGGGGGACCTTCTACTATCGAGTCATGCCTTTTGGCCTTAAAAATGTTGGTGCCACATATCAGCGGGCTATGACTTACATCTTCCATGACATCATGCATCGTATATTGGAAGATTATGTGGATGACCTCCTTGCCAAATCCAAACACCACTCCTGAGCACCTCACCATCCTAAAAACCATCTTTGACTGCCTCATTAAGTATTGCGTTCACCTTCAGCCCAAGAAGTGTGTCTTCGCGGATCTCATGGGAAAACTCCTGGGATTTATCATCTCCTTATGTGGTATAGAGGTTGACCCTGCTAAATTCAAGGCCATTCTTGAAATGCCTCCACCCACTAACCTTAGGCAACTCCATAGCCTGCAAGGTAAGTTACAGTCTATTCACCATTTCATTTCACAATTGTCTGATCGGTGTCAACCATTTCATCATCTTCTCAAGAAGGATGTCTCCTTTAAATGGGATGATGACTGCCACAAAGATTTTGAGGCCTTAAAACAATACCTTCTCCAACCACCCATACTCATTCCACCTAAATATGATCAACCCTTCTACCTATACATCTCAGCTACCGATCACTCCTTGGGGGCCATGCTCGCTCATCGTGATGAACAACATAGGGAGCAGGTGGTTTATTACATAAGCCATACTCTTTTGGACTAAGAGACCTGATACACCCATGCCGAAAAACTTTTCTTAGCCTTAGTTTTCATTGCCACAAAACTCCGCCATTACCTACTCAACCACAAAACCTATGTTGTGACCAACACTGACCCCTTACACTTCATGTATGCCAAACCTTACCAAAATCAACGTGCCGCATGTTGGCTTATGCTTTTGGCTGACCTCGACCTCAAATTCATCCATCAAAATTCCATCAAGGGCCAAGCTATCACCGACCAATTGGCTGATGCACCTATTTCTAGGGATCAACCCTCTAACTTTGACTTTCCAGATGAGTCAATTGCTACCCTTTCCCTGGATGAACCCGCTTACCAAATGACACTCTTCTTCGATGGTTCCAAGTGTCAGTGTGGGGGTGGGGCTGGTGTTATCCTCATTCCACTTGATGGTGAACCCATGCCTTTGTCTTTCAAACTTGATTTTGATTGTACAAACAATATTGTCGAATACGAAGCACTCGTATTAGGTCTCCAAGCTACCTATGCCTTAGATGTTAAGTCCATCAACATCTTTGGTGATTCTCAATTGGTCATAAACCAAGTCAATGGTATATACCAATGTTGTAATGAGACACTTCAAAAGTATAAACATCATGTGGACATACTTTTGACCACCTTTGACCGTTATGACCTTCAAACTGTCCCCCGTTCAACCAACAAATTTGCAGATACCATGGCCTGCTTGGCCTCTCAAATACCCGCTTCACCCGCCGATTCTAAAATCTTTGTCACCGTACAAAGACTCCAATCACCCTCTTATTTACCTCATGAAGTTTACTCTATCAGAACCACTGCCCTGACCCGAGTGACCTTTGGTATAAACAATATTCAGACTACCTTTCCCTCTCCATCTTGCCTCCCGACCTCACTCATAATGGACAACGTGCCTTTCTTAAAAAGGTCTCTCATTACGTCATCATGGGTGGCCTCCTCTATAAGCGTGGCTTTGATGGTATTCTCTTATGATGCCTTACGAGTTCTGAAATTCCTTATACCATTAAGGAAGTTCATGATGGCATATGTGGAGGTCACTTCAGTGGCCTTGCTGTTGCTAAGTGTATTCTTCACCTAGGCTATTACTGGCCGACCCTTAACCATGATTGTTGTGACTACGTTAAGCATTGTGTAAAATGCCAACAACATGCCAACCTTCATCATACACCCAGTCATGCCTTACAGGTCACCCATGACCTTTGGCCCTTCTCTCAATGGGGTTTGGATCTTGTTGGAGAAATCAATCCCCATTCTTCCCAGTGACATCAATGGATCATCACCACTACCGAATACTACACAAAATGGGTTGAAGCCATACCTCTCATCTCCATGAAAGCTGAGAAAATATGTGAGTTCATCAATCATCACATTATTTGTCGCTTTGGTGTTCCACATCGCCTCATCACTGATAACAGAAAACAATTCAAAAATAAAACCTTGTGAAAACTTTGTGATGCCTTCGGCATTCAACTAAGTTTCTCATCACCTTATTACCCACAAACCAATGGCCAAGCTGAATCCACTAATAAAACCCTAAACAAAATTCTCATGAAAGTGGTTAATGATACTGGGAAGGACTGGCATACACACATTCCTTTCACCCTATGGGCATACCGCACTAGTATTCACACTTCCACTGCTGCCACACCTTTTTCTCTGGTCTACGGTACAGAGGTTGTTCTACCTCTCGAAGTCCTAGATTCCCTCACTCCACATTTCTCTCCATGACATGCTCAATGATGATGACTTTCATCAGGACATTTAGCACAGCTTGAGTTATTAGATGAATGCTGTCTTAATGCTCTTGACCATCTTCAAGTTTACCAAAAATGTATCAAACATGCCTATGAAAAATGTGTCCATGAACAAACCTTCCAAGTCAGTGACCTTGTCCTGAAAGAAAATCAACATGTAACCAAAGCAGAAAAAAGTAAACGGGGAAAATTTTCTCCTAATTGGCTTGGACCATACATCGTGACTCATACTTATGGATCAGGTGCTTATCATTTATCTTCACTCGATGGTAAACCCGAACCTGAGCCCCTTAATGCCTTGCATCTTCGACCATTCTACTATTGAATTTTAGTCCTATCTCACCTTATGCCTCTTTTTGTGCTCATCCCTTGAGCGCAATCCACTTCCTATGCCATCACCAATGATTAAACAAGAATCATGTGCATACCCATCACTCTTTTATCTTCTCTTAAATATGTGTACCATGGCGCTGCACATGGCATGATTCTCATGGATACTTTTCATTTGCTTTTAGATGAGATCCCATGGTCATTTCACCTTGCTTTCTGAACAAGAATCCAATTCTTCACCTTAGTCTTGTCCATGACTTAAAATCCCTCACATGGGATCCAACTCCTTGAGTCAAACTTCCAATAAAAGATGACTCCCTCAAAAGGACATCTTTCTCTCTACATTGCTGTTATAAATAGACTGCTCCCTCGAAGGACAGCTATGTAAAGCTCTTTCAAAAAAAAAAAAAAAAAGAATCTGAAGCTTCCCGCATCGATCAGCTTCATGAAGACCTCAAGGAGTTAATTTCCTCATCCCATATAGACTTCCCGCATCGATCAGTCTATCTCAAATACAAGTCAAACAGAAAACTTTTTTGTCATGGACTTTCCCATTGTGACCCTTGGATCTCTTGCCAAAGGCATGCTACCAAATACCATATAAACGAACCAATTTTCACCCTCTCACCATTCACACTTTCATTTCCTACCGCCTCAAGGGACCTATGGAAACTATGACATTCGGTGATCATGTGACTATTCTTCACCTTTAGAAAAATCAATCATGTAATGCCTTTAGGGTCTTCCATTCATCTACCTATCTACAGTATGACCCATTCGTTATGATCCTTACCAATCAAGTTGTTTTCTTTCCTCCTCTTATCTTTTAACCTTCTTCATTATGTATTGATTACCTTATACAGGACTAGATCCTCGATGCTTATCTTTGGGTAATTTTCCTCTTTCACCACAATCAACTCAAAATCACCCATACCAATGTGCCCACAATTCACCCATACCTAAAAAACCTAGACTCAATCATGCCTATAACCTACCAACTCATTCTCATACCTCCTTGCATTCTTCCCTAGCTTATGGGAGAACTACATCGGCCTGAGGTCCCTTTTTCCAGGACTATGTAGGCAGCACTCCGAGGGCATGGGGCCCTTGGAGGTTAGCTTGGCCACTCTCTACCCTAACCAATTCACCTTTCATTTTCCTAAATCACATTCTACCCTAGTTAGTTTCCTTTTTTATCAATAATTGGAAATTAAAAACCAAAAAACAACAAATTGTTTTCCATCTTTATCATCATCAAACATACATTTATTATGTCTACCATTTCTTTACCATTATCATGCCTGTTACTATAAAAACATCTCAAACATGACCCATATCATCATTAATTACACAAATTAATGAATTACATACTCAACCCCATTTCAACTCAACCATGCCTATGCCTACAACCTAACTCCATCCATGCCTAACCTAACTCCATGCCTATAACCTAACTCCAACCATGCCTAAAACCTGACTCAATCCATGCCTACCACAACCTGACTCAATCCATGCCTATGACCTGACTCAACCATGCCTATGACCTAACTCATCCATGACCTAACTCAATCCAACCTATGACCTGACTCAATCCATGCCTATGACCTACACTACTTGGTTTCCATAACACACCTATCATGAATCCATCTAGATAACCACAAAATGTATACACACAATGACCATAATCATCATCATCTCTATAAATAAAAACATCCAAACATGTGTATCCATATACATACTCTCAAATATCTTTGGCATGTAGGCCAGTGTATATAATATAAATCTCTCAAAACTCTCATATACAACCTCACCATCTTCGGCACACATGCCGGTATATGATAAAAAATATACAAAACTCTCATATACATCCTCACTCTCTTCAGCACGCAGGCTGGTATATATCAAAAATGAATAAAATACATCCAAATGGAGGGACATGCATCAGGCATCATCCTGTCAGACATCCTCCATATATGTCTCTCCAGTCTCCTCCTCCTCTCAGCTCATGTCTGGCGGCCTAATAACATCTCACCGCCTCTCATGGGTCATGGCTAGGTCCCTGCTGGTACATCACCTGGAGCTGGCCTCCATAAACTGGTGGCCTCACCCTGATCCTTGTCTCAGGCTCGATGGCCCCCTGTGCTCTCCACGCTGTGGGTACAGGATCTGGTCCTCTCACTCGAGGCCTGTTGTGCCCTGTACTCTCCATAGGATAGAAAATCTATCCTTGCCACCATCAACTGATCCTAGTAATATCTGGCCTCACCTAAGGCATCCTGCAACCTAGATATGGGTACTGTCTATGGTGGCCCCATTGGCCTCTACCCCTATACCTATCTATGGGACCCTGTCCCACCCCTTCCTATGAACTGGGACCCTCCCAGTGCCTATGGAGGTGCCATCAGCCTCTGCACCCTATACCTGCCTGTACCTAAGCCTATAATGCCTCAATCTGTGCACCTGTGTAGTGGCCAACTAGCCCTGTAAACCTATAACCATGCCTGTAGGGTGGCCACCTACTCATCATCACCCTCTCCATCTCCACCCTAGGCCATCTGGGCCTATAAACTAGCCACCTGTGCATGCAACGCAGCCACCTCTACCTCTGAACTGTCTAACTACCCCTGTACCATCCCTAACTATGTAATCAGGGTCACCACCTACCCCTGTAGGGTGTCTCTCTACACCGTGATGGTGGCTAAATTTGGCTACCCCGACCTGGGAGGTACTGCTCATAAATGCGTCACCCACCACTGTCTATACCTATCTAGTCACTCTGGCATCATCAATCCATTGGTCTATAACCTGCTCCTCCTACCCTGTAGGTACTGTCAATTTGTGGTAGTGGTAGTGGTCTCTCCACATCATCTCTCTCTAAGTACTGTGGGAAGGGTGGAGGTATATCCTATAGTATCCCAAACTATTGTCTGACTCTGTCTATTGGGATCATCTCATGCTCCCCTACATGACATGCCCCTCAATCCATCTGAGTATCTACAGGCCATCTAACTCAATAGCCATCTGTCTGTATGAGGGATAGCCCACATACGGTCTCTAAATAATGTCCACACTAGAAAATCCCTCCAGTAACTACCTGTAATAGGCTACATCATGTGTAACCCTACCTACTGAGTGCTCTCCTATCACATGACACCCATCGCTTATACCCCACCTGAAAACAAATCCTAGGCTCAAATGCATCTTCCCTGAGGAATACCAATCAGACAAACACAAATAATGTGCTCATAGGCCCAACAGTGAAGAATAAACATGCAACACAAAATGAACCCGCGGAGCCACCCATATGCTCATAGCTCTCTATATAGCTACATTAAGAATGTTGGCACCTATGCAAAGCAGGTCCTATCCATCATCATATCATGTAATACCCCCATCAGTGATCATGGGAATCTCCCACCCTCTACATCTGGCAATGCAAAATAGTAGACTACCTCCATCAGTAATACTACTAGCCTCATCTCCTCTAGACAGGCTAGGTACATCTCTCCATAACTTAGGATAGCACTGTGGAATGTCAGCTCTGCCAGTCCCTCACCAAACACCGTTAGCATCAACTCCTTATATGCCTCTGAGGAGATTGAATATACCTGCATCCCCAATATAGGTAACAATAGGATCCTATACACATCTTCCAGGGTGACCGTCATCTCCCCTGTCAATAGCTGGAATGTGTTGGTCACAGAATCCCATCTATCGATGAGAGAAACCATCAAACTCAGCTGCCAGAATACATGCCAGTAGTGCTTGAACCCACTCAGGCCAACATCTATAACATGCCTCCACTCCTGGATAGTCATCAGCCCTATGAACTATCACGAGCAGGGGTGGCACCCTATCTCACATCTTCAATTGATCTCTCACCTGTATCCAGTAAAAACAATCATCTTAATATAACTTACTCATGGACCACAACCTGCACTTGAAACCTTACCTATACCTCCTACCCTACCTACTGCTTACCCTAGTTCACTACCACCGATGTTGGTCAACCTTTCACCTAGATGTTGGTCACTGTCACCGCAAATCAACTGCCATGCCTAATCTACCCATTCTGCCTCAGACCAAAACTCACCTATTGTTCCATTTTACCTACCCTATCCCACTCAAATTGGACCCTCCACACTATTTTCATTTTTCCTCCTATCACCCAATCATTCCTCTATTCGCTCACCTACCCATATTTAAGCTAACTCTCCCTACCCCTACCTATTCAAAATTCATTTCTCCCCTCAAAATCTATTTATAGCTACTTGTGGGCATCTAAATCAATCTAATAAGCTTGTTGACTGACATCATTCATCATTGACATGACCATGGTGGCTACATAATAAATGGCATGCTACATCGGTGGTCACATCTGTGACCAATCTCTTGTGTCCTCTACCATCACCTAATCAGCCATCTCACCTCCAACCAACCAAATTGATCAATCTGATCTTGTGGACCCACCTATCGTGTGTCAATCACCCACTACACCACTCTCCAACTCAGCTCTCTGTTCCGCATGAATGTTTTCTACTTTTCTCCCTCTCACTTTTCATTTTCCCCCACAATTTGCCTACCCAGATACCTGATTCCCACCCCTCATTTACAATTTAATTCTTGACCGACATCGGTCCTTGTTGCCCTAGCTTTCTCTGGTCAGTCCAATGTGACCCCCATCAGTTCAAATTTTAATATTTCCCCCCAATTTTTGACCAAACACCCATTTTTACCTCCTACCCAATTTCTACCCTCTACCTACTCAAAACAAATAACAATACAAATGGGCTTCTTGACCTCATCATGTTTCCGTCTCAGATGGTCCTCATCTCAGGGCCACTACGTCAGTCCACCCGATCCCTCAGCCCTACCTCATGCCATCACCTAGATTAATTCGACCTGGTTCAATCAAATCAGTGATCAATCACCTCATGTGTTTTCAAATCACATCATAGCTCATAGTTACCTATGTTGATCGACCATACTGACCTCACCTTTCACTCTTTACATGACTCGTTTAACTTAGATCTCTAACCCTTAGTTTGGTACCAAAACTTTCCTAAACATTCTTGTATCTGACCTACATCTTGTCTTCCTAACCATATCATATACCTATAGATGGCAGAATGACCTATACCTTGATTTGGATAAACCTAATGACCATAGACAATGTAGAGTTTACATGCTCTTCAACTTTATAGCCGTTCCCGAATTGATATGTGAGATGATGTTCACCTAAACCGACATCGGTACCTGTGACCCTAGACCATTACTTGGATTACGCTGATTGGACCTTTTACCCTTTTTACCCCCATTGTCCCACCTTCCTCTTCATCACATTCACCTTTTATCAAACCACTCACTCGATTCTATCTTCTACCTCATCAGTTCCTGGTTTGAGGGGGATCACCTTCACCCACACATGGGGTAACCACATCTTATTTTTTCAGCTGTCGCTTGCTAATACAAGCTACGCAACAAAAAGGGGAAAAATGTAGAAACCAAAATTGGGTCACACTCCTCTTAGTTTCTCTTCAAATAACCAACTCCAACACACTCACCTAACCATGGCCCCTTGTACACCCACACTAATATTAATTTAATTAATTTAATTTAATTAATCCATGTCGTCACAATATTTATTATTTAATTATCCTAATTAAGATAATTCTCACACCACCAAATCAACTATAAACCTCACCTAGCCACCTCACCCCAGGATATATTCTTAGTTTGTTGTCATAACTAACTAAGACCTACCTAAACCATAAAAATCAAATCCTACATAACCACATCTAACCATAATCCCGACTGTTACAAAAAGAAGCTTTCGTTCTAATCTGCATAGAAAGAAACGAACAAGATCCAAGAAAATCAAGGGGATATACCCATTTTAGTAAACCTAGGAAATCCTTCCCTAACCGACGTCGGTTACCCTAAATTGACGCCAATCAACCTAGAACCACTGTCAGTTACAATTTAATCCCCAAAACAACCTTATTTCAAGGTTGGCACATCTTCTGAGAGCAAAACAAAACTAGAGCTACATGCAAGTAGAGCCAGCATTCATACATGCATCAAAGCACCCATACCCAGCACCAGAAGCAATCACAAAGCCATTTTCCTTCATAGGAGCATTCGGGGAAGCGCCAGCATTGGATCAAGTTCCTTCCATTTAATCACCTACCATTTCCAACCAAACATCAAGCTCGTACACAAGTAAGTGTTTTGTTAACCAACACTTGTCCATTGTCATTTTAGTATACTCTTTTACTTCTGTTATTAGTTTCTACTCCCATTCCCATTCCCCCACCATTTACCTCCATGTATTACTTAACCATTCTTTCACCCACATCATTGAACTTACCACACCCAGATTTTAACTACCCTTAAGTATACCCCGGATGGTTTCGACATGGGATCCTCGGTAGTCAATATTGAATCTTTGGTGAAAGAATGGGCTAAGGTGTTAGAGGGGCTTGAAAAAGCCTACAAATGACCTGGGTTGGGTTGTTTTTGTTTTTTTCATTGTCTCTGTTACTGGTTGTTACTTTCATCTATGTTGTTAGTTTATCTATGTTTTTTGTTGTTGTTTGTTTCACTTTATGGGCTTTAGAGAGCTCTTATTACTATGAATAGTTATATTATAGTTTTTTTATGTTATTGTAATGTTTTCCTCTACCCTCTTAGAGAGGTTTTGATGTTCGGGGTAGGGTCCCCTCAACCCTTTTTTACCTCTGATAAAAAATTTATATATTTTATCTAGCCAAACACTCCCCCATATACTATTTCTTCTTTTTCTTTCCTTCACTATTTGACACAACCTTCAGCTACCACCCACCTAGTTCTTACCTACCTTCACCTTAAACCCACCTAATTTTATATTTCTTTACCCCCAATCTATCTAATTTTACCCCATTACCCAACCATTTACCCTACCATATCATTTTTCCCTATTTTAACTTCTAAACCTTCTCTTTTAAGCAGTTACCAGAACTGGTCAATTTGACCGGTACTGGTCACCCCTTTTAACCACTGAGGCTGGAAAGCCTACCGACGTCAGATGATGTCTGACTAGATTCAGTCACTGTTTAGGCCTTAACGGAAAACCCACACGCCCCCAACTTTCAAAAAATTGAAAAAATAATGATGCAACCTAGAATCCACTATATAAAACCCAGGTGCACTACCACATCACCAAGCCCGAGTTGAGGATTCACCCAAAGTGTGTAAAGGTAACATGCCCCTCTTTAGAGTTGCTTGTGTAGGATGTTATTGTGATGAAGATAAAGTATATTCAAAAACCATAAATAACCATAAACATTCCATAGATGGTATTCCAAATCTAGATCTTAGAGAATCATGAATTAAATAACAACTATAATAAGTTCAACCACACATAAACCAGTTACAATCATGTTTAACACCATTATCCATCCAACATAATCCATTATATTAAACACTATAAAACATAGAATATTCTTACATTATAAAGTATCACCATAAGGCATGTACACATCAGATCCAACAACATAACTCTACAATAATTCAATCTCCTACTAAACTACATAGTTCAATACATACTTATATGGGTGGGGACTTTCCCTGCACCACCTATGCACTTCCCAAAATAGGTCGCATGCTAATAATAGCTATGCACCTTTATAATAACATCTACACATGCAAGTGTGCTAATAATAGAAAGCTTACAGTTAACTGATAGAATAAATCCTATTATTAACTAAAGATCATGCATAACGCTTATCAGTTGCTCATTCCTAAAATACCATTTTCTTGTCACACAAGTCTCCATCCTGATGTGTGCTTTGCATGCTATCTCTAAAAATATCATATATCCATAAAATTGGCTAAGTCTCGAATCAAACTTGTTCTGGTGCACGTTTCCTTTCTTATCATTCTGCACCTTTGAATGTTCCTTCTTCTCGCACGCGAATCCTATGTGTGTCTTATCCTTAGGACAATATTATCTACTCAACATGTAGACACCAAAATCATGTCACACTCCCCTATGGGTCCCTCAACAAATAACCAACTCAAACACACTCATCTAACCATGGCCCCTTTCACCCCATTCTAATATTAGTTTAATTAATTTAATTAAATTAACCCATGTTCTCACAATATTTATTATTTAAATATCTTAATTGGATAATCCCCACACCACAACCTCACCTATAAACCTCATCTAACCACCTCACCCTAGAAAAACCTATACTTAGTATGTTTCCATAACTAACTAAGACCTACCTAAACCCTAAAAATCAAAGTCTACATTCCCTCTAACCACATTCCCATCCATAAGTAAAGAAAGCTTCCATTCTAATCCACAGAACAAAGCGAACAAGATCCAAGCAAATCAAGGAGATCTACCCATTTTAGTAAACCTAGGAAATCCCACCCTAACCGAAATCAGTTACCCTAAACCACCACTGGTCAACACCAAAACCACCCTCGGTTACCATTTTATCCCAAAAAAAACCTTATTTTGAGGTTGGCACATCTTTATGAGAGGAAGAGACATGAAACCATAGCTACATGCAAGCAAAGCCAGTACGTTTGTACATGCATTTAGAGCACCCACAGCCAACATCAGAAGCAATCACATAGCCATTTTACTTCACAAGAGCATCCAGGGAAGTGCCAGCATCACATCAAGTTCCATTCCATTTAATCATCCGCCATTTCAACCAGATATCAATCTCCTACACAAGTAAGTGTTTTGTTCACCAACACTTCATCCATTTCATTTTAGTAGACTCTTGTTATCTTCTGTTATCAGTTTCTATTTCACATTCCCATTCCCCCACCATTTACCTCCATGCAAACTTTAACTCATTCTTTCACCCACATCATTAAACTTCCCACACCTATATTTTAATTACCCTTGAGTATACCTAAGATCTCCACGAACCTTGCCATTGGGAATGCCCTCCTTTCCATTCCCATTTAGCCTTAGATCTGCCATCGTACATCAAGTTTTTATTAAGCCTTCTATCACCCTATTGTACCAATGCCGGTTACCCATACCTCATGGTCCGGTTAACCTAAACTGACATCATCGGTTCATACCAGACTAACGACGTCGGTCTCTGTGTTTTACCCTAAGACCAAGAACATATCTTGAAACCTCCACCCAATACCCATAAATAGCCCAGAACCAGACCCTGACTAGTACTAGTACCCTAACAGTTACACGTTGACCTTTAGATTTATTCATAAATTAGCCTGTTGTGAATGTAATTTGCTTATTGTAGATGGATGAGATACCTAAATCATTTTAACTACATGTAGGATTTCCTTTATTGTTAATATTGAGTTGTTTTAAACAGTGGATTGACATACCATCTAGGGAGTATCACACTTCCCAGAATCTAGCATATGCTAGGCAAGTCCACTGTCATATGAACTCATTTAACTTTCTGACTTTAGTGGTCTTGTTTTCTATTTCAGGTAGTTCCTCATAGCCAAAAGGAAGCTCTCACGATCAGCATGGATCAAGAAGTCATACGAATATGCGCAACAACCTTTAACCAACATTTCACATAGGTATTCCTCCTAATCTTTACCCTTATCTATTTCATCAATATTCAAAGAAATTCTCTAAGAATCAGGTGAACACCTCATTATCTCCAATATACTAAAGTACATTATTCTCCTTTTAAAACACTATATTTCTCAATTTTCCTCAAGTAATAAGACATATTCTTCAAGTAGCACTGTTAGAATAGATTTCTCCTTCCATCATGTTCTTTTTGATATTACTAAACACATGGGTCTTAAATACCTTAAGCTTTAATCTTGCTCACCTGTTCTTCAACTTAATGAGAAGGTGCGCAACTAATATTCACTTGATTTGAATGCCTTCCTCAATCTTGTATATTTCACATTCTAGCATGGACCTTTGGAGTATCTTGGCTAACTCCATAGCTGGGTGGCTATAATTGAGATAATTTTTATGTCAGATCACTCATGATATTATCCATTGTGCCCTTTAGTCTTATCAATGTAAATTAGGGATGTTGTGATCCTTACCCTAGGCATCCAACAAAATAGAAAAATTCCTCATGGACTCTGCTCATAAGCCATTGGTATAACATCCTCTAGTTTTCCAAAATATGGGAGTTCATATAATATTAATAAACCCCTACCTTCTTCAAGCAACTTCTCTCCCTCATCATCATATCTGGTATATCTTCCACCATGTGCTTGTTGATCTTCTTGTTCAACAACCATCCTCTTCTCCCATATTTTCATGTGGTACGTGGTTGTAATCACTTTCTTTTCATCAGATTAATGTGGGAATCCCAATCCCGTGGTTCCAACTATCACTCCTTTTAGCTTCAAAATACTACATCTTCTGAAAATGCCTTTCTCTTAGGGTGATTTGACCTCAACTATGGTGTTCCCACCTTTTTCTTTCCCTTTCGGAATACCCTGCTGTAGGTGTTTTCTTTGGTGCCATCAAAAAAATGATTCTTCACCTTTTGTCTTCTGGTCGAGTAAAATCTTTAAATTCACCTAGCTTGAAATGGCACCATGCCCTAGCTCCTTCTCAATGCTAAATGACTAATGCTCAAACCCTTCACCAATGGGGACACAAGCCACTTCACGCACACAATATACTCTCTCCATATCTGGTTTCCTAACTCTCCGCACCTCAATGATTCATTATTCTTGGTCACACTTAGCTTCACTAGAATAATTGTGTTTCAAATAGGTAAAAATGAACCTACATCATGTCCTTATATATATTTTCAAAACAGTTAGTGCATTTATTACTCCTTCACCTATAAAAATCCTCTCATTAATTGACCATTTTACATATGTTTTCCCATGTGGTACATTCCTAACACCTTATCTATAACCTTCTAGATGCCTTCCTACCTGAAGTATGGCTATAGAATTCTCTTACACAGTGCTTCCATGCATAGGTAAAGTACCTTCACTTCTATGCCCTCTTCTGGTAGTTTCCACAGCCACCTGCTTACCTCACGTTATAGAGATTCATTCATTCATTTCCATCTATGGTCCTTCATTAGAAGCAATCACCTTTCAAATAGCTCATTTCCATACTTGATCTAAATCCTTGTAATCATTTGTTCTCATGTGTACCCATTGATGAATAATAAACAAATAACAACCACCCCACACCAATGGTATGTACTAGTCCTCTGCACATAAAAATACTTCAGATTGTAATTAGCTTCCAGTCCCACAAAGTGTGCTTATTACACACAAAACACAAAACTAAATTGACAAAGCATAGAAACGAAGAAGGAAATACATTAAAAGAAATACAAAAAGAGAAATCTATACTAAATGGCAACACTGCCTTACTAAAAACACCAAGAAGACTTATTTATGATAGGGCTTTAGCCTACTTCAATTGAAGTAACTGGGTAACTGTATTCCATCAAGCACCTCTAACTGGAAAGCACCTGATTCAAGTATATGAGTGATAACATATGGTCCCAACCAATGCACCTTAAGCTTTCCTGGATGGCGCAGAAACTTAGAATCATAAAGTAGTACCATCTTTTCAACCTCAATCTTCTTGCTCATGATGTTCATATGTCATGTCATACCTGTGTGGCTGGAAATCATTACAATGTCATAGAATGCCTCCTAAGGGAGATGCCTGGCCTTTTCCTACATTTCTGACTCCAACGTGCTATGGTGACGCCTCTCATCCAACTGTATTAACCTGTCAATTCTTTCTTCTAATGACTTTCTCATCAGCTATACCTCCATCACACGCAATACACAATGATGGTAACATGAATTCCATTGGAAGAACTACTTCTATGCACCAAACACCAACTGAAAGGGTGTGGCCTTATTCAACCTCTTGTAGGTTGTTCTGTATGCCCAATTCACAATAGAAACTTTATCATCCCAATATTTACTTCCAACATCACAAATTTTTTTCAAATTTTGGCTCAATATCTTGTTGAAGGCCTCCGCAGTGCCATTTTCTTGAGGATGATAAGGTGTTGTCTTGTGGTGCATAACCATAAATTCATCCAACAATATCTTGATTGTCTCATTCAAGAAGTGTGTGCCCCTATCACTTGTCAAGCTCAAAGACATCCATACCTAGTAAGAATATTTTCCCATAAGAACCTGGCTATTATAGCTGATGTACAATCCTTTGTAGGCATTGTTTCTGCCCACCTAGTAAGATAATTTGTGAAAGTGATGATATATTGCAATCCAGTTCTACGTGCAGCTGGGGAAATAGGACCCACAAAGTCTACAGCCCATTTCTCAAATGGCTTTACACTAGTAATAGGCCTCAAAGGCATTTCATCTCTTTACCCAGGTTTTCCAAGGTATGCTGACAGTGATCACACGCCTTACAATACTCTTTACAATCCTTGTATAGGGTCTCCCACCATAATCCAGCTGAGTAGAATCTTGCGTGTAGTGGCATCACCTGCATAGTGCCCACCTACAATACCACCATGAGTCTCTTCCATGATATATATGCACTCATGTTCTAGTACACACCAACACAATACTTCATCTTGGCCTAGTTTGTATAAGTCACTAATGATCAACATGAAGGGTGTCACACGAATTGCAAGTTGTTTCTTCTCTAATGCTTTCATTCCTTCTGGTGTCATACTGTGTGTAAAAAGAAAAAATATCCTCCAATTCTGAAGGCATGTGATGTAACATGTATAACTGTGCATCTAAAATTGTATCTTTAATTGTTTCTACGTGTCCTCCCCTGATTGAATCCTTGATAAGTGGTCTGGGCCATAATTACTTTTACCTGGTTTTACCATGACTGTAAAGAAAAATTATTGGAATAAGAGCACCCATCGACATATACCCCTGTAGAAATGATTATTTACCAAGTATTTTAATGCCATGTGATTAGTATAAAATAAAAAGGGTGTTGCTAGAAAATGTTGTCTAAATTTATGCAGTGCGTAGATCATTGACAAGGCTTCACGCTCTGTAGTTGTGTAATTTTGTTATGTAGGAGTCAACTTTCTACTAGCAAAATAGATAGGATGATCTATAATACCTTCTCCAAGCTGAGCTAACACTGTGCCAATGGTCATGCCAGAGGCATCCACATGTACATGAAACGGTTGGTTCCATGAGGGAAAACATAGAATAGGTGTTGTAGTAAGTCTCTCCTTCAATGCCTCAAATGCACGCTATTGTGGTTCTCCCCAATAGAATGTCCCTTTTCCTTTTAATAATTTCTTCAGGTGCAGAAATCTTTGCATACCCTTTGATAAATTTTCTATAATACCCTATGTGGCCCAAGAATCCACACACCTCACTCTGACTGGTAGGCTCCTCCAGGCCTATAATAACTGCAACCTTAGCTGGATCTACTAACAAACCTTCCTTGCAAATGATATGCCCTAACAGAGTTCCAAAAGGTGTAGTAAACATGCACTTCTTGATGTTTAAGGAGATGCTTAATTTTCTGCATCATTTTAAACATTAAGCACAAATTGTCACAATGATCCTTAACAAGCCCATATACCGTCCAATCATCCAAGTAAACCTGTAAGAATTTGTGAATAAAATCCTAGAATGCTTGAACAACTATGCGCAAAAATACATAGGCATGAACATTTTTCAAACCAAAGGGCATCACAATATATGCAAAACTTCCCCATCCAGTGGTGAAATTCATCTTCTCTTAATCTTCTTGTGCAATTCTAACCTGATGATACCCATAGAATCCATCTTTAAAAGAGTAAACTTTGCACCCTACAATGCCTTCTAATATTTCCTCAGTGAAAGGTGTAGGAAAAGGATCAATCACACATGCAACATTCAGTTCCTTGTAATCCACACAAATCCTAATCCAACATCTTTCTTTATACTGATTACCATTGGGCTAACCCACTCTGATTCCTCTAGGGGCTTAATGATGCCAAATTTCAACATTTTGTCAATTTCTTCCTTAATTTTACACACAGGTTCAGGTTCATCCTGTAAGGTCTCTTCCTGACTAGGTGTGCTCCTTCCTTTAGCTTAATCTTCATCTCACCTAATGACTCATGCACTCCTTTTAACTCATGGTAGCCCCTAGGAAATAAATCCTGGAAATCACGTAGTAATTCAATTATCTTTTCCACTTCAGAATCAGACCAATAATCCTTAATTATTGCCTCCTTAGGTTCAACATCCATGCCAATGTTCACTTTCTTGGTCTTCATAGGTTCATGATAGGCATGCGCATTCTTATCCACACTATCTAACACTTCACGTGTACCTGTTGAATGAGCTATATCCAAATATTCTACTTCCTCATCATCCACTATGTAGACCATATTTCCTTTCTCCTTTTCAAAGCAAGTTCACATAAATAGTTTGGCATTTGTATCATCTACTTCATCAAAATGTGCTCCTAATTCTACCTCACCAAATAACTCCTGAATGAGTTCTTCATCCTTTGCAATGTCTCCCATAGTTAAGCACTTTATGACCCTTAATGCCTCTTCCACCGGAGGTTTAGTAGAGAAGTAGTCAAAAGTCTGGGTCATTCCTGCAATCAAGTCCTGCCAATTTCAGTCTCCCTATGTAGCTCTGCATAAACATACCAAGCTCGTGCGCAGCCTTGTAAAGTGGAATAAAGCTTGTGCACCCATAGTGAAGGTGGTAAAGCTTCCTGCCCCTCTGTCTAGAGTCTCTCACACTATTGAATGTGGTGCTGAACAGGTTGATTACCATGATACATGCAGATTGTAGTAGGTGCATTTCTCCTTAAGAACTGAGTGGTTAGAGAAATTATGACTTCATTCCATTCCATAAGATTATCCCTGTGAACCATCCACCAGTGTGTTGCTGTCCTGCATAGGGTATACACTAACATATTTCTTCTTTCCACTTGATCCGTCCACTACTTCTCCATGGCATGTAGGAATACCATAGGGTCTCCTTCTCTAGTGTACCAAGGTACAGAGTTACCTATCCTCCTAACACAATGAGGTTTGCTTCTCCATGCAAATGTGCTTCTTACTTCATGCCCAACCATCTCATAGGTGCCATGCACCCAGTTATCACAAGCAATACTTGTAGTATCACTAATAGACAATGTATCTTTCCAATAGAGGATTCCTTCCTTAGATGGCTCAAGTACTTCTGGGTCCCGAATGGTGCATACATAAATTTGTTCAGGTCTTCCTCACTCAAAGGTTCAACATAAGGTGCAAATTTCCCATCTGTTAAAGGGATAATCACTCTTTCTTCCTTGTTCTCAAAACTTATATACCCCTTGTTGAACCGTAGATCAACATTATTTACATAACACCAAGGGTGCCCAAGTAGAGCTGGGAAGTTGTCTACTTCTGCAAGTGCTAAGACCTCAAAGTCCCTAGTGAACTTGGCCCCTTGTATAGTAATGGATGCATCCTTTAAAACTTCTATGGGAGTGGCCTTAGTTTGATTGGCCATGAACAGTAAATTATAGGATGGTTGTAATGGAGGTATGCCCATCTGTACCCATGCATCTAAAGTAAGCACATTAACTTTCCGCACCTGTATCAATCAATATATTACTCAAGAGCCACCCATCCACAACAACATTCAGAGTGATCTCCTTATCATAATCCAAGCTATGAGGGGGAATATTAGCATGCAGGATCTTCCATCCATTCTCAATACTTGCACACAGAGTGTTTCCCTTTAGCCAATTCCCTAATAATGGAATGATATTCTCCTGGCGCAACATCTTGCATACCTCTTTTAAGTCATCAATATCTGATTGGACTGTCTCTACTACCTTATTTTGTTCTAACTTCTGTGACTATTCCTTTAAACATTGTATTTCACCCTGAATATTTCTGAGTACCTCCATGGTCTCCTGATAAACCTCCTTCTGATGTGTAGGATCTAGGTACCTTGTATGTAAAACTTCCTCCTTAGTGATGGTAGGCTTCTACTGTAATGCTTCTCTGGCATGCGTGCAGCTTCAACGCGTGTAGTAATCTTCATAGGTAATACCTCAAGTTCTGGTGCCAACTTTGGCATCCACTGATTTTCCACAGCGTGTTGTATTCTAACCATCCCTGCACCCTTGTTCTCCTATTTATGTTGCTTGCTAAGATGCTCATATAAGTCTGGGCATTCCTCATAGTTGTGATTCTTCCCACAAAAAGAACAAGTAATATTCTGAGGACATTCATGCCTGTAGTGGTCAGGAGATCCACATGTAAACACATGTTCCATGAGGGAACTCACCTCATCCACCACCATGGCCTCAGCCCCCGAATCCACCATGGTATCCTTGACCTCTACCATGACCTCCTTCAAAGTCCCTTCATTCCGATCATAGCACACTTGAGTGTGGTCATGATCATGGTGCTCACTTTTTCCTTTAGAGTTATCTGATACTCCAGTCTATCACACACCAATATCTATGGCATCATGGATCTGACCAATCAACCTGCAATCTTCTGTATTATGAGTCATGGACCGGAAAATATTACAATAACAAGATACATTCTTTCTTATCGCACGTTGTAATAATGGGTAGTGGCTTGCATCATGGTCCAAATGACATATCTCACAGTCTAGCAACAATGAACGTACTGATCTATGAGGAAACTATCTTTGGTGTGCCCTTCCACTTCACAATCTATACACCAAATCCCAGTGCACATCTCATGTGCTGAATTTGTTGATAGTTTCTCCAACTACTTTTCCATAGCTGCAATTTGTGCCTCCAGGAATGGGCTCACTCCAGTGTCTATACTCTTGACTGCTTCAGCGTGAAAAGCGGATTCAAGTGCTTCGTGCAGGTCCATATATGTCTTATGTGATAGTGCCCTTCTGAAAGGTGTGATCAAGCCCCCAACGAACCACTGTGCATGTTGGCTTGCATGAATATCATAAGAAAGTTTAGACAACAATGTCTTGAAATGGGCATCATATTCCTGAATGCTCTCAGTAGTGCCCTACTTAATATCCTTGAGCATGCTTATACT
Organism: Taxus chinensis; assembly: GCA_019776745.2. Lineage (NCBI taxonomy): Eukaryota > Viridiplantae > Streptophyta > Pinopsida > Cupressales > Taxaceae > Taxus > Taxus chinensis. Next base: position 76,489 of record JAHRHJ020000069.1, read on the forward strand.
CTTCTACTCAAACTCAGGGATATGAAACTCCTTAAGGAAAGCATCCTTTAATGTTGCATAATCTACGCAAGTCTGATCAGGGTCAAACTTCCTGTACCAACTATGTGTGTGTCCCTGTAATGTAGTTACAAACTGACTTTCCTTGCACTCAGAAGCCATAATTCCTTTTTTGTGCCATAGTATCTCACACATGTGCACATGTTCAGCAACATCTTCTATGCCCCTATACTCTGGAAGATGGAGAGACATCTCCATGTAAATATTCTAGGGTTGATGAGGACCCTGCCCACCTGATCCAGAACCTCCTGTGTTACCTCTGCCTCTAGAACCACCAGATCCACCAGAACTAGAGCCACCTATGCCCCCTGATCCTCCACCTGTAGCCAGAAGTGGACCAGTGGATGTACTGCCCTGTGTCCCAATAGTGGTACTAAACTAAACTCCTACAGTCTGCGAAGTGGTACTACTCCCAGAAGTGAGTCCAAAATTCTGCGTGCTTGAGTTCTGTGCTGATGATGCACCTGAGAAGGTACCTCCAAACAACAAAGAAGACATTTTCCTAGCCATAGATGTACTTTCTATCTGACTTACTCTTGCTCTTCTACTACCCAAACTAGCTTGTTGACTACTGGTTGTACTAGATACTGGAAAACCAAGCGCAAGGGCTAGGTTTCCAGGTAGATTCAGATGCACACCTATGGCCCATGTCATCTCTACTGGCATGCTCCCATGTGAGGCTGAGGAGGGTTCCCTATTATGATTTCCCAAATGGGGGAGTTCCAGATGCTCTGGCTCCATGCCTTCTGCATGAGCTCCAAATCCTTCACGAGCCATCTCTCTCCTCAACACCATCCACTCTGCAATATCACATTACTTCTCTATCTCCCTCTCACACGCCTCATTATACTTAAGCCACCTTTCTTCTCTCTTCCTCTCTACCACTAGGTCTTCCATCCTTCACCAAACCTACTCCTACCCCCACGTGTGGTGGGGTTTAGCTAGCCATCAGCTTCTCTTCCAAGTTCAGGGTTACCATCAAGATTTTGATCGCTAGTGGAATGCCTTGCAAATAATTTCCCCTTGGATAACATAAAAACTGGAACTCAGCTACCTCTAGGAAAGAATAAGTGGAAATTGAGTACTCCAAAATATAGCTATTCAAAACACCATGGAACCAAGTGTCCACAATGCGTGTGTCCAAATCAGATCAGCATCATAGAGGGCCTAAAATTATTCCTGCATCCAAACAAGTGTGTGATACCTCCAATTCCTTTTAGATGCATAAGCAACTAGCCACTCATACAACTCTACTAGAAAGATAGCAAAGAAGCTCTCATACAAATAGTCATACAAATTCTGCTCCACCCACGTGCATGTGTCAAACTCAGATTCAGTGTTGAACCTCTGAGTGTACTCTTCTTCTAGATCTTTTATCCACTCCTCAACACTTGCTAAGGTCAACCGGTACGTCTTCATCATGAACCATCCTGAAAAAATCTGAAAAAGAGGTCCCGGCAATGGAACCAATGATGCAGCCTAGAATCCACTATATAAAACCTAGGCATGCTAGCACATCACCCAACCTGAGCTGAGCACTCACTTGAAGCACGCAAAGGTACCAGGCCCCTCTTTAGAGTTTCTTGTGTAGGATGTTAGTGTGATGAAGATAAAACATATTCAGAACCATAAATAACCATAAACATTCCACAGAGCATATTCCAGATCTAGATCTTAGAGAATCATGAATTAAACAATAACTATAATAAGATCAACCACACAAGAACCAGTTACAGTCATGTTTAACACCATTATCCAACCAACATACTCCATTACATTAAACACTGTAAAACATAGAAGCTTCTTACATTATAAAGTATCACCATAAGTCATGCACGCATCAGATCCAACAACATAACTCTACAATAATTCACTACTACTAAACTACATAGTTCAATACATACTTATAGGGGTGGGGACTTTCCCTTCACCACCTATGCACTTCCCAAAATAGGTCACATGCTGATAATAGCCATGTGCCTTTACAATAACATGCACACATGCAAGTGCGCTAATAATAGACATCCTATAGTTAACTGGAAGAAGTAATCCTATTATTAACTCAAGCTCATGCATGGCGCTTATCAGTCACTCATTCCCAAAATACCATTTGTGTGTCACACAAGTCTCCATCCCAATGTGTGCTCCACATGCTATCTCCAAAAATATCTTGTATCCATGAAAACGGCTAAGTCCCGAATCAAACTAGTCCTGGCACACGTTTCCTTTCCTATCATTCCATGAATCCTTCAAATGTTCCTTTTTCCTTCAAATATGCCTTGCATGAATCCTATGTGTGTCTTCTTAGACTCATCAGCTCACAACCAATCAAATTGACTCCAACTCGATCTCATGGATCCCGCCAACTCGAATGTCAATCACACCGCTGCAATGGCTCACGAACTCAACTTGGAAGATGTCTCATACTATCTATTTCTCCCACATCAAAACTCAACTTCATCCTCTCTATCATTTTCTCTAAAGTGGAAAGGTTCACAAATGAACTTTCCATAAACTCTGAATTTTGTACTTTTTAACTACCAAATTGACATGACCGAACATCGGTCATGAGCCTCAGTTGACCTAGCCAATCAATGTCGGTTTCACTATAACTGACATCGGTCACCCTCAATGAACCATGTTGGACACCATACCCAGGCCCAATTTTCCTAACCTCAACATTATTGGATCCCCAACAACTAATTTGACCTGCTACCAACACCTATTACACCCTAGCCCTTGCAAGCTCGACCTTATTACCTATACATTTGAAATTAACTACATTTAGGGACATGTTATTTACCTATAACACTTGGCCTTACCCACATACTTGCCTATGGACCTACCTAAACATCCTGACTTGAACCCCACACTTTTGTGAAATTTGAGTTCACTGTACTCACTATAACTTGTTATTTTGTTACCCGCGTTGTTTAGCCTAATGACCTTGCCTTGCCTAATGATGTGATTCGTTTATCCCAACCATACCTTTGGTGCTATGGAAGACAAAAAATTTTACCCATTCCTACACCTAGACTTCTAGTTGTGTTTCATGACCATATCCTATACCCTAGATATCTGAATCACTTCAACCTCATTTGGATAAAGCTATTTCGACCTTTTAACAACAGTAAATTTTGCATGAGCTATTTCCACTTGGGATCATATCGCATATTCTATACGTGTGCATGCATGTCGTGTGTGTGCATTGACCATTACCCAATATGTCCATTACCCATTACCCAAAAATTACCACTACCCTGCACACAAACTGACCCTCATTTTTCAACAATCACCTATTTCATCAAACCACTCCCTAACTAATTTTCTAGCCTTTCATCAGTTCATAGTTTTGAGGGGGATCACCTTTAGCCTTACTTTGAGGCAACCTAACCTTCACTCTTATACCTGGGACATTGAATTCCTATTTTTTTCAATGTCACTTATCAAATAAAAGCTACAAAACAAAAAGGGGAAAATGTAGATACCAAATTGGGTTCACACTCCCCTTGGTCCCCTTCAATTAATTAACGTAATATGCATTTAATTAATCATGATTCCCCTTTCACACTTGGATACTAATATTCATCACTTATAATTGAATTAATGTTAATCCTCACATTATTAATTAAGTTAATTTACACCCTCACACCTAGCCACCTCATCATAGACACCTCACCCTAGACCCATTCCTAGCGTATTGATTATTTAACTCACTAATGACTCTAGTAATCTTAACTCGACACTGAGTCATCACTCCTAGTGTTGAGTCACCACTTAACCTAACTAACCAAGACTTTTTCCTAACAACCTAATATGGACTTATTCTATGACCTTCCTACCTTCTCTCACGTGAACCCCACTTCCCTAGAGTAGATTCAATCAAAATCACCCCAAAAATAGTAAAGATCCAACTATTTTTGGTAACTTGGACTAATTTTCCCTAACTGACACCATTTTTCCCTTGGCCGGTGTTAGTTCCCTAACCATTGTCAGTTACCCTTAAATAAGTTTCTGACTCTTTGCATGGGTAGGAAAGAAATTGATTCTCACACACAACTTTGGCATTCGAGTCTCCAACAATCAAGATTCCCAATGATGATCTATAGAACATCATACCTCCACCAACGTCTGATCATCAATTCCACAGCTCCATATTAACACAATAGAGAACACATGCACTACTAGCGTTGCACTAGACACAATGCGCTTCCTCTCCAAACAATCAACCATTTATACCACCTTCCAATCTATAAATTTAATCAGATAAGTAAATCATTCTTAGCTGTTAAGTTTTTGTTTTTGATCTTAATCATTCCATTGATTGCTTTCATTCAATTTTGCTTTGTTTCATTACCACCTTTTACCTGTTTATCACCTTTTCTACCAACCAGAGCCATTTCACCTATCCCACCACCCTTTTTTACCTTGCTAAGTCTTAATCAACACCTTTCCATCCTTACCCAAATCTTCTAAGCTCTCAGTGCAATCACTGAGAGGCCTAAACTCCCATTTTTAATATTTTAACCAAATAGCCCCTACTAAGACTGGTTAGCTAACTGACATTGGTTTGTCTCCTATACTGACATCAGTTGACCAATCGATATTGATCTCTAAGAGTGGCAATGTTTCCTATAACGAGTTAACAACTTCCCCAAAACAACACAAAACCTTTCCTAATTTCACCTGGACCTCACCTACAGCCTCTGCTATAGCTACAGACCCAAACCAACCCATTAATCATCCATATTTAATTCCAACCATTTCCTGTTAAGTTAAATTCACTTGTTGTATGTTAATAGGAGATACCTAAATCTTATCAACTACAATAAGAATTGTTCTTTTCTTGTATTAAATTTTATTAAACAGAGGATTGATAGCCATTAGAGGAAACATCACGCTTCCAAAATCTAGCCTTGCTAGGAAGTCTTATGAATCTTGTTATTTAATACTATTTGGTGGTCTTGTTGTGGTTTCTCATACATGTATTCCTTCCCAGACAAAAAGGAGCTCTCCACATTCGGCTTAAACAACGTCAACAATGTGCGCAACCTTCTCCCTATAGTTCACATGTATTTCTCCTATGTCCATTACCTACTTATCTATTTTATCACATTACTTTGAGGTGAAACAAAAGGGTCCTATGAAAAAGAATTCTACTTTATGAAATTGCCTCAAACAACTGGATGTTCAAGGAAGGGAAGAAATAATAGTAAACCATCTTTTTTAATGGAGGTAGATCCAAATGATCTGTAAGTCATGCATGAGAACAAGTGAGGAACAAAGAAAGATGTTTTTGTAGGACAAATTTTTATGTTTGAGGATGTTATGTCCCATAAATGATTCAGATGTGTGAATTTTTTTTACTATTTTTTGATAGGATAGGATTTATAATTTTACCACTTTTTTGAATTTTTGATATTTTTACCATTTTTTTGGATTTTAAATGATTTTTATTTTTTTTAATTTTGATTTTTTTTTTGAAATTTTGAGAATAAGATGATTTAGAAAACAATGATGGTGTATGTGGTACACCAAAAAAAATCCACATGAAGCAAAACAATTCCCCAAGGAGAAGAAAAGGTTGGCGAGAAGCAAAAACATGCCACAGTGAGGTGAAAATGGTAGAAAAATAACTATTTAATAAAAATAATCATCGTGATGGAACACTAGTATCTAGTGGGAAGAAAAGAGAAGAACACGTTAGTCATTTGGCCCTTAGGGAAAAAAAGAATTAGGGCTTTAAGGGTATAAATAGCGGGGCATGAGTGGTAAAATCCATCGCAACCCATTATTTGCTATTTCACTTTACTTCTTTGTTGAGAGATTTTACTCTGACCTGCGAGAGAGATGGAAATGATTCTAAACCGTAGGCATCAAAAAGATTGAGTCTGAGAGTCCAAGAGGGTGCCAGAAGATGGTATCCTAGTAAGAAACTCAAAAGTTTACATTTTAAGTGCACTTATTACTTGTTCTGGCTAGGAGAAGATGACAGGTTAACGCTAGCGCATGCCTTTGGGCATGCTAGTGTGAAGGGCCTTGTGCTAGCATTAAAATGTGTACATAGGCATAAAACTAGGTTTATTTTAGGTTTATTCATGTTCTATCTTGAAGATCGAGGCATCATCATGAAAATACGTGCACAAACATAGGCTTGTGCTATTGTAAAAAAGAGTACGCAAGCATGGGCTTGCGCTAGTGTCAAAAGGAGTGCACTAGTGCAAAAAGGGTTGTGATAGTGCAGAACTTGGTGTTTGGAAGATTATTAGAGGAATTTGAATATTTCTAGACAAACTTAGGAATGACTAGAAGTAATTAGAACAACATAGGAAGATGTTATGAGAATAAATGATGTTAATTTTGTAATTTGGGTAATATTTCAAGTGAGATTACTCAACTTGGATGCCTACAAGGGTACAAGCAGACTTTCACTTGGCAAGAGCAGTGAGGATTGATTTCTATTATGACAGCGACTGGTTTATCACATATTACCTAGTTTGTGTGCATCATGTTGGACCATAGCCTCCTGAATACCTTAGCATAGAGATAACACATTGAGATCCAAAAATTCAGACTTCCTACTAGCGAGATGAATGTGACACTAGAGGACATATATAGGATCCTATGAGTTCCCTTTTATGGTATCTTGGTGACATATGATGAGCAATATGGAAAAATTCTAGCGCATATATGGGATCTATTTCAGTTACAAGACATTCCTTGATGGGCATGGTCAGTGCACTTTATACAATGTGTTTTGAGGATCAAAGGATTGCCTGCCTACATAGTATATCTTATGGCTCTTGTTCAGTGGCTACCTACTTCCTGACAAGTATGGGGACTCACTTTCCACTCAGAATTGATAGGAGTGGTGCACATACTCATGGACAGAGAGGTATTTTGTTGGGGTCAATGCATACTGGCCCACTTGTATTAGGATTTACATTTGATTACATACAGAGGTATGAGGAGCTTGAGTCTTGTGCTACACTTCTTACATATTTGGTCGTGGGACCACATTGCTATCAGGAGAGTGCCTACTTGGAGTAGCGTGCATAGAGCACCAAATGAACCATCTTGTAAGGGATGGGAGTCAGCAGGAGAGGATGTCTGATATCATCATGGGTGACATAACATACTATAGGATGAGATATTCAATGATTTACAGTTGTTGATGGTCACCTGACAATTATACCGTTCTATACATTAGTGGCAAGAGGATGACAGAGCTTAACATCACTGAGGTGGACCATTTTTTGATAGGAAGCTGTAGACATATTTTGGAGTGGTACCATGTTGACAGGGTACAATGGCAGTTAGGCCTCATCCAAGGTAGTCCCGAAGATGAGATGTGGTACAGTGCACCATAGAGCGTCATGGGAGACTTTTGATTTTAGGCCCCACATTAGACCATTGGAGGGCACTTGATATTTTTAAGGTGTCTTCCCACAGAGATGGGATGGACATAGACCAATAGTGGACACAAGGACCACGCGTAGATACTATGGTGCCTTGGTATGCTATAGTATTTCCACATATCACATCACAATTCCATAGGTCATGATAGCTATTGGTATAGCTACAATGCAATAGCAACAGGTCTTCAGGGTCAGGCTCTATGAGATAGGGCTAGTTTAGGGCAATCCTGAGGATGAGGTAGTATTACAAGGAGAGCAGTAGGGACAAGGGACTAGGGACATGAGAAAACATAGAAGGGTCCATAGGTATAACCTCTCCACAGGTACCACCCCAGGGTACAGGTACCACTATAGCAGGTACCACCACATCCTAGGCTTCACAATAGTGCAAATTTTAGGTGCAAGTATAGGTTGTTATACAACATAGATTCCAACATAGGGTGTATAGGTAAAGGCACTATAGGTGCCAGCATAGGTGCCCTTGATACAGGTTCCACCATCACCGCCTTAAGTAGCGATTCCACATATTGTAGTAGGTGGGGATGGTGAGATGTTTGAGATGGATGGGGATCACACACCTGCCACATATTATCAATAGGTGGGGGATACAGGATCATTCACCGTAGGTCACCACAAATGGCATGTTATACAGGTGCAGATAAACATGGTTATTCTAGGAGTAGGTGGGCCATCATTACAGTGGCCATCTTACAACTTGAGAGAGATATGGTTCTGCAGATTGGTGACATAGATTTCATTACAGTGTAAGACCTTACAAAGTGAGTAGATGCATGGTTGTCACAGAGCGAGACCAACTCATGACAGAGAGAGCACAGTGGGGAGCTGAGAGGACTCAACTACAGGTGGATGTTTCAAGACTAGCCCATTTACATAGAGTGTGATGCTCTTCATCATGCAACATTAGCAGAGAGGGAGCCCTAGATTTAGTATATGATTTTGTAGTAGCATCTTCGGCTGAGGTACAACATTACAAGGTGTTATATCATGCTACAGTTCTAGAGGGACAAAGAACCTCCCATATAGCAATCATATTGTAGGTAGTCGGTTTAGATCTATATCATACACATGCCTTCCAGGTCTACTAGATTACATTAGATTCCTCCCCCAATAACAGATCCCCCTAGCTCAGAGATTCCTCCAGGCCACATAGAGGCCAAGAAGTCCTACAGTATAGCGAGAGATTCAGGGTTGACTTTTATATGTATCCATGTATTATTTTTGGTATATGCCTCATGATGAAGGCACAGCTTTTGATTTTGAGACACATGTATATGTACTATTTTTTATTATGCCTTAAGATGAAGGCATGCGTTTTTTACCCATGCCCATAATGGCTTGTTTTTGTATCTGATGTATATCAAGACACACTTTGTTCATATGGACATTGATTTTTACATTTGATATGATGATGATGGACTTTGATTATTTATCGCATTTTGTTTTATGAGATAACATGTTTAGCCCATGTTTTTATTATGGTCTATGATGAGGGGGGATAAAAATAATCCCTATTGCCCCATTGATGATATTATATGATGTTATCTTAACATACATGTTTAATTTTCATTTTCATGATGATGTAGCTTATCATTTTTATTGATGATATATGATGTTTATATGTTAGATGTGATGATATAGATGATTTGAATGATGAAATGATAACAAATAATGTACAAGAAAAAACACAAACAAAAGAAAAAGTTAATAAAATCTACTCTAAATACACTTGAACAATGTAACAAGAATTAATCTAATCAATTCAAAAGAATAAAACTAATCTAAAAAGCATGTAAGTCAACACACAACAATATGTATAAACAAAACTATGTACAAACAAATTACTAAGTAAGAAAAGCACTAATTTTTTTTTGTGGGACACTTGTGAAATGTTTTTCGTTGTGTTGGTATTTTTGATGGGATAATGTTATATTGTTTTTGGTTTTTTTTGGTGAAACCTATTTCAAATGTTTATGTTTTTTCAAAGTGTATTTGAATGCTTTTGGGATTTTCTAAAAAAAAATTGAAGCTATGTGTAAGAAAACAAATGTGTGTGGATGCCCCCAACATTAGATGGGGAATGTAAAGGGATCAATCATGCATATGTACAAGAAAGTGAAGATGATAAAGATTGCCCCCAAGTGTTAGATGGGAATGTACAAAGGAAAAACTCCTCACATATTACAAGTGTAGGATCAGCCGGATCAAGGCCACGAAGGACAGGCTCAAAAGAAACTCAGACACATGCAAAAAAATAGCTTAGGATAAAGCAATTGTACCCCTAGGTGTGAGATTCTTGTGAACAATGAACCCTCCGATGGCACCGGAAACTAGTTTTCACCAAAGGACTTGTCCAAAGTGCCACAATTACATGGTTTTCACACTTGGATGGATTTATTTCTCTTTACTTTTTTGTTTCTTTTTCTGATTTTTATACTTTTTTTATTTTTGATTTTTGAAGGTCCCCCATGCTTAGGCGTAGAAACACTTGAGATGCATGGAATTCATAGGTTCCCTAAGTTCATCACCATCATAATTAGCAAGTTTATATGCTCTTAAACCAAATTTAGCGACGAAAACATATGGTCCCATCCAGTTAGGTTCAAACTTTCCTTTATTTTCTCTATCTTTGTTTGTGTTGAATTGATTTTCCTTCAAGACAAGGTCTCCTACCTCAAATGTGTGAGGTATGATCCATTTATTGTAGCTTCAGTGCACTTGATTCTGATACACTTTTAAATGGTCAAGTGTGTGAAGGCACTTCTCATCCAGTAGCTCTAGTTCTACAAGTCTGGCCACTCTATAGTCTTCCTCTTTGTCTAGATAATCTCTCAAATATATGCACAAAGAAGGGAGCTCAATCTCAAGGGGTAGGATAGCCTCTATCCCAAAAACAAGTGAATATGGAGTAGCACCAGTAGGGGTGTGGATGGATGTTTGATAATCCTAGAGGGTGGGATGAATCTGTAAGTGCTAATTACACCAATTTTTCTAACCATCTTCTCCATGATGCAAACAAGAGTCTTGTTTGAGGCTTCATCCTATCCATTACCTTGAGGGTAATAGGGAGTTGACCATTTTTTTTGATTTGGAAGTGTTGGCACAATGCCTTCACTTCTTATTCTTAAAATACTTACCATTGTTAGATACAATGGCAATGGGAATTCCATAGCAATAGATAATGTGGTTCATTATGAATTTGGAAATTTTACGTACTAGTGACATAAGTAAGAGGAACAACCTCTACCCATTTTTTGAAATACTCGGTGGCAGTTATGATGTGGTTGTGGCCATCAGAGGAAGTGGGCATAAGTTTCCCAATGAAATCAAGTCCCCACTTTGAAAAAGGCCATGGTGTTGTAATGGGTTGTAATGATTGTGCTGGAGCATGTATCAGATTGCCATATTTTTGACATAGCAAACATTTCTTGACATACTGACAACAATCAGTTTCCATGGTAGGCCAATAATAGCCTACTCTTAATATCTTTTTAGCAAGAACCATTCCACTTGTATGGGCCCCATAGATGTATTTCATGCACCTCTTTGACCACTAAGATAGATTCTTTCAAGTTAAGGCAACGTAACAAATTCCCATCATAGCCTCTATGATAGAGAGTACCTCCTAAGGAGGTTATATCAGGCTATACACTGGATTAGGTTTGATTTCTCATAATGAGAAATGTTAGGGGAAAGGTTTTGTCATGTAGGTAATTATATATGTCAACATACCAGGGGGATAAGGGACCAAAAACTTCACACACCAAACAATATTCATGCATGTCATACACTGGTGTTCTTAGATGTTCCACAAAGAATGACATGTCATTCTTTCTAGGTGGGATGCGTAACATAGATCCAACTGTGGCCATGGCATCTACCAAGTGATTTTGTCCTCTAGGTATTTACTAAAATGTGATTTGTACAAATAACTATTTCAAAGTATCCACCATTTTCTTGTAAGGGAGGATTTTTTCATCCTTAACCTTATATTCATCATTTACTTGCTTGATGATTAATTGAGAATCACCTATAACATTAACCTGTCTGATGTCCCATCATATAACAATTTTTAGTCCTGTAATCAGGGCTTCATATTCAACTATGTTATTAGTGCATGGGAAGCCAAGTCTGATGCCTGAGGAATTGGATCACCCGCAGGGGTGATAAGCACAACTCCTACTCCTGAACCATGAAAGGTAAATGATCCATCAAAGTACATTTTCCATGTGATGGATTCTTCAATATACATCATAGAAGTGTCTGGTATGTCCAGACTCAATGGTTTTGTTCCTAGCAAGGGGGCTTGAGCTAGTTGATCTGCAAGTACTTTCCCCTTTGACTGATTTCTTATTAACACACTAAATGTAAAACTCACTAAGCAAGATGATCTAATTAGCCATCCTCCCAGTAAGTGTTGGTTTAGACAACAAGTACTTAAGTGGGTCAATTATGGATATGAGCTTGATCTTGTTATTTAATAGATAGTGGCATATTTTTTGGAAAGAAAAAACAACAGCCAAACAAGCTTTCTCAATTTGTGGGTAGTTAATCTCATAAGAAATCAAAGTGAAATTGAGGTAGTAGATGGATTTTTATTTTTAATTTATATCATACTAAGCTAGAAGTGCACTGATTTTAAACTAAGTGGCTGAAATATACAATCGTAGGGGCTTTCCTAGAGCAGGTGGCATAAGAACAAGGCGGTTTGGCCAAATACTCCTTGAGTAAGGCAAATGCTTGTTTTTGTTTCAAGACCCCAATGGAAATAAACATATTTCTTAAGAATATGTGTAAAGGAATGACACTTGTCTGCGAGTTGAGAAATGAATCTTTGAATATCTTGGATTTTTCCTTGTAAACTACATAGTTGTTTGAGGTTCTTTGGAGGAGGTATTTCAGTAATGGTGGTGACCTTTGCTAGGTCAACTTCAATTCCTCTTCTTGACACAATGAAACCTAGTAATTTTCCATATAACACACCAAAGACACATTTCTTTGGATTTAGTCTAACCTTGTAATCTTTGAGACATTGGAAGATCCACCATAAAATTTCAGGATGTTCTTCACTATTCTTGGATTTTCCCAGCATGTCATCAACATAATCTTCCATTATATCATTAAGCATGTCATGGAAGATGACCATCATTTCCCTTTGATAGGTTGCACCTACATTCTTAAGACCAAAGGGCATGACCTGATAACAGAATGTCCCCTAAGGGGTTGTGAAGGAAGTTTTATGTTGATCCTCTTATGTAATTTTAATCTAATTGTAACCTAAAAATCCATCCATGAGGGATAAATTTTCATAACCTACAGTTGAATCAACAATCATGTCAATGTTAGGAAGATAAAAATCATCTTTTGGACATGCCTTATTGATGTCTCTAACATCTGTACATATTCTGATGCCAATGGGTTTCTTTTGCACAGGTACTATGTTAGAAATCCATTCTGAATAATCAATAGGCCTGATGAATCCTACTGCCAATAGTTTTTCCAGCTCTTCTTTAACTAAAAGGGAAACATGAGGATGCATCTTTCTAATCTTTTCCTTGATTGGATTTGCTTCTTTGTGCACAACTAGGTTATGCACTACCAATGAGGGATCTAAGCCTGACATGTCCATAGGACCAAGTAAATATGTCTAAAAATTCTCTTAGAAGCATGACAAAGGTCTTCTATTCTTGTGATGAGAGGGAAGCTCCCAACTAAAAAATTAAAGGTTAATCCTTTATTCCAATATTCACATCTATAGTCTCCTCCATGAGTAAGTTTGGATTCATCTTCCATACGTGTAGGATCAGCGGGGGCTGGGGGGGGGGGGAGGAAGATTGAGATCTTCATCTAAGGGTGTCTCAATGATATTTTCACCCTTAGAGTGGTCACTTTTTATGTCCATCGATGTTTCAATTTGTTTATCCTCAAGTGCCTTGAAGAGGTTTTCACTATGGGACTTGGACTTTTGATTTTTACAAGGCTTATTTGATGATATTTTTCCCTTGTTCTCCTTTAAAATTTTTTGACCATGAAGTTCAACCTCCTCCCCAAAGTACGCATATACATCAAGAATAATGAAGAATCCCTTATTATGGTCGCCAATAGGAATGCCATCACGAAGACCCATAAAATCACCAATTGCTTTTTCATTATTAAGGAAATCAATTGGTATGTGTTGTTGTTGGTCCCAGTTGACAAGGGAAGGATAGACAAGATTTAATTCAGGAATGGTAGGGGATATGGTTAGGATAGCCATGTCTTGAAACAAGTTTGTAGAGGTAAGGTCCTAATAGACACTACACTAAGAATCTAATTCATTTTATAGTTAGAAAAACTATCTTCTCACTCAGAAGAGGTTGCTTCGACCTCCAGAGGATGGGACCCATACGGTCAGACACCAATACTATATTTACAAACCTTGTGATGTGGTGTCGGAAGAGGTTCTTATACACCTTTCTTGTCTATGCCACATCCATATCCTTGATATCCCATGACATACATCATTTTATTTGGTATGACATACTTGGTTGCTTAATAACATGATGCCATATCATCATTAGGAGATTGGGATATAAACGTGTCGAGTAGTTTCTCATATTCCAAAAGGCCACTAAGAGTAAAATTCTTAATGTTATAGTGTTCTTGGGACTGTTGATATTTGTAGCAAGGACTACCATGTATTTTTGGTGATAGGGGGAGTTTGGAAATTAAGAGGGCTTGTTGGAGGTTATATTCTCCACATCCATTTGCAATAACTTTCATCTCCCATGAAGCAAAGGGAGATACCGATGTAGAAGCACCATCCTTACGAGAGCACAAGGTATCTGGATCAATGTGGGAAGAAAGAGCCGATGACTGAAACTGGGTAGCCACTTTAATGGAAGGAAATTCATAGGTAGTAGGGAAATAACCTAAAAATGCTCTACAATGGGCGAAGGGTTAGGGGTCCCCTAGAATCGTAAAAATTTGTCCTTCATGATATAATTTAATGCATTGATGGAATGTGGAAGGAACAACTTACATGGCATGTATCCATGGGTGATTGAGGAGCATACTATAGAAAATTTCCAAGTCCAAGACATGGAACCGAGTATTGTGACTAGTGTTCCCAACTTCCATAGCCAAAGTGATCATACCAATTGATTTTTGTTATGTGTTATCATAAGCCTTGATCATGATGATTTTAGGCTCCAATTCAGTGTCAATGCGTCCCAGCTATCTGAAAAGTTTTAAAGTACATATATTTAGACTAGATACGCCATTCACAAGCACCCTTCTGATATTTTTACGATTGAAAATGAATTCTATATACAAGGGTAGTATGTGTGTATGATCATCACTAGGAATCTCATGTTGGCTAAAGGTAAAGTTTTAAGAGGGATAGATTTGTGTGACCAAGGCTTGGAAATGCATAGGATCAATATCAGTTGAAAATAATGACCCCTAAAGTGTTTTAAAAAGGATGTATTTATGAACATTGGATATTTTAAGAAGATCTAAGATCGAAATCTTAACAGTGGTCTTCTCAAGTTGTTCTAAAATATCATAGTGACTATCCTTGAGGGGTAGGAAGAGGAGGTTTTAGGTTAACAAGGTGAGCACGTCACATTTCCACGATGCACTCTCATGCCTTGATCCTAATAGTGTTTACATGATCAATATATGGATCGATACAACCAATAAGGGAATCAAAGAGATTAGTAGAGTCCGAATAGGATTGGAAGTTTTAGTTTGAGAAGACTGATCTTGATCTGGCTTTTTATCTCACCGGGTGTGCCAAATATATGTATGTTAAATAAGCTAAGCTAATTTAATGGAGACTAACACCAAGTAGTTTCAAAAGAACTAAACTAATCTACCATTAACATCATGATAAGGCTATACAAGATACAAATCTTAAACTCATGCATCTAAATGGAGCTTTGAAAACATCAAGCTAATTCTTACTAAATTTGATATGCCTTCTAAATTATAAGTTGCTCCTTAAGATCAAAAAGGAATCAAACGATGGATATCTCTCATAAGAGGAAAGGATATCTCTAAAATGGCTACAAGGCCATGTATGGATCTTCCTTTACTACTCTAATACAAAGAGTGAATGAATGGAGGCAAGATTAATAATCTTCTTCAATGGTGGAGAATGCTCTTATCATATGCCTATAATAATCACTATTTAAAGCATGGTGTGAGTTTGAAGGAAGGGGATAGGTCCTTTATATAGCTTTCTAATTTGGGAGAAGATAGAAAGCTAGTGAATGTGGGAAAAAAGATAAAGTAGAATTATAAGGGATAAGCATGATTAGAAAGAATTGATTAGAATTAGCAACTCATGGAAGTTGGAGATAATTTAATTAATCAAATGGGATTAATTAATAGGCTAGGATAAAATTATAAATCTATTTAGAGGTGATTTAGAGGAAAATATGGAGGATTTGGATGATTTAAAAGGGGGATTTAATTAATAAGAAGGTTTATTAATTAAATACAAGGTTATAAAGGCTTAATTAACTAATAATAGTTAATTAATTGATTTGAAGAGGATTATAACTAATGAAGTGTCGTTAATTAGCATCTAGAATGGGGTAAAGGCTAGTTAATTAACAAAGTGTTGTTAATTCACTGAAATAGAGGGGAACATTAGTTAATTAGTGGGAAATCACTATTTATAATAGAAATGATGGGAAAGAGGATAATTAGTACAATTTTAGTATTAAAACTACGTAAGTGGATTTTAGTTGTCTACAATTATCACTTTAATTTTAGACAATAGACAAAATGTGACCTATCTTTGTTTTAACTCTTATATATTCCAAGCATCTTAAAAAACTACCTCCTATTACAGACAGAAGCACCCTAGGTGCTATTGTCCCCTCTAGGCGATTTTATCCTTTCCCCTAATTTTCCTGATTTTAAATTGCTATATCATTTGGTACCTTTTCTAAACTCTTTGTTATTACTTTGGGTCAAATTTTCTTTTTTTTAATGGAAAAATTCATACAAGGGAATAATATATATATATGAATTAATTATCCTTATTAAATGGAGGAAAATTTGGGGCTAATACTTACTATCTACTACTTGGGAAAAGAGAAACATTTAAAGAACATGTTTGGGCTGCATCATTCACTACATAGGAAGGGGCATTTCTGAATTCCATCTCACACAGTAATCTTGGGGGGAAAAGTATTTATATCATTTTATCTTGGTGTGACTAGTATAAGGAAAACCTAGCTTCAAGGGACATGATTCCAATCACACACACAAGAACTACATAGAGTCTGAAATGTAGTGTAGCACTCAGTGACAATAACATTAGGGTGACCGCCGAAGTTAGTCTGACTAAAGAATATGCCTTATTTATTTCATCTAATTTTTTCTTGAGCTTCATGAAGGTATATATGGTTTATTTTATAGGTACACATGTGACACAAGAACCCTAAAATGAAGTGGATGTGATAAAAAATGAAAGGAAGAAGCTAAGTTTAGACCCTGAAAAGACTAGAAGCAGAGCTATTGCAAGAATACTAATGCCCGAGGTGGTCCTGTCCTACTATGGGTGCTCTTGTCTGAAGAAATATTATATCTCAATTTTCTAGATGGATCTCACATAGTACAAATCCAGCCTATTCTAGTAGATTTCAAGCCTAAGATCAATCCATATCTCCCAATATAAGAAAATTCACTCTTATCTCCTATTTTGCATACTTATTTGTACTTTACATGCTAGATATTTCTTGTTACTGTTATATTAATTTGATCTCATTCCTTTTATAAAGATTTAAATTTATTTAAATTAGAATTAATAAATGACACTAAGTACGACTTAAAATCAGACTTTAATTGTGACCATAATCTTGAATTAAATTTTGATACCTGTAACTTAGATATACTTTAGTCAATCTATAATTATGACTGAATTCCATCAATAATTACAACTTTAGTGAAAATTCAATCACTACATTAGTGTGGCTTCAATTGTGATTTACATATGAATTCAATTTTGACTTGAATATGTATTCAATTACAACTTATGTTTAACTTATTATGTGACTTTATTCAATAAAATGATATATGAAAAAGTGTTATTGAACTTTGTTTCTTTAATTATGTCATTATGTTATAAAAATTTAGTTATAAAATTTTAATGTTAATGTCAATTTTAATGAAATACATAGAACATAAAATATTATGTTAAAGTAGAAAATTTAATTAGAACATGATTTAAATTATATAATTTTTTAATACAAACATGAAAAAATTGAAGGAAACAATAATAAATTAAACATGATAATCAAACCACTCAATAATTAATTAAAAGTCGTAATAATATTATAATAATAAATAGTTATAAAGTCATGATTGACCCCATACAATATTAGGGTCAACATCCACAATATAAAGTCATAATATTCAATTTCAACCCCAGACATCAAGGTCCTTATCTTAATTTCCCTCTCAAATCTCATCCCTACCATACTAGATTGAGTAACACCACCCTCAATGGTAGTATCATCAAAACCTGACAACCTTGTCCAACATTCAAATCCCCACTAAATCACCATATATGAAGTAACCATTGAATGATAACCCCAATACTGATGTGGCTCCCATTCATTGCTTGATGTGTTTTGCCACTTGCTCTCAAGGGTGATATTGTGTGTCCCCTACATCAAATAAAAATAAAACACTATTAATAATCTCATAATAATTGATAAAACAAATAAATAATTTTAAAATCTATTTTACAATGAATTTATATAGCATACATGCAATGGTTGGACTCCATTGGCTTTCATTTCCTTATGCAAAGAAACATATCCATAAGTACATATATGATCCTTATGCCAAGACTCGATAGGCTTCCCATAGTCCTCCTGTTAGAAAATGCAAATATAATATTAATTTATATTGTAATTAAAAAATAAAACTTGAACAATTACTAATAGAACTAATTTAAACTATGATAATTACAAATTGAGCCCATGCTCCAATGAAGCCCATATGACCAGTATTTGTGACCTTTTTACTCTGTTCTAATTAGGCATTTGCTAGCTAGTTATTGTTGGCTTGGTTGAATTGAATAATGAGTATCCCAATAGTCAATCAATTGACACCATGGATCAGGTTTGTACCTAATAGGCTTGCAAATAATTCAGAAGTACAAAATTGATTAGCACAACATTTTTTAAAAAGTAAAACATAATTATGAAATTTACCACATTTATATAAAAATTAAATCAAATATGACTTAGTTAGACATTAACATTTACCTCCCAGTTGTTTTCCACTCACCATTATCGCAATACATCTTCATATTTCTTTACAAATTATATCTCTCTCAGTCTACATGATTTCTGCAATGCAGCTTTGAAATATTTTGTATTATAAAAATAAGTTAGAAAACAAAACATAATGTAATAAAACATTATAAAATCATTCAAATTAATTATTATTCAAATAATTTTATTAAGAAATAAACTTACCCTCATCCAACAATGGACCATACATTTCCCAATTTTCCTTCAACACCCAAATTTGCATTTTTGGGAAATCGACATTAAAGACATCACAATAATCTTTTTCTTCCTTCTTGGCTAGCTTGTTAATGGTATTTTTGCAATGTCTACATCATAATATTTTTTTATCATTCATGGTTGTAATATAAACCATAATAAAAGATAAATTAATAACTTAGTTAAAAGATAAAACAAATAATTTACATTAAACATATAATTTTCATTTAAAACATAGCAATATACCTTCCATTTTTGTCAGGTAGATATCCCCAAAAGTATATAGGAATATAGTCTTATTCTTATTGCCATATCAAGACCTCTTATACCTCTCTTTTAGTAAACCATGAGGTGAAAGTTCTAGTCCTACATTAGAGTTTGGGGAAGGGCTGGAGAATGGTTATGACATCTCATATAAAAAATGTAACATCTACATGGTACTTGTAGGATGAACAATAACATATCTAACATTGGTTTGGTTGGGTAGAGAGGTGTGAGATGTGTATCAGAAGAGGGATCAATAATAGATACTCTTGGGTGACTAGAGGGATTTGATATAGAGGAATGTGGACATGTGGAGGGAGGTGGCATACCATGTGCATTTCCAACTATAGCCATAACATTTTTAGCCATTTCAAGATTTTCTTAAAATTTTCTAAGAAACCTATTAAATCATTACATATGATACAAAAAAAACACATGTAATGATTTAAAATAATTTATATAATATTGAATTTTTATAACATTACATAAAATGAAAAATGCAATTTTAAATTATATTCCCTAAAGTTCAAGAAGTTTTTGTAAGGTTACAAATTTAACTAAAAAACAAATTTCCCTATCAATTTTATCACATAAATTTTATGAAGTACAAAATCATTAGAAAGGTATAAAGTGTTCGAGAATTAGATATGTGCATTATTGATAAAAATTAATTTGTGTGATATAAAATGCCTTATTTTAAAAATTGGATATATGTGTCCAGCAACAAAGGACTAAAAAGAAGATTTTTGTCAAATGTATTACTTTTAGAAGCTCTATTTGCGAAATTTGACATGACATTAGTATATTTATGGGGAGTTTATTTTACCTACTAATTTTTTTTGTGTCATTGGAAAAATCACACTAGATTTCCAAAGTAAGTAAACTCAAATAGCTGGAGCAATCCTACTTCCTCTAGGGTCTTCCACATAGAGTCATCAAATATCACCTACCCTTCCATAGTCCTTGTGTCTAGCTCGCACATCATATCCTTATTCATGGCCACATCGTGTCCCTGTGCATGATGGTTGTATTCCTGATAATTTTTTAACTATGAAACTTTGATTCCCAAGGTTTCCCAACCCTTAGGGGTATATTTCATCTCTAAGAACCAATCCTCGGGTGCCTCATCAACGAAATTCTTCTTCTCCTTCAGAGTTCTCCTTGGTGACATCATTCTCTTTCCCAGCTAGTTTGGTTTTTAAAACTGATGTGATGCATGCCCCACTACAATCTCAACACCTTGCTCAAAACATGCAATTCTTTTGTTTGTTAATATTTTTTCCTTTATATTTCTTCACCCTTATACTATTTATCCAACTTTGTGCCTTAATATTAGCTCTACAAATCCCATGCCCTAGATCTACAAACCTAGCTTTATTTCTTTGTCTGTGAACCTTCACTCTACGTACTCCTCTCATATCCTATTCAACCAACTACTACTTCTCATAAGGATCTCTTCAATGTCAAGGTATGTGAGCTAGCTCGAGTTTGTGTTGACTCTCTGGTTTTTTCTTCGCACTTCTCTTTATTCTTTGCACTTCGTTGCTCAAGATTTCTAATTGCACAAGTTTTCAAAATGAAGGTGGGAAATAATTCAACCACTCCCATTTTATATATTTTACAATTTTTGTTGCATTAATTACACTCCACCTACCACTGTATCAGTTGCCTTTTCTTTAAATGCACTTTTTAATTTTTTACACATTTCTTTCTCTTTTCTGGTCTTATGTGCAATGGTCAGTAACCTTTAGGCATGCCACTACTTCCCAGGCTATAGAACCTCCTTGCATTCACCTCCCTGCACTACACACCCATCTTCCTCTACATCACTTGCCAAGTAGTCTAACTTTTTTTTTCCTTCCTGGCATTACACTGCACAACTCTCCATTCACCTGTATCAATCTGAGCATTTCCATTCAAGTACCATTCTTTAAGCACTTTTTTACCGTATCAATCATTTTCATAGAACCATATTTCATGTACACCAATATATTTTTCCATCACGCATCATCCTTTCACACCTTCACATGCACCTTAACTTCTGTCCTTTTTCTCAGGTACGTACCATCAACTTCACATTTTCTCATGTGTCTTGGGCACACTTACATCTGCTTCACCCCACACTAAAATTATCCGGGTCCTCTATGCATATAAATCTAACATAGAGTAATCATCTCATGCGTGTGAACACATGCTTATTACAACAATATAATCAAAACAAAATGGAAGGGAAATCTAATCTAAAATGGAAAGATTTCCTTATTACAAACACAAAAAATATTATTTATAGTAGGGATTCAGCCTACTCCCATTGAAGTAACTGGGAAACATGGTGCCATCCAGCTCCTGTAATTGACATGCACTCGATTCCAATATCTTGGTCACTACAAATGGTCCCAACCAATGCACTTTTAATTTTCTAGGATGGTGCACACAAACTTGGAGTCATATAAGAGCACCATCTTCCCTACTGCAAAATACTTATTCTTAATATGCATATCATGCCAATCCTTTTGTCTAGATTTCTCTGTCTTTTGACTCCATCTTGCAATGGAATGCCTCTCATCTAATTACATTAATTTATCAATGTGCTCCTCTATTTCTTTCTCATCATCCAATCCTCACTATGTGGTGTAATACATAGGGAGGGTAACATAAACTCATGGGAAAAATGCCTCTATGAAAAACACCAACTAAAAGGGTGTGACCTTATTCAACCTCTTTGAAGTTTTTCTATACGCCCATAACATAGTTGATACCTTATCATCCCAATCCCTCCTTCCAACATCACATATTTTTGTTAAGGTTTTTCCTAGAATCTTATTGAAGGCCTCAGTAGTTCTATTGGATTTTGGGTGATAAGGTGTAGTCTTATGGTGTGCCACCATAAAACTCTACCAGTAGGATATCCTTATTGTCTCATTAAAAATGAGTCCCTCTATCACTTGTAATGCTTAATGGACATCCATACTTATGATATTTTCCCATAGAAACCTAGTTGTTGTTACTACAGTGCAATCCTTTGTAGGCACAACCTTTGCCCACCTTGTCAAGTAATATGTACATGTGATGATATAGTGCACACATGTTCTACACAGGTGGTATAATGGGCCTACAAAGTCAATTCCCACTTCTCAAATGGATTTGCACTTGCTATAGGTATAGTGGCATCTCATCCTTATTTCCTAGGCTTACCTATCCTCTGACAATGGTCACAAGCCTTGAAAAATTCCTTGATATCCTTATATAGTGTTTCCCACCATAAACCTGCAAGTAAGATCTTGCACATTGTTGCTTCTCCTTGCATAGTGTCCTCCAAGCTATTCCTCCATGTGCTTCCTCCATGATAGCTTCATGCTCATGCTCCTACACATCTATGCGCAAGACCTCATCTCTACCCATTTTATACAGGTCTCCTCCAATGAGTTGATAGGGTGCATGCAAATAACAAGCTACTTTTTCTCTAGGTCTTCATTCCTTCAGGCACAACTCCAAGTGTGCAAGAATATGCAATATCTTCTAAATCTGCTGGCACATGGTTTAGTTTGAATAATTGGCATCTAGCATAGTATCTTTATGCTTTTTGCATCCTCACCATAGTTAATTCTTGACAGATGATCAGGTCCCAAATTGCTCTTTCCAGGCTTCACTATAACTGATAAATCAAACTCCTGGAAGAGAAGAATCCAATTACGTATGTGACCCTACAAAACTGGCTTATTGACCAAGTAATTCAATGTCATATGATTAGTATAGAATATAAATGGTGTGGCCAATAAGTACTACCTTGAACTTATGAAGTGTATATATCATTGACAAAGCTTCATGCTCCGTAGTTGTATAGTTTTTCTCGGTCGGCGTCAACTTCCTGCTTGTAATACATATGGGATGATCATTTCCTTCACCTGGTTGTGCTAACACTACTCCAATAGTTGTACTAGAAGCATCTACATGCACATGAAATGGATTGTTCCAAGAAGGGAAGTGTAAGATAGGTGTGGTGGTCATCTTCTCCTTTAAGGTTTCAAATGCTTGTTGTTTGCATGTCACCCCAATAGAATTTTCCTTTGGCTTTCAACAATTATTCCAAGTGGTGAAAAATCTTGGCATACCCCTTGATAAACTTCTCTGTAATAACTAGTATGTCCAAGGAATATGCACACTTCACTCTAATTAGTTAGTTCTTCCAACCCCAAAATAACTACAATCTTAGCTGGGTCCACCAACAATCCTTCTTAAAAATGATATGTCCAAGTAAAGTACCAAAAGAGTTTCAAAAATACACTTCTTAATGTTCCTAGAGATGTTAAGTTACCTGCATCTTTCAAACATCAATCTCAAGCAGTCACAATGATTTTTCTCTAGCCCATAAACAATCCAATCATCCAAGTATACTGTAAAAACTTATGAATAAAATCTTGAATGCTTAAAATAATGTGTGAGAACATTGTTGGTGCATTCTTCAATCCAAAGGGCATGACTGTGTAGGTAAAAAATCTTCCCCATTCAGTTGCAAAGGTGGTCTTCTCCTGATCTTCACATGTAAATCCTCACCTAATGGTAACCTGAAAATCCATCTGTAAATGAGTAGATCTCATGCCCTACCACTCCTTCTAAGGTCTCTTCAGTTATTGGTGTAGGAAAAGGATCTATGACACATGAATGCATTAAGAACTCTGTAGTCAACAAAATCCTTATCTGCCATCCTTCTTAATGCTAATCACCATGGGGCTTATCCATTAAGACTCCTCAATAGGCTCGATGATGCTTGACTTGAGCATTTTATCAATTTCCTCTTACACTTTGACATGCAAGTTGGGATTCATCTAGTAAGGCCTCTTCCTAACTGGTCATGCACCCTCCTTAAGCTTGATTTTCATTTCTCCCAATGATGGATGTACACCTTTCAATTCATGATATCCCCTGGGAAACAGATCTTGAAAGTCATGTAGTAACTCAATATATTTGCAACCTTAGGTTTAGACCAATAATCACCAATAATCACCTCCTTAGGCACATCCTCAGTCCCAATTATCACTATGTTAGTCTTCAATGGCACATGGTATGTGTACCTACTCATATGCGGAGACCAACACATCAAATACACACTTTGTGTGCTTAATATCCAAATCCTCAACTTCCTCATCATCTATGAGGTAGACAAGCTTTCCCTTCTCTTTTTCTTTCCAAGAACTATGTTTTTTCTTTTTCTACCAGGTCCTCACACACCTTCAGTATCAACATCACCAAATAATTGAATCATAAGCTCCTCATCCTTTCACACTATCCCCCAATGTGATGCACCTCATAATCTACAAGGCTTCATGAACAGGTGGCTTAGTAGAAAAATAATCAAAAGTATGAACAATACCTTCAATCAGGTTGTGCCAACTTGCTATCTCTTTCTTCAACTCAGCATGTACATACCAAGCATGCACGTAACTATGCAAAGTAGAATAAAACTTGTGTACCCATAGAGATGGTGGTAAAGCATCTTTCCCTTGCATCCAATTCCTTTCACAACTTTGAACATGTACCAGGGAGAAGTCTTCCCATCATAATCTTGTACTAATGAAGGGGAGATTACTCCTTGAACAAACCTTGTCAAGAATGCTACTCTGATCTCATGCCAACCCAATAAAATATCTCTATGTGTAGCCCACCATCACATTGTTGTCTCGTGCAATGTGTATACCATCATGTTTCTCCTATCGCCTTCATTATGTCATTGTTCTTCCATCATGTGCAAGAATGACTCAGGATTCTCCTCTCCAGTATACTTTGGCAAGTTGGTTTTACCCAACCACCTAAAATGTCATGGCCTAACCATCCTTGTCACTCTTCCATGCACCTCATGACCAACCATTTCATAAGTGTCATGGGCCCAATTGTCACAAGCCACACTAGTAGTATCACTGATGGACAGTGCATCTTCCCAATGAAGCACACCCTCCTTTGATGGCTCCACATTCTCAGGGTTGCACCGTATGTGTGTAGATTCTATTAATATCTCCTTCATTGATAGGATCTATATAAGGCACAACCTTTGCATCATCCAAGGGTATGAACATGCACTCATCCTTGTTCTCAAAACTGATATACCTCTTGTTGAAGCATAAATCTGCATTATTAGCATAACACCAAGGACATCCTAAGAAGTGCAGGGAAATTATCTTCTTCACAAGCTCTAATACCTCAAAATCACCCATGAACTTGGCTCCCTGAATAGTGATGGAAGCATCCTTTAATACCCCAATGGGAATGGCCCTTGTCTTGTTAGCCATATACAACACATTTGAGGATGGTTACAATGGTGGCCTTCCCATTTGGTTCCAAGCATCAAGGGTGAGAACATTAACTTCCACACCTGTATCAATAAGAATATTACTTACCAACCATCCATTAATCACTGCATCCAGTGTGATCTCCTTGTCATATTCATGGTCTTGTGGTGGTAAATTAGCATGAAGAATCTGGTGCTCCCTTTCTACACCTATGCGCAACATCTTATCTCGCAACCATTCTCCCAAAAATGGTATGATGTTCTCCTACCTAAGAATTTTGCATACCTCTCTAAGATCATCAACATCCTTTTGTGGTAGCTCAGTACTCCTCGCACATTCCCTCTCATGTGCTTTCTCTTTCAAACATTGTATCTCTCCTTGTAGCTCCTTGATGACACCCATGGTCTCCTGATAAACTTCCTTCTATTGGGATGCATCTAGATACTTTGCATGCACAACCTCTTCCCTTTTGATGAGAGGTCTCACCTTCCCCTTCTCTCACATGTGCATTGCCTCTATGCACATGGTGACTAATAAAGGTTGAATTTTCAGGATCAACCATCTTCTTAGGTGCCCATTCTCTTCTTACTTAGCACATGCTCTACCTTAATCATAATTACACCTTGTCCTTTTATTATTCTTACACATATGGGCATACAGATCTGGAAAATCCTCAACCTTATGTTCCTTTCCACAATACGTGCAAACCTAATTCTTTGGACACTTACACTGATAATGATCAGGTGACCCACAAGTATAACATGTCCCTCATAAAAACCTTCCACAGACCACCATGGCCTCTACTTATGAATCCACCTCTAAAACCTCCATTTCCATTGTTGTGCCCTTCACTATTCTTCCTTCTACACCTGCAAGCTACTTCCACACTGGTCTGGCGCAACCCTGTTTCACATGCCTCATGAATATGATTAGTCAAATAATAGTTAGTTGTTTCATGGGTATGCACATCAAAAATTTTGTAATATACAGAGACATTCTTCTTTGTCAGTGCATTGTAAAAGTGGAAAATTACAAGACATCATGATTTTTATGAAAAATATCACAAGATGTTAATAATGCATGCACATTCCTATGCATGGAAACTATCCTTTGTATGTCCTTCCACTTCACAATCAATACACCAAAGTCCACTGCGTGTCTCATGAGCTGAATTGGAAGATAATTTCTCCAACTGAGTAGTCATTGTTATAATCTGGGCTTCAAGGAATGGACATACCCTGTGTCAACACTTCCAACTACTTCAGCATGTAATGCTGCTTCCAAGGCCTCACGTGGATCAGTAAATGTTCTTATGTGATAGCACTCTCAAAAAGGTGTCAACAAGCCTCCTACAAACCACTGTGCATGTTGGCTCTGATGGATTTCATAGGAAATCTTGTACAACAAGGTCTTGAAACATGCATCATATTCTCTAACACTCTCAGAAAAACCCTACTTAATATCCTTCAGTGTTTTAATGCTCTTTTACTCAAACTCAGGTATATAAAACTCAACCAAAAAGGTAGTGCACAATGCATCATAATCCACCATTGTCTGGTGTGGATCATAATTTCTATACCAACTGTGTGTGCCCTTGAAGTGTGGTGGAAAATTGACTTGCCTTTCGGTTAGGAGTTGTTATTCCCTTAGCTCTCCATAATAACTCACACTTATGCACATGTTCAGCTACATCTTCCACACCTCTATACTCTAGAAAATGAAGGGACATTTCAAAGAATATCTGAGGGGTCTACTGTTGTGATTGTTGAGGTTGTTGTAATAGTTTTTGTGGCCCTTGTCCTAGAGTGGGGCCAGATCTTGAACCTGATCCTCCACTAGGATTTCCTCTTGCATGTGGAGTGGCTGACCTAAACCTCTGAGCCTCTGTCATGACCTAGGGACTGTAGAATAACTACCTTACATCCCTATGGTAGTGTTAAACTGCACACTAATTGTTTGTCCTATAACTCCACCAATAGTACTACTTCTAATGGGTAGCATGCCACTACTTTTTCCTAATGACGTGCCTACCAAATTGGTTCCAAAAAACTCTTGTCCAAACACAGGTGCCTGTTGCACTACCATATGTGCATCCTTAATTATTGCACCTCTTGAGATGATACCAATATGTGCCTACCTATATCTCCTACCCAAACATGGTGATACTTGATTACCTTCCTTCTCACCTTCACTATGATGATCTTCTACAACAACTTCTGGATTCCAAACACCATGCGCAAGGGCTAGGTGGTTTAGGCTGGGTCAAATACGTGCCAATGGTTCTCATTCTCTCCTCAGACTCACTCTCATCTGATGTCAAAGGGGTCCTTCTACTATGCTTCCCCAATACTAGAAAGACATGATCCTGTGGTCCCTCACCTTCTATAGGGTTCTCATCACTACCACCCATCATCATTCCCCTCAGTCTCAACACCTCTTCAACTTCCCTCTCTCGTGTATCATTATACCTATGCAATATTTCTTCCCTCTCTCTTTTTTCCACTTGGACCAATATCATCCTTCCCAAACTTACTTCCTCCCCCTGCACAGTGGGGTTTTATCCTACCATTGGTAGGTTCTCCATTCCCAGTTCAATCATCAAGATCTTGATAGCTAAAGGTGTCACGTGTAAATATGATCCCCTTGGCTCACGTAAAAACTAGAACTCTACTTCCTCTAGGCACGAGTATGTCAAAATCACGTACTCCGAGGTATAACTATGCAACACACCTTCCCACCAATGATCTATAGTTCTAGTCCACGATGCATCCAAATTAGCGAGTGCTTGATAGTCATCTTGGCTCCACACTTACTTTCCTTCTTCCTATCAAGACACCCCTATTATCCATGTAAGATGCTAACCACTGGTATAATTCTACTGGGAAAGAAACTGAAGAATGTCTCATACAAGAAATCATAGAGGTTGTCTTCCACCCACTTGGAAGCATTAAAATCAGGTCCAGTGTTGTATCTCTAAGAAAATGTGTCCTGGTCGTCATGCACCCAAAGCTCAATATTCTCCAAAGACAACCAAAACGACATGTGCATGCCACATCCTAATGAGCAGAATGAAAAGAGGTCCCGGAAATGGAACCAAAATGTAGTCTTTTTTTTAACCAATGCTTAGTTGGGTGCATTGGCACTTCATCCAGATAAAGTTTGAATGCTCACTTGAAGTGTGCATGCAACCACCAAGTCCCTCCTTTGTTCACTTATCAAGATATGGTTGATCATACATAATCATCATAACCATTACAACATATAAGAGAGAGATACAACATCATAAATTTGACAACACATATAGTAAGGAAATCATTCAACATACATAATGATTAACAATATTTTAATTCCCATAATACAGTGCTCATATATAGTTATCTTTTCTACCTAAACACAATTATCCATTAAAATAGGCTGCATGTTTTTACAACTCTTATTTAACTAGAGAACAATTGCTATATAAATAGCTCAGCTTTATCATGATTTAATCCTATATTTAGCTTGTCTCCATGTACTATATTTGTCCTTATCTTACATGTGCTTTCTTATTAATAGACTTGATTAATCAATGGGCATCTTATTTCTTTCCTATTTTTAGCCATTCATAGGGTTACAAATAAATAATATGGAAAAACCAAGCGGATCATGCCTTTCCCAATCAATTATATATCTAGTATAGAGCTAAAAATGGATTTTATACTAGTCATGATCACTTCAGAGCATGAGGATGATCATCAAAGCACCAAATTTTAGTTACATCACCTCTAACCAAGTGAAGAACAACTTAAGGAGGTATCCATTTTGTTTTCTTGCCGATACTTTGTTGAATGGAGAGGGAAAACAAATTCAAAACAATTTTTCACTCTCATTAAATACTATGTTCAGTGTCAAATCAATTACATGGTCTAATTTTGTGAGGAAAGAAAACTACTTCTACTAGCTTATATTAGGTTGTGTCTCCCTTTATGTTTGGTTCAAATAGGGTAGGTAGGTTTGATTTTAGAAAATAAGTGCATTGTGAACACTCTACATGTTTCCAATTGGGACATGTATGATATTCCATTTTTTACATAATTTTTAATGGATTTTTTTTGTTTGCACATTCTAGTTTAGAGCACATTCTATGAAGAAAATTGAATATGATGGTAGTATTTAAAGTGTATTCTTCAATCCCCAAGATCAATTTCAATTCAGATGTCTCTATGCCTCTTCCTTGATAAAAATTTAGTCTTTGGGATAGTAATAAAGTTGATTCAAAAACAACTAAAAATATTAGATTAAAGAGAAGTCCAAGGCATCTTCAAATGAGTTCTAAGTTCACCTTGTGCTTTATAAGGGCTAAAGGGTAAGATTTCAAGTTTATGATCAATTTTCCAAATTTTTAGGATCGACTCCATGACCAATGGATTGTAAAATGCCACTGATATTTAATCTAGCAGGAAGATTACCCCTTGATTCGCTAATATGTTATCCCAAATGTTGGAAATTTTTCATGTGTCATATGTGTTGTCATTGATGTCAAGATGAATTAGTTGATTTCAAGTTAAATTGATTGTAAAAGGAGTTAATTTGGTAAACTGAGTAAGTAATGAAGATGAAAGTTGAAGATTGAACCAAGTGACTGCATGATAGTGGAATTAAAGGATAAAAA
Source organism: Taxus chinensis (assembly GCA_019776745.2). Classification (NCBI taxonomy): domain Eukaryota; kingdom Viridiplantae; phylum Streptophyta; class Pinopsida; order Cupressales; family Taxaceae; genus Taxus; species Taxus chinensis. The sequence continues at coordinate 106,694 of JAHRHJ020000069.1, forward strand.
ATGTTTCATCAGTATGCAATAGCTTCATGAAAGTGAATTGGGTGTTCAGAAGTTAAATAAGGACATTAAAGGTAAATTAGATGTGAAAGATACTTTAGATGATCAAAGATAAGTTCTAAGGGACTTAGTTTTTGGGAAAGCCACGAAGATATGGAGATATCCACCTAATACTAGAGATTGAAAAAAAGGACAAAAAATAAAGTCTAGAAGAGGTCAAGGAGAAGATTTGAACACCGCAAGTAAAGTTGCAAATAAAAAGGAAATCCACTAGCATGAGGACTTAGCCATGAAACTCAAAGAAGAACTGTCGAAGTCTTGAAGTAGTCGTCGATAACCTGTAGAAGGATACAGAAATATAGAAGAATCCACGGAAGGTATGCAAAGACCGTGAGCAAAGGAATGAAGTTGCCAAAGCAAAAGGATCAAAGAGACATGTACAGAAAGGAGAAGGAAAGAAAGTCATGTAAGGCTAGAGAAGTCATGAAGAACTAAGGAATGGAGATAGACATGAAATATTACATAGTCCACTAGATAAAGGGAAGTTGGGAGGAAGCCGCACATAAAGGAAAAACAACATATATCAAGGAAATTATCTAAGGAAGAAAGTTGCAAAAATAAGAAAGACGCAAATGAAAGGATGGTGTCACAGATGTGAAAAAAAAGTCACTAGAAGGCAGCGAGAGCCGCGTACAAGGAAGGATCCCTAAAAAGGTTAAGGACAAGGAGTAATAGTCGTGAGATATTACAGAATCCACGAGAAGCATAGAAGAACCATAAATAACTGAAAAATTTGCCAATGA